>CM028362.1:56594843-57156553 GCA_016624345.1 Platycodon grandiflorus
ATTAAAAAGGAAAACTTCTTCATTACACGCTTTGATACAAAGGCAACAAACTTTAATTCGCCATAATCGAAAACTCCACTCAAGTCATCGATTCAACCGCTTAAAGAGACCAAAATAGCGAAGAATCAAGCCCTCAAGTGAAATCCTATGGCTCAAGAAATCGCTAGCAACGTAAATCCACATTTATAGTATGAATGGAGTGGGAAAATTAGGGTTTGTTTGAATTTAGGTTTTACAAAACATCTTTATGTGCTATTACTAGTCGAATGAAGTGGGTTTTATGTTGTTATGACTATTTTGTATCGACATCTAAAAATAAAAGTTTTTTGTCTTATGTGCTTTTTTAGAGTTCAAGTGGTAAATAATTGACCGTGCATCGTATTTAATGAAGGGCATTTATGTTTTTGGCTATTGTATTGAATGTAGTGCAATATTTTTTGGTTAAAATATGAATATGGTTACGTATACAAAAGTTGAGACTGCTTTGCTTCAATTCGAGTTTTACAAAATAAAGTTTTATGCTATTATGGTTGTTTTGTATCGATTTTCAAAATTGAGACTGCTTGCTTCAATTTAGAGTTCAAGTGTTTGTTTGATTATCTACACGGTTTGACCCATCGTGGAACTTATGATATAAAAGTTGATTTTGTTTGCTTCTTTATGTCTTATTGGTCCCAAGTACCTTTAAAATGAGGGACAAGGTTGTATTTTAGCCTAGATTTGCTTGAATCCATAACCTAAGTCTAAGACAAGGTGACTAATGGGCCATGGTTCAAGTTAGTGTGGCAACTTGTACTTAGGCACGCTGAATAGCTTAGGGTTGCTAATTGTATAAGTCTTGAAGAAGATAGCCTATAGGACATCGGCCGCCCTCGCACTATAGGCAAAATGCATAAGCAGCCTTTCGGTTGAATATCGGACAAGCTCATATCGCCAAGCTTCATCCAATGTCAAGAACCTTAAGAACGTCCGATAGAGATCCGCCAAGTCATGTCCTATTTGAAGACTTCATTGACTTCGATGCAACGTTAACTCGCAAATCACATTCAATGAAGGTTTCATTCTGGCATACACTCAAAAGGACATTCCTCCCGCAAGCACGCATCGCCTATTTTTAGCAAAGTGTCGAGACGATCGCATACAGACAACCTATGAGTCAACAACCGATTAGAGCATTAATTGCTCTTAAATTCAAGTTTGAAAATCACCAACGGCTCCTAGCTTCCTCCCCGCATATAAAAGGAGACTTCATTGTCGCATTCAACAACTTCAACGACTCCAACTACTCAATCTCCATAGTCTTCAAGTTCTTAAAAGCTTAAACGCCCCATTCAGATACATACCTCAAGAGCTTCATACTTAGACTTCTAGTCCATCAAAAGCTCTTCATTGATTGCAACACCTAGCTTTTCATAGCTCACGAGAATTGTATCTTATTGATATCAATTCTCCCACACAAACACTTGGTCAACAAAATTTTTGTACACTATCCATTAGAGATTTAGTTTGTAAAATATCTAGTGGAAAACTTAGTACACGATTTTCAAATCCAAAGTTGACCACTTTCAGGACGCACTTATTTATAAGTGTGAACCATATTAAATATTCTCGTCTATTTTGTGTGATTGTGAATTGATTGTGTTGCTTTAAATTTCCAGATTTCCAAACTTAAGAACCGCCGATCTTGACCTCGTGAAGATCACCATTCTCAACTTGTCCTGCTTCACAAGACTTCCGCCGCAAATTTTTATAAACCCTAGGAAGTAAGATTTTTGAATCAATTTCAAAATTGGATATAGGCTATTCAACCCCCTTCTAGCCTATATAGAGCAACCTTGGACCTAACAATTGGTATCGTGAGCTCAACTCTTTGAAAACTTGTTTTTCCGAGATTAACCTCGAGAGATTAAAGATCATGGCTGCTCACCAAATGTTGGAAACTTCAAACGTGAACCATTGTCCTGCTTGGATGAAGTTCACTTTGACATCTGAAAGATAAAGTCAAAAGACATATGAATTCAATTGATAAACGCTGTGGAAATGTGTCACGATGGACCCAATTCCAATGAAGCCTAATACACCGCCGCGTAGATCCAACCGCCGCACCCCAAGTACCAAAGCCGAAGAAGAGATGATGAAGACGTAGAATGATGCTCGATGGAAAGGCCATCAACATCATTACCAATGTGTTGATATAAGCACTTATCGCCAGATTATCAACCTGGACACAAAGAAAGGAAATGTGGGAAGCCATCCTTGAATATTTGAAGGTGATGGTGAGACCAAGAACAACAAATTATATACCCGATCCGTAAGTTTGACTCCTTCAAAAGGATCCCAAAGAGTCTCTCGAAGTGCCTATGACCTTCTATGAGGTAGTCAACTCTTGCTATTCCTTAGGAAAGAAGTATGAAAAGAAAGAAATAAACATGAGATTTCTAAATGCTCTAGGCGCTTTTATGGCATGTTAAAATATCGCCATGAAAGAGTCAAAAGATTTAAACAAATTGACTCTTAGAAACCTTTATGCTAGTTCGCTTTATGAGCTTGAGATCCAACAAGCTCAAGAAATGGAAAAGAGTTTTAAAACTTGTCCTTACCACCATATGTCACGAACCTTCCTGCTCAAAACCTCGATGAAACACCTTCTACATCCATAAGATGATGATATTCTTTCTCGACGAAGCCTTTGCTATGTTTGTAAAGAAATATCAACGATTCAAAAGGTTTAATAAACCATCATCATCACATAGGCGCTTCTCACAAACTCGCCGTTTCCTTATAAAACAACGCCAACCAAAAATTCTCCTTATAAATCACAGACTCATCAAAAGGATAATGAGCTAGTTTGTTTTAACTTCAGAAACAGGCCATTTTGCCTCTAAATGTCCAAAGCCAAAATATGAATTTTATAAGAAACGCCCCAAACTAAATTTCAAAAACAAAAAGGGATGGTGGCAAGACATTGATGAAAGCAATCCGCCTACATGGTGTGACACCGACATCGATGAGGATGACTTGTGATTTTGCCAAGAAGCCAACATATGCCTTATGGCCGTGGAGTCACCACATGATTCGTTGAGGTCACTACCATTTCAACAAGATGATAGGATGATGATGATGAGCTTAATGAACCTTCAAAGGAGAGCTCATCAAAGCAAACAAAGACATGCCGAAGAGTTTTCAAAATTCAAAGTCAGCTTATGTGAAATTAGCCAAGAAGCATGAACCGGCCGCTCGAGAAATCAACCTTGATGTCTAAGATCAAAGATCTTGATAGACAAAGAAGTTGAAAGTATCAAATTGCAAAAAGAGAACAAAGCCTTGATCAAAAGTGGACTTCCTACTTGAACACATCAAGAAGATATTCCGAGAAAGATGACCTTCAAAAGGTTGTCAATACTTGGAATAACTCTAAAGGAAACTTTGATACCATCTCTCAAACCGTAAAACTTTAGATGACAAACCGTATTGGTTTCCAAAGTGAGTTCAAAGTAGGTAGTTCTTCTAGTTTTCAAAAGGATGAGACATCCAAGTGATTGTCAAGAATGGCAGAAGTTTCTTATGACCAAATAGCCTCCCAAAAAGCCGACTTGGCTTTAACAAAGTTCCTTTTGTTTATCCTAAGAACACAAAAGACAAGTCCAAAAGAAAGCACCGCATGATCGCTTAATGGGAGTCTCGAGCAATTGAATCCTGCCATTAGTCACCCTAAGGAAACAGGATGACTAATAGCAAGTCTAGGAATTCTCACTCAAACCTATTAAATTTGTCAAAGGCAAGACTCGCTGATCTCAACACCGCCTATAAAAGGGTAAAAGAAGTGAATTCTCGCAAATAAAAAGCTTAAAGGACATGTGCTCAGAATACAAAAATTTGATAAGAGGTCTACCATGGTAAACCTAACATCAACAAGAAGAGGCATTATCGCCCTAAGTCCTATAGGCAATTATCGGTAAAGGTCATTCCAAAGATTGCGATATTAAGAAGCCTCAAAAAGAAATCATTACTCATGTTGAAGGATTTCACAAATGCTCTTTCTCAAGAAATGCCATGGTCATGAGATTCATGAATGCCTTCGAGATTCACACCTAAATCTAGAGGATTTACTCCTCCAAAGGTTAAACAGTGTGGATCCCAAAAGGTTGCTAACCTTGAGGACCCAAAATAAAAAGGGACCATATTCTTAAATGTCTATATTTCAGAATGCTTTATGGTGCCAATGAAGAAGAAAGATCTATGGTATCTAGACAAAGGATGCTCAAAGCATATGACCGGTGATCCAAATCTTCTCTCAAGCATTGTTGAAGCAAAGGGTCCTCACCATATTTGGAGACAACTCAAAAGGGAAGACCATTGGTTATGGAAGTATAATCGAGGCAATCTCTCTATCAACAAAGTCTCTAGTTGAAGGTTTAAAGCACAACCGCTGAGCATATCACAATTGCGTGATAAAGGTCTAACTCCGTCGGCTTTTCCTCTAGTCAATGTCTCATAAAGGACAATGAGACATGTTCAACTATCCGACAGGTTCAAAAGGAAATGTCTATGCCGTTGACCTAAATGCCGTTGGAAGAAAATCAAATCTATGCTTGGTTGCTAGGTCATCAACCGACAAACACCGTGGCATAAAAGGCTTAGTCATCTCAATTTCAAATACCGGAGAAGCTATCAAAAGACAATCTAGTTGTTGGTTTGCCTAAAATATCAGCTGAATCACAGCCTCGCAGAGCATGTCAACTAGGCAAACTACACAAATCTCTTCAAAAGCAAGCCTTGCCTATCAACAACTGCACTCTACCCTTCACATGGATTTGTTTGGACCGTAACTACTACAAGTCTTGGTGGCAGCAAGTATACTCTTGTGGTAGTTGATGATTACTCAAGATTTACTTAGGTAGAGATGATGTCCTCCAAAGATGAAGCATATGACATCATTACGAACTCTTCAAGACTACGACTGTGGCCGGATGATATTTCGATGTCGATCGCATAATGGAACAGTTCAAGAACAATGGTGTTGCCAAATATTGTGATGACCATGGAATTGGTCACAATTTCTCTCAGCTGGCACACCTCAACAAAATGGAGTTGCGAAAGGAAGAACAGAACTCTCATTGAAGCAGAAAGACAATGATTGCCAAGCCAAACCGCTTCATGTATTTCTGTAAGCAGAAAACACCGCTTCACACAAAACAGTCTATCATAAATAAATTTCATAACAAAACTCCATATGAAATATGGAGAGGCAGAGCTCCCAACATTGGATTCTTTAAAATATTTGGTGTAAATGCTATGTTCTTTACAATGGTAGAGAACATAGAGGTAAATTTGAATCCAAAAGTGATGAAGGAATTTTTCCGATATGCCAAGTTTTCAAAAGCATATAGAGTTTACAATAAAACTTCACTTAGAGTTGTTGAATCAGTACATGTTTCTTTTGATGAATTTGATTTCATTGGGCCACATTTGGCTCCTAAGGTTACTAATGATTCGATGAATATGAGACAGTACGTAATGTACCAAGTCCTGACCGATCCTCCTTCTTCACAAGATCTTCCAAGAGTCAACTTGTTAGAATCCTCAAACGAACCAACAAATGAACACTCAAAACCCCGAATCCACTTTGCCTTCCACACCTAAGTCATACAACCTACCTTGGAATTAACCTACCTTTAGAAAACCAAGCTTCAAATACTTCTACTTTCAAGAATCCAACTCGCCGGCAATAGACAAGTTCAACTCAAGTTAGGAAGTAAAAGATCATCCTATCACTCAAATCATTGGAGATCTTAATGTCGGGTGTTCAAACTAGACAAGCTTCAAGGAATGAATGCATGTATTCTACCGCATTTGTATCTAACATTGAACCCAAAAGATTGATGAAGCTCGGAAGATCCAAGTCGGGTGGAAGCTATGCAAGAAGAGCTAAACCAATTTGACAGATGCCAAGTCTGGTCACCGTCCCTAGGCCTAAAGGACAAGCAAGCTATTGGCACAAAGTGGGTTTTCAAACAAAATGGATGAAAACGGCAACATTACAAGAAACAAGGCAAGACTGTAGCCCAAGGATATAGACAGAGGAGGGTATTGACTATGATGAGACATTTGCTCCCTGCAAGATTAGAAGCTATCGATTATTCTTGGCCTATGCCTCTTACAAAGACTTCAAAGTTTATCAAATGGATGTAAAGAGTGCTTTTCTAAATGGAGAACTTCAAGAAGAAGTCTATGTAGAGCAACCTCCCGGATTCATTGATTGCTCAAAAGAGAAGATGTCTACAAGCGAGGAAAGCCCTTTATGGACTCAAACAAGCTCCAAGAGCTCGGTATGAGACCCTTTCAAAGTTCTTGATATCTCAAGGCTTTGTAAGAGGTCAAATTGACACTACTCTTTTCATTATGAAACATAAAGGTCATTCCTTACTTGTTCAAATTTATGTTGATGATATTATCTTTGGTTCCACTAATGAAAATCTTTGCAAAAGGTTTGAAAAGCTTATGGAGTAAATTTGAGATGAGCATGATGGGAGAGCTCAACTTTTTCCTTGGTCTTCAAATTCAACAAAGTTCAAATGGTATCTTCATCATCAAGCCAAATATGCAAAGGATGTTATCAAGAAATTTGGTCTTGAAAATGCAAACCTTCAAAGACACCTATGGCTACTAACCGCCATCTTGACAAAGAGAAGGGCAAGAAAGTGGACATGACTCTCAGAGGCATGATTGGTTCACTTTTATACTTAATCGCTAGTAGGCCCGATATCATGTTTGCCGTTGTGTTTGTGCTAGATTTCAAGCTGATCCAAAGGAGTCTCACCTACAAGCAATAAAAGAATCATCGATATCCGATAGATACTCCCAATTTGGGAATCGTATCCTAGAGATTCATCTTTTAATCTTATAGGCTATTCTCGATGCCGATTTTGCCGCATGTAAAGTTGACAGAAAAGCACAAGTGGGACATGTCAATTTAGGAAATAGACTTGTCTCATGGGCCAGAAGAAGCAAACCTCTGCTTCAACTTCAACAACTAAAGGTAATACATAGCGCCGGTAGCGCGCCACAATTGCTGTGGATCAAACAAAGAACTAGTTGACTATGAGATCAAAACCGCCGATTGTCCTATAATGTGCGACAACACATCAGAATCTCGCCAAAATCCGCATGCACTCCAAAACAAAGCACATTGATGTGAGATATCACTTTCTCAAAGACCATGTTGAAAAAGGTAACATTAGCATGCAATATGTGCCTACCAAAATCGTAGCGTACATCTTCACAAAACCACTTGATTCAACCAGGTTTGCATATTTAAGAGGAGAGCTTGGTATGCTTGACCTCAATCCTTAACCCTTTCTAGCAAATTCTTTAAGTTATTTTATAAACCGCCATATTAAACCGCTCACGTGATCACCGATCGCAACTCCACCGAGTACATAGACAACCTTGAGTAAGTATCTATATTCATATCGGCAGCTTTCTATAAAATAGGCGTTTTTGATAAAATAGGCGACTTAAGTGCGCCATACGTACAAGACTCAAAGAAGTCATAAATGCGGACTTCAAATTTTATCAATTACATTTATTGACCTCGACAGAGGTATAAAAGGAGAAATGCAAGTGACTCTTCACAATTCTCAACAACCGCCATTTTTAAACTTTCAAAACCTTTCAAGCTTCCAATCGTAATCCACTCAAATCTTCTCAAAACTCCAAAATCTCAAGTCTCTAAACTTTGAAATCATCAATGGTAAGGATTTCTACACCTTCTGATTCATTTAACTCAGCTTTGTCTTGTTTTGACCTAATTTGAGTTTTTAAAACCGTCCGCCATTGATGAACCGTGCTATCTTGCTATTGTTGCTTGAATCATGCTTCTTTGGTGTAAAATGTGTTGTAGAAATTCCCGTGATACTATGTTTTCGCTATATCGCTTTGTTTGCTTGAAACCGACAAACTCGTAGATATTTCAAAACCCGATGATGAACCTGTTCTTATATTATGTTTCAAATTGTCTATATTTTGGGTTTTGATCTCAACAGCACTGCTTATGTTAATATTCGCGATTGCATGATTATCGCTTTCTTGCATATCCGCGATTTCTATATATGCTGTTCTCACATTTGCCGATTGTGTAGGGAAAGACTAAATCCTCAAAGGCCGCCGCCACTACTTCATCCTCCTCCGCTAAGCCAACAGTGGCCGCAAAGGCCGCCAACTTCCATCGAGAGTCCTTCCCAGTCAAGTTATCACCCGATGACAATCGACAGAGACTCTATCATAAGCACATTCCGGTGATGCCCGCCAAAGATTTGGCCGAATGTGGACTTCTTCCCTATTCCAACTCAACGACACCCACTACAAAGAATTCTCTAGCCGAGGAGTTTTACACAAGGATGATCCCCGCTCCTCCTCCGCTAATGCCACCGCCAACTTAAGCTACATCAAGGGCTACATCGAGGCCACTACATCAAGTTGACCTATAAGGATATTGAGAAATCCTTGACCGCCTGTTAAGGCAACCGACTTGACCGATGCAATCGCACTTGCTTGGGAGATGATGGGGGGTTCAACCAGAGGTTTTCCGAGATGTCCAGGAACCTCTTCCCGTAAAACCCCTATCATATCGCCCATCTCGCTCGACAAGAGCATTTTATTCAAAATGGCTCGAGGGACATCTTCACCTCCCAAGAAATGATGTGGACCAAAGCCGTGGTCCTTCGCAGCAACTCAACCGGGCCAAGATCATCTTCTCAATGCTATCCCGCAGCGTTGTCAGTCCAAGCTCACCCTTCCATGAAGAGGCCCTTCGTAAGGGTTATCAATGTTATTCTCCCGTTATGAGGAGATTGATGAGCTAGTCGTTAATGACACTCATCAAGGTGTCTAACACCTACGCCTTCACGGCCAACAACATCACCCGCCATAGGGATGATATGGCCAAAGGACAACCAACGCGGCCGGAGCCGCCGGCATCAAGCATCGGTGCCGCTGCCGCCGCCCCGCTCGCAAGCTCGGTATCACGCGTGGCCCTCTACCCAAGCCGCAAGGGTAAGAGGAAGGTCTCCTACACCGCCGGTTACCTCGCCGAGGAGGAGGAGCCTACACCTATTGGGCCGAGCGCCCGAGCACTTTGACCTCGCCAGACGGACCATGATCCCTATGAGCTCCGCCGAGCCTCCATCCAAAAAGCCCAAACACTCTCCTCTCTCACTCCAAAACTCAAACAATCCAGAAACTCGCGGCCAAGGCAGTTGAGAAGGACACATCAACCTTCAAACCAATGACCTCTCCAAACCCTCTACAACTACCTCCCAATCCTCCAAACCCAAAACTAAACAAACCCTCCTACCCACACGAATCACCTTCCTAAGGTCTCATCCACCTCTTCCTCCACACCACCACAGCCCATCTCCATCTGTCCCCCAGCCAGCTCCCACCACAACATCTCCATCACCAACTTCGCCCTTACTCCTACCAAATCTAAACATGGCAGACGCTTTTAAAAGGAGTGCAAAGAAGAAGGTACATTTTATGGGAACCGCCGATGAAACCACTTCTCCTCCACCTTCACCACCTATGCCTACTACCTCTACCACCTCACCTACTTCCTCACCTCCTCTCGCTCCCATCCAAACCACCCCCACACAAGAGCCATCTGTCTCACCCGCCACCACCTCTCAACCACCATCCTCCAAACGCCCTATCTCTCCTCTTTCCGACCCGCCTAACCCCAAACGCCTCAAAACCAACCCATATAGCCATCTACACCCCGAGGTGCAGGATCTCGCCGTCTTCGAGACAAGCAGCCTAAACCCAACCCCGCCGATTTCGACCCCTACCTTTCTTCCCTTGACTACCCCAAGAGATTTCCTCGCCCTATGTCGCAGTGAAATTATCTTTGGGGTGCCTTCTATGACCCTTCCTCCCGCCTCGGTCCCAACTCTTTTTCTCTTATAACTCAGCCGTTCAAGATCTTATGATCTTCAACCAATGGGTTACAATTCACAAGGACCTAGGACTTCCTCTCCCCACGTAATCGGCCATCTCCCCTTTCCTCTCTCTCGCCCAAACCTCCGCCTTCACCCTTATATGCTATCCTTCCATCCTTCTTCACCGTGGTCTACACCTTCATTGATGTAGTCACCACTCTCCTAGGCTTTAACCCTCTCATCCCCTTCTCTTCAAATCTCCTAGCCTTTCCTCTTTCTTTTCTCCTCCCCTTTTTATTCACCCCTTTCGTATGTCATCTACATCAAAAGGCTATTCCCTATTCCTCGCATTTTCCCTAGCCAACCTTCACCCTCTACCACTATATTACCATTTCCTCCTCCACCATTCTCCATCATCCTCCACCAATCCCCGTCCTCCGCCACCATCCTCCACCCTCCCCACCCAAGCTGCCGCCTATCCTTCTCCTCAACAGTCCATCATCTCTCCCGAGTCATCCCGACTGTCGATACTTATCCCGCCGAGGCCGTGCATAAATTTTGAAAGATTTTGAGGTCATCTCTGCTGACCCGACCAAGGCCCCGCACTCTCCGCAGATCGCCTCACATCACTCATGTCCAGCCGATCGCATGACCCAAGTAATGGAAATTTCAAGAGGTGCAAAGGCCGCCTTTGATGCCCGCCACGCTCTATCTCTCGCCACCAACCGCTCTAGCCCCGGATCTCAAGATCTTCCTCCGCGACCTCGCCATCTTCAAAACCAATTGGGACAACCTCTCAACAAAATGATGCGATCGTTGACATGGTGAAGCGGCTACAAGCTTGTGCTTCGCCTCAACGACATGCAAATCGCCTGCTCACTCCTCGGGCGACACGCAATCTCACCTCCAAGCACTTGGCCTTCTATCGCAAAGAGCACATCACTACTTCGAACCGTCTTGCTCTCATTGATACCTCGCTTGCGCCCATGAAGGAGGAGATGGCTAGACTCAACAATGATCAGCGGACTAGGCTCATTGAGCATAATGCCCTACTCAAACGTAAAAACAAATAACTGTCCTCCGAATTGGGCGACATAAAGAAGAGTTAGCCGAGGTCAAACGAAAACAATGATCTTTCCTACGACTTGGCCGACGCTAAAGACGAGCTAGCAGCAGAAAAGAGGAGATTGCAAGACTTAAGGCCGCTGGTGACTCTAAATGGACATCAAGAGGTCACGGGCAATCATCGTGCAAAGGATCATCCTCTCGAACCGCCGTTAAATTTTTTTGTATAATCTTTTGCAAAAACTTTGTAATTAAACTTCTTGTTTAATTAACAATGTTTATATTTTAAAAGTTTCATGCTTTGTTTATGATCCGCCTATTCTGTGTGCATGAAATTTAAACCACGGTTTAAAGACATGTCCTATATTGCCTATTCTCGCCTATTGCATGTTTTTAAATTTAGTCTAATTACAAGTGTCGATGCTTAATTTCCTGTTTGTAAACACTTTGTAATTCTTGAATACAATGACATGTATGTAAGTTCATCTAGGGCATGCTTATTTAATATATCAATCTTACAAGCATGTTATTACTAGACTTGAACATGGTCACCGATATTGTATTCGTAGGGTCATGGACTCAAGCAAATAGGAGGAGATTGTTGTATTTTAGCCTAGATTTGCTTGAATCCATAACCTAAGTCTAAGACAAGGTGACTAATGGGCCTGCGTGTTCATAGTGTGGCAACTTGTACTTAGGCATGCTTGAATAGCTTAGGGTTGCTAATTGTATAAGTCTTGAAGAAGATAGCCTATAGGACATCGGTCGTCCTCTGCACTATAGGCAAACAACGCATAAGCGTCTTTCGGTTGAATATCGGACAAGCTCATATCGGCCAAGCTTCATCAAGAATGTTGAAGAACCTTAAGAACGTCCGATAGAGATCCGCCAAGTCATGTCCTAATTTGAAGACTTCATTGACTTCGATGCAACGTTAACCTGCAAATCACATTCAATGAAGGTTTCCATTCTTGGCATACACTCGTAAAAGGACATTCCTCCCGCAAGCACACCGCCTATTTTTAGCAAAGTGTCGAGACAGATCGCAAGCTACAGACAACCTATCGAGTCAACAACCGATTAGAGCATTAATTGCTCTTAAATTCAAGTTTGAAAATCACCAACGGCTCCTAGCTTCCTCCTGCATATAAAAGGAGACTTCATTGCTGCATTCAACAATCTTCAACGACCCCAACTACTGAATCTCCATAGTCTTCAAGTTCTTAAAAGCTTAAACGCCCTATTCAGTATACATACCTTGAAGAGCTTCATACTTAGACTTCTAGTCCATCAAAAGCTCTTCATTGATTGCAACACCTAGCTTTTCATAGCTCACGAGAATTGTATCTTATTGATATCAATTCTCCCACACAAACACTTGGTCAACAAAATTTTTGTACACTATCCATTAGAGATTTAGTTTGTAAAATATCTAGTGGAAAAACTTAGTACACGATTTTCAAATCCAAAGTTGACCACTTTGGTTGTGGACGTAGCACTTATTTATAAGTGTGAACCATATTAAATATTCTGTCTATTTGTGTGTGATTGTGAATTGATTGTGTTGCTTTAAATTTCCAGATTTCCAAAATTAAGAACCACGATCTTGACTCGTGAAGATCACCATTCTCAACTTGTCCCGTACTTCACAAGACTTCCGCCGCAAATTTTTTATAAACCCTAGTGAAGTAAGATTTTTGAATCAATTTCAAAAATTGGATATAGGCTATTCAACCCCCCCCTTCTAGCCTATATAGAGCAACCTTGGACCTAACAGACAGAAAGTAGACCCCAACAATATACTATTCAATCCTTTATTGTCTTTCTTTTCTCTGGCCCAGTCTTTGATTTGTCTTCTATATATGCTATTGTTTTGCAGAATGGGTATTTACAGTATTATACTATACCATGGGGGTCATTTTGAGAACAATGGGAAATTAGTACTGGTGGGACTTATGATATAATTGACAATAATGACACAAATACTACCTCATTTGTTGATTTAAAGAAAACCCCGAAAGCCTTTGAAGTATAGGAATTTTAAGTGTTTGGGGGTCTTAATTCTAGAAAATAATTTATAGAAAGAGAGGCATTTAGAGAAAAAAACTTAAGAGGATGTTTAATGATTCTGAAGCTAGGATGATGTGTGAGTTAATAAGAAACTCTGAGTACGTTGAAATATATGTGGAACATGATGTGGATAAATACATTGACGTGTCTAGTCTCATTCCTGGTACACAGGAAAGTGTAGTGGGAATAGATGAAGATTGTATTATAATTGATGTTAGGTCCAAGAAGATGTGCTCAGAATATAGGCTAGAGGGGGGGTGAATAGCCTATATGACCTTTATTAAAAATTTCATCCTATTTTAAAATATATGTTGAGAAACATGGATGAAATGATTAACATGAATAGGTCATCTTCCTATTTCAAGCAACACAGCCTATATAGTCGAATCAGCTGATGTGCATCGGCAGACTTGAAGGATAGCTGATAGGAAGATATTGTTATACTTAGCTGGTATATAAGAGTTTAAGCAGCGGAAGAATAAGCAGCATAAGTATAGCAAACAAGATTAAAGCAACTGTAAACAAATAGGTACAAGTTTATCATAACAGCAAACTAAAATCTTGTATTAGATGCATCAATTGCTTTTCACAACCAGATTGCATAAGATATATATTAAAAATACAGGAAAGATAAGTAAAGGCTGAATGTAACAAAATATGGTTTATATTAGAATTCAGCAGAGGTTTGCTCAAAGACAAACATGCTTAGTACATCAACCTAGACTCTCTATCCTAGCAATCTCCCCGGGGTAGAAGGAAAGTGAATTGGGATGCCGGGAAGAGTCATAACTAGAACTCTAACATTAGCAGTTCCTAATCCCCTAGGAAGGAGGACAAGAGAAGTGCTAGAGTTAGAGTGATGTGAGAAGAGAATATTAGGCGTTGTTCAAATAACAAATATTTGAACAACTGAGTGTTGAGCTCTCGGCCAAAAGTGAGGACAATTCATTGCACAATCAACAGCCCTTATAATGTAGTATAAGTCTGCCGATATAAATGTAGTATGGATTATTATGCTCTGGTTCTTCATCGGACATCTTCAAGCTTGATCAGTCTTCAACGACTTGCAGAATGCTTGGTCTCTAGCCGAATTTGAAGTGCAGAATCAAGAGACCGAGTCTTTCGAAGGAAGAAAGAACTCAAATCAAGAACAAAGTTTTTGATCAAGCAGACTTCTTAGCCTTTGGAATTTTTGTTTTCTCCCACAAAGTGTTTGTTCTTACACTTGTGTTTTCTCACTTTTGGTGTGGTTTCATATTGAAAGAACAAAGAACAATATCAACCACCAACACCTTTTTCGTGCATACACTCAATGTGAGAATGAGAGTCTTCTTTTATAGGCTGGAGAAGATGAAGGAGTCATTGAGGCTTTGATGAGTTTTTTCCCATTGAAGATCTAGATCATTAATGCATCAGAGTGCATTGATTAAACTGTTGGGCAAAGACCTTCCGTTTAAGCTTTTGTCTTGAAGTTGGTCCGTGAATCAGGCTGGATGAAAGAGACTTAACGAGCAGGCCTGGGATGTAGCGCACTGTGTTTGGCCTTTAATGGAATGTAGCCTTGGAGACTGGGACCAATACACGAAAGAGGAAATGTCTTCTGAATAATAGTTAAAGCACAGACATCGATGCGTATCTTGAGTTGTCAGGAAGATCTTGTAACAAATCTATTTTGACTTGTAGCATAGAGCAACGTCCGATGTTCCTCTTGTGAATAATCGCTTCTACGCTTGTCCGATGAAGAGCATGGTTGATACTTGGATATGCCGATATAATATCGCGATGTAAAGATTGCTAATGAGACATGGCTGGTAGGGATGTCTGCCGGTGAGACATTGCTGATGGACATGTCTGCGGACGCATGAAGAGCTTAATCCATATGAAAGATTATTATCACTTTGGTAGGACAAAGACTCGGATATGTACAAAGACTTCCTAGTCTAATGACCTATGCATTGTTTCATCCAGCTGCCACACTAACCGGTACGCAGCCCTTTTAGCCACTTGTGAAACATGCGTTGTAATGGGAACAAGCAAATCACTGAGTTGGAATATACATACATATATATCAGCTGTTTCACAGGCATATTCCTAAAATTTGACAATCCACCAGAAGTAGGAGGTGATAAATTTGATACTTATTTTGCTGATGTTGAAAAAGAAATGGAGAATGATGAAAATGAAGAGGCAAAGTCTGATGATGATAGTTTGAATGGTGGGGATGATGATAGTATGAATGGTGAAGATGATGATACTGTGAATTGTGCAAAGTCCAACAGCAGTGGAGATGGGAATTATATTCCATAATGTGAAGAAGAATCTGAATCTCATGAGTATGAGTATAGTAATAGTGATGCAAGTGAAGCAAGTAATGAGGAAGTTGCTAATGCTAGAAGAACATTTATTGAAATTAAGAGAAGTCTTAGGAATATGTCAGTGAATGTGAATGAATGTCCAACACTTCCTGTTGATAAGGCAAATCCATTCACAAATAGTGCAATGACTGATGAGGAAGTAATTGCCATGGAGAATGAATTCATGGTTGACACTGAATCAGATCTAAGTACAAGTGAAGATGAGACAAATCCTAGTAAGAAGAAAAAGAAAAAATATGGTCCTCAAGTCCTCTCAGTTCTCGTAATGCGTGTTTGAGTTGAAATATGGTCGGATGCATAACTGACATCCTTGCAGTCTTCCTAGTTCGCGCCATCCTACTACAGGAATACAATAGAGACATTAAATCTCTAGGGGGAATGAAACACCTTAAGTGAATCAACGGAGGCATACTTATCAACATAATGTTCTAAACTCTCAACCCAACACTTGTAACATGCACGTAGGGTTCTAAAGATAACCACCTCACTATGCCAAAGGGCACATGCGCAAGGTGACACGATCTACACGTATCGCGAAAATCTGTAAGACAAGACTGAATTAATGCAATGTATCCAGTCTATATCACATCGCATACAATTATAACAATCTCACGCTCACCACCGGGGTGGTATATTATCAATTTGATGTCTCTAATGTTAAACAAACTTATAACACGTGACAGTATACAAGTCACAAATTGCTAATCGCATGCCCAAAAATACTCGTTCAACTAAGCACAACGGCTCACATAATATCAAGTCAACACAAACCAATACACGAAAAATGATACACAATCAACACACAAGATACACAACTTGTTCAAGTGCACTATTCCATTTACTTGTCCATTCCGGTTGGTAATAGGGTTAGACAATTTCTATCTATCATGCTATCAACTTAGTCCTGACGAATATCTCTTGACAACCAAATCAGGGGCCCTTCTGAAGTGGCTTCAAAAGCTACCGTCACCAGGGCGTTAGGGACAAGTGATTACAAATATGCCCTTAGAGTCGGTCTCATGCACATAAGTGTCAAATACAAGCAAATGCACCTATGTGACACAATGTCTCTAGTATGTACAAGTGTCGCATTCCATGATGTGATATGCAAAAATAAAGCGTCTAAGTTAGTACAGACTCTTATACTTGCACTATCGAAACTCAACACTCCACGATAAACTCTAGTGGACTCGTGACCCAGAATCTCGGGTCTTCCACCTCTATTTCCTCAAATGATTACTAACCTCAAGACTAAGACGTTCCTTAAAACATCTCGGCTATAAATCTCAAAATCAAGGAGACAACCTATAATGGTCAAATCTCACTACTAAACTTATCACACGACTCACACTTAGTCGTCAACATTCTAGCGAGGACTTACAACGCACTCACTAATTCCACCGGAGAAACAACCGACTACAAACCGTTAGTCTCCGCTCTCGAACGTAAGAACTTAACAATTCCGGTCCTACATGGACCATCTCTATAAATTACCAACATCCAAGGTAAACTTAACACAAAACTCGACGTTAAACGCTCAACCCAATACCCAAATCACCTAAGCGAGGATCCTATCCTGGTGGATAGCTAACTTAAGCTCGATACCAACGTGACGACCCGAGTCCGAGATTCGATGTTGAACCACAACTCGGAGCGCCAAACTCGGGAAGAACATAATGAAGCGAGCCACAAAAGCTCAAAACTAAACCAATGCAATGGAAATAATAAAAACAAGGCGGCGGAATAACAAATGAACTTGAGCCTCAAAGCTCGAATAACAAGAATCCCAACAAATAAAGATAACCTCCACGGCTAAACAAGAGCCGAAGAACAATCAACATCTAAAACACCACGAGACAACACGCTCGGGAAAACTAATAGTAAAATACCAACGGGCACACGGCCACAACAACTAAGAGAACTGGGGTTATAAAAATAGTACAACCGGCACGACTCCACATGTCGGCACCAAATTCAAGTCTATAAAATACAAGAATCTCTACCCGACATACTAAGTTTACATAACTCAGTTTGACCCACGATCTCACAAGTACAGGAAATAAATATAAAATACTAGCTAGCCACAACTAGAGGATCTTCGAACTAGAGCCTCACTACGCCGCGTATCCCGCAACTAAGAAAACAAATATGGAAGGGATGAGTCGAATGACCCAGTAAGCTTCTAATGAAATAATATGGCATGGCATTATGCACATAAGAATAGCAGGATAATAAATAGGTTGTAGCACATAAGACAACCAACCCTATATTCAGGAGAGGCTCAGTAGCTGCCAACCGTCATGCACTGGTTGGAGACCACGACCAACATTCGTTCATATAGGAAGCACATAAGGTGTAAATAAACACATAAAGGTGGATATGGTGGATTCGAGGTACACCTCCGAAATCCCTTGAAACACTTCCGACCTTATAGCTCCATGAAGCCGTAGAAGACGATCACGCTGCTTCGCTTCACGTAACTATAAAAGATGCCTCTCTGCTATTGAACAAGATAATAATAATAATAGATTCTGCGCCGCGGAGAACCATAATAAATAAGCGTGCCGCTAATGCGGACACATTCCCCAATATCGACCAACGAACGAAATAGATGATTGTGCTGCTCTTCGCGTACACGAATCACAAAGGGACCGATGCTCGTATCCCCAAACAAATATAGGTACCGATCGCGACCCGCACGATCTACAGTACCCAACAAATAATGTACCCGACCGCGACCCGCACGATCTACAGGTACCCGTTGTGGACCATTTTCTGTATCCACGTCGACGTATCGCTCGATCCCCTACGACCCGAGATAATACGACTTTAGCCACTTATAGGTATCACAAGGGACCGGTGTCCGTATCCCAATGCATACAAAAATGTGGATAATACACAGTCGCCGTTTATTCCGTTCAACTGTGGGACTAGAGAAACCCCTACTGTGGCCAACGGTAGGGCGAGGCCCAGTGTATTAGCCTTCGGCTATTACGAAGCCCCTGCTCCCGCAATAACCGAGCGTCAATACACCTCCAATGCACATATGCCAGCTGGACTCGATGCAATGCACAAGTAGATGTTTACTCATGCCAAACTAATCTAAGTGTGTTCTATTGAATCACAACTTAATAAACCAAATCATGATGGGTTCTATTGAATCACAACCCAATGAAATCAAACCATAATGTGTTCTATTGAATCACATACTAAATCAACATAATGTGCTTGTAAATACTAAACACACAATCAATCATCAAAGTAGGATGATTGTCCTATTGCTTACTAGAACAACCACACACACTAAATCATTTGAGTCCGCAATTGCTAGACTTCACAATCATAATATATGTAAGCCTACTCGTACTTACAATCATAATTCAACGTGCTACTAACACGCGCAACTTAGGATCTTTACGGTATCCCACGATCACAATACACTCCATCTCATGCATATATATACATTCCACCTCATTTCGTTGCGTATTATGCGTATCACAACTCTCTACAAGTTACATCGTCCGTATTGGGACGATACTCAAGTGTGTCATGACTACCTAGGATACAACCAACTCATCATCTGACGTTTGAGACTATTCGTCTCATGTGGAATGTCACGCACTAAGGGCATGACTATACGGTAACACTTAAGGAGAGTTCGAAAGGGATAATTAACCCTTGCTAAGGCATAAGGTTAAGTCAACGATTCACCGGACATCGTAGTCGGTAATGTTTGACTAAGTCAACTCAAGTCGAGTCCTATCAGGTCAAGATCTCAACATTTCGTCATCCCACACCGTAGGAGACTACAATACAACCTACATTGGTTTATACTACACCTTACCACATTACACGACGTATAATCTCTACGTCTTATACAAATCCGCTAGAGTTGGTTACCAACAAATGAACCTCGGACGAACCGTAGTATCGTCCCTAATTAACGTGCCAACCACAATAACCAACGTTCGGGCATATACCACCCGTATAAATATTACGAGTTATCGCGAGAGTACTAACGATGAAAGTCTCAAAGAGCTACACATGCTCGGTAGTACTAAAACAAGTCATCGGCGACTTTACAGTCGAAACCCAACAATAACACAAACCCACGAGTCTACAACTCAGAAAACAACAACGATCTCAATGAGTCTCTAACAATAGGAGACGTCAATACAACACGAACAACAACAACGTGTACCACGAACATCATTCACAAGTCTCTAATATTCTAGGACCACAAAATTAACAACAATTCATCAATACCCATCATTTAACATGCTAGAGTATCACATTGAACAAATATAGCATGTAGGGAGTTCATATGCGCATAGATAACACGTAAGCATCGCGATACTACTCTACGATGCTCAAAATCTAAGAAGGAGATTAGTAACTTACCACACAACGCAAATCCTCCACGAAACCGAAAGCGCTTTGGGTGAAAACGTACTCTTCCACGACCTCTACGCCGCTACGGAGTCCAATCAATGATCCCAAGCTCGAACCAAACTTCCTCTCTCTCGAAATACCACTTTCTCTCTCTAAGATATGGGAGAAGAGATGGGTTTGTGATATACTAACAGATCGGACAATCTCTTTGGGTAAAAATGTGCTCCTCGTCGTCCTCTACGCTACGGCGAAGACGGCTCGTCGATCCGACCAACGGAGCTCGAGATATCGCGATTCTTCTCTTCTTCTTTCTCCTTTCTCTCTCTAGACTCTCTCTCTCTATTTTCTGGTTTGGGGATGAGAATGAGGGAGAAAATAGAGTTGGGTTTTATTATTAATACTATGGGTAAGTGTTTGGTCCAATCCCGGGCTTGTTTGAGCATTTTAAACCACTTAAAAACACGAAAAACCGAGAAATAACGAAACCGGGTGAAACAGGGGACGGGCTTGAGCGGCCGCCTAGGCGCTCGCCCTCCCTCCAGAATTGAGAATCTTCCACTTGAGCGGTCGCCCAGGCGACCGCGCTCTCTCCAGATTTTCCAATTTTTCCTATTTTGCTCCCGTTTGACCCCGAAATGTCCCGGAATGATCCTAGGTTGATCCTAACATCAAATTAAGGTCAAAACACATCCAATACACTCCCGAATCATCTCGGGACGAGGCACGAATGATAACGAACATAAGTCTCACACGTACAACAAGTCAAACACGGGAAATGGATGTCAAACTACCTCAACTTACGGGTTAACGACAAAGCGAACGTGCTTGTCGTTTGCGAACGAATCTAGGCCAAGGCTAGAATAACCAACTAGAGAGGAAATGTAATGTACATGAACGCTAAACGAAATTGAGGATAGCCTCGAACGAATATAGGAACAAAGTGCAACTCGCCGTGAGTTAAATACGCGTCAAATATGGTCCTTGATCTAATACGTTATGCTTAACAAGCATGACGCCTCACTCTCTGAGGGTTTTAAGGTCAATATCGACAGACTACGAGTGAACCCGGAATATAGTTGGGTCGGGGTGTTACATCCTCTCCCCCTTAAAAGAATTCGACCGCGAATTCATGAATCAAATGTTCACGGGGAAAAACATACATCACAACGGGGCTATACCATAGCCTACGCAATCACAATTCTACCAATAGAGAGTGAAAGTCAAACAAATGAAGGGGGTTGGTCCAAGTTAGAGGCCATCAATCGCGACTATTGTTCGCGTACAAGGTTTCTAACGAACAGATGAGATTTCGAGACGTAAGAAATCTCGGGGTTTGTTACGAGACTAACTACCATCTCTAGTCAAGTCCAAATGTAAAGTACACCTTAAAGTGTCATGCTGGCTTACTTCGAACGTATCCCAACGCCACGCTTCCGCGCGTTAAACGAATCTCCACTTCCCGTGGTACAACTCTCAACAATTACTCGCGGAAACCCCGCGATCAATTAGGGTCGGGTTAACACAACCTTAAGGTTCAAAAGGTTATACGACAACATCCCATCATCAAGAAAATAGGCTTGAATCAAAGGGTGCAATAAATGCAACACCTCGAAGTCACGCGAGTCATAGGACTCTGTTATGAATAACGGTTCCACCGGCTTTATCACAAGCCGACAATATAAAAAGGCTAACGGAATCACAAGTTAACATGCTCGCCATGAACTATTCACGTCAATAAGTCACAAGGTCATCATAAATAATAATAAGAGTTTCGAACTCTAAATACATTCGATGAAACGGATCGGTATCATTGGAAATGAATACCACGTACTATACATGCTGCTCGAAACATAGAGTGTATCACACTCTTAACGATTACAATCTCAGGTCAACTACAAGATATAGTATTCTAACAAATGAGTACCCAATCAGAGTACGCGAGATAGTCTAATAACAAGAAAATAGATAATAGAATAAGTCACGATGAACATGACTCTTACGGATTTAATCACAAGGTCTCACCTTCTAACCTTGACTCGCTCGATTGGAGTCTTGGGTCGATGCAAGAGGGTTCGGTGGAGTCACTTGCTCCACTCGAGGTGTCTCACCTAGGGCCACATTCAGTTGGTCCTCAAGTCCTCTCAGTTCTCGTAATGCGTGTTTGAGTTAAAATATGGTCGGATGCATAACTGACATCCTTGCAGTCTTCCTAGTTCGCGCCATCCTGCTACAGGAATACAATAGAGACATTAAATCTCTAGGAGAAGTGAAACACCTTAAGTGAATCAACGGAGGCATACTTATCAACATAATGTTCTAAACTCTCAACCCAACACTTATAACATGCACGTAGGGTTCTAAAGATAACCACCTCACTATGCCAAAGGGCACATGCGCAAGGTGACACGATCTACACGTATCGCAAAAATCTGTAAGACAAGACTGAATTAATGCAATGTATCCAGTCTATATCACATCGCATACAATTATAACAATCTCACGCTCACCACCGGGGTGGCATATTATCAATTTGATGTCTCTAATGTTAAACAAACTTATAACACGTGACAGTATACAAGTCACAAATTGCTAATCGCATGCCCAAAAATACTTGTTCAACTAAGCACAACGGCTCACATAATATCAAGTCAACTCAAACTAGTACACGAAAAATGATACACAATCAACACACAAGATACACAACTTGTTCAAGTGCGCTATTCCATTTACTTGTCCATTCCGGTTGGTAATAGGGTTAGACAATTTCTATCTATTATGCTATCAACTTAGTCCTGACGAATATCTCTTGACAACCAAATCAGGGGCCCTTCTGAAGTGGCTTCAAAAGCTACCGTCACCAGGGCGTTAGGGACAAGTGATTACAAGTATGCCCTTAGAGTCGGTCTCATGCACATAAGTGTCAAATACAAGCAAATGCACCTATGTGACACAATGTCTCTAGTATGTACAAGTGTCGCATTCCATAATGTGATATGCAAAAATAAAGCGTTTAAGTTAGTACAGACTCTTATACTTGCACTATCGAAACTCAACACTCCACGATAAACTCTAGTGGACTCGTGATCCAGAATCTCGGGTCTTCCACCTCTATTTCCTCAAATGATTACTAACCTCAAGACTAAGACGTTCCTTAAAACATCTCGGCTATAAATCTCAAAATCAAGGAGACAACCTATAATGGTCAAATCTCACTACTAAACTTATCACACGACTCACACTTAGTCGTCAACATTCTAGCGAGGACTTACAACGCACTCACCAATTCCACCAGAGAAACAACCGACTACAAACCGTTAGTCTCCGCTCTCATGAACGTAAGAACTTAACAATTCCAGTCCTACATGGACCATCTCTATAAATTACCAACATCCAAGGTAAACTTAACACAAAACTCGACGTTAAACGCTCAACCCAATACCCAAATCACCTAAGCCGAGGATCCTATCCTGGCGGACAGCTAACTTAAGCTCTGATACCAACTGTGACGACCCGAGTCCGAGATTCGATGTTGAACCCAAACTCGGAGCGCCAAACCCGAGGAAGAACATAATGAAGCGAGCCACGAAAGCTCGAAACTAAACCAATGCAGCGGAAATAATAAAAACAAGGCAGTGGAATAACAAATGAACTTGAGCCTCAAAGCTCGAATAACAAGAATCCCAACAAGTAAGGATAACCTCAACGGCTAAACAAGCGCCGGAGAACAATCAACATCTAAAACACCACGAGACAACACGCTCGGGAAAACTAATAGTAAAATACCAACGGGCACACGGCCACAACAACTAAGAGAACTGGGGTTATAAAAATAGTACAACCGGCACGACTCCACAAGTCGGCACCAAATACAAGTCTATAAAATACAAGAATCTCTACCCGACATACTAAGTTTACATAACTCAGTTTGACCCACGATCTCACAAGTACAGGAAATAAATATAAAATACTAGCTAGCCACAACTAGAGGATCTTCGAACTAGAGCCTCACTGCGCCGAAGCGTATCCTGCAACTAAGGAAAACAAATATGGAAGGGATGAGTCGAATGACCCAGTAAGCTACTAATGAAACAATATGGCATGGCATTATGCACATAAGAATAGCAGGATAATAAACAGGTTGTAGCACATAAGACAACCAACCCTATATTCACGAGAGGCTCAGTAGCCGCCAACCGTCATGCACTGGTTGGAGACCACGACCAACATTTGTTCATATAGGAAGCACATAAGGTGTAAATAAATACATAAAGGTGGATATGGTGGATTCGAGGTACACCTCCGAAATCCCTTGAAACACTTCCGACCTTATAGCTCCATGAAGCCGTAGAAGACGATCACGCTGCTGCTTCACAGAACTATAAAAGATGCCTCTGCTGCTATTGAACAAGATAATAATAATAATAATAGATTCTGCGCACGCGGAGAACCATAATAAATAAGCGTGCCGCTAATTTGGACACATTCCCAATATCGACCAACGAACAGAAATAGATGATTGTGTGCTCTTTGCCGTACACGAATCACAAAGGGACCGATGCTCGTATCCCCAAACAAATATAGGTACCCGATCGCGACCCGCACGATCTACAGTACCCAACAAATAATGTACCCGACCGCGACCCGCACGATCTACAGTACCCGTTGTGGACCATTTTCTGTATCCACGTCGACGTATCGCTCGATCCCCTACGACCCGAGACAATACGGCTCTAGCCACTTATAGGTATCACAAGGGACCGGTGCGGTATCCCAATGCATACAAAAATGTGGACAATACAAAGTCGCCGTTTATTCCGTTCAACTGTGGGACTAGAGAAACCCCTACCGTGGCCAACGGTAGGGCGAGGCCCAGTGTATTGGCCTTCGGCTATTACGAAGCCCCTGCTCCTGCAATAACCGAGTGTCAATACACCTCCAATGCACATATGCCAGCTGGACTCGATGCAATGCACAAGTAGATGTTTACTCATGCCAAACTAATCTAAGTGTGTTCTATTGAATCACAACTTAATAAACCAAATCATGATGTGTTCTATTGAATCACAACCCAATGAAATCAAACCATAATGTGTTCTATTAAATCACATACTAAATCAACATAATGTGCTTGTAAATACTAAACACACAATCAATCATCAAAGTAGGATGATTGTCCTATTGCTTACTAGAACAACCACACACACTAAATCATTTTAGTCCGCAATTGCTAGACTTCACAATCATAATATATGTAAGCCTACTCGTACTTACAATCATAATTCAACGTGCTACTAACACGCGCAACTTAGGATCTCTACGGTATCCCACGATCACAATACACTCCATCTCATGCATATATATACATTCCACCTCATTTCAGTCGCGTATTATGCGTATCACAACTCTCTACAAGTCACATCGTCCGTATTGGGACGATACTCAAGGTGTGTCATGACTACCTAGGATACAACCAACTCATCATCTGACGATTGAGACTATTCGTCTCATGTGGAATGTCATGCACTAAGGGCATGACTATACGGTAACACTTAAGGAGAGTCCGAAAGGGATAATTAACCCTTGCTAAGGCGTAAGGTTAAGTCAACGATTCACCGCACATCGTAGTCGGTAATGTTTGACTAAGTCAACTCAAGTCGAGTCCTATCGGGTCAAGATCTCAACAATTTGTCATCCCACACCGTAGGAGACTATAATACAACCTACATTGGTTTATACTACACCTTACCACATTATACGACGTATAATCTCTACGTCTTATACAACTCCGCTAGAGTTGGTTACCAACAAATGAACCTCGGACAAACCGTAGTATCGTCCCTAATTAACCGTGCCAACCACAATAACCAACGTTCGGGGCATATACCACCCGTATAAATATTACGAGTCATCGCGAGAGTACTAACGATGAAAGTCTCAATGAGCTACACATGCTCGGTAGTACAAAAACAAGTCATCGGTGACTTTACGGCCGGAACCCAACTATAACACAAACCCACGAGTCTACAACTCGAAAAACAACAACGATCTCAATGAGTCTCTAACAATAGGAGACGTCAATACAACACGAACAACAACGTGTACCACAAACATCATTCACAAGTCTCTAATATTTCGAGACCATAAAATTAACAACAATTCATCAATACCCATCATTTAACATGCTAGAGTATCACATTGAACAAGTATAGCATGTAGGGAGTTCATATGCACATAGATAACACGTAAACATCGCGATACTACTCTACGATGCTCAAAATCTAAGAAGGAGATTAGTAACTTACCACACAACGCAAATCCTCCACGAAACCGAAAGGGCTTTGGGTGAAAACGTACTCTTCCACGACCTCTACTCCGCTACGGAGTCCAATCAACGATCCCAAGCTCGAACCAAACTTCCTCTCTCTCAAAACACCACTTTCTCTCTCTAAGATATGGGAGAAGAGATGGGTTTGTGATATACTAACAGATCAGACAATCTCTTTGGGTAGAAATTTGCTCCTTATCGTCCTCTACGCTACGGTGAAGACGGCTCGTCGATCCGACCAACGGAGTTCGAGATATCGCGATTCTTCTCTTCTTCTCTCTCCTTTCTTTCTCTAGACTCTCTCTCTCTCTCTCTCTATTTTCTGGTTTGGGGATGAGAATGAGGGAGAAAATAGAGTTGGGTTTTATTATTAATACTATGGGTAAGTGTTTGGTCCAGAATTGAGAATCTGCCACTTGAGCGGCCGCCCAGGCGGCCGCGCTTTCTCCAGATTTTTTGATTTTTCCTATTTCGCTCCCGTTTGACCCCGAAATGTCCCGGAATGATCCTAGGTTGATCCTAACATTAAATTAAGGTCAAAACACATCCAATACACTCCTGAATCATCTCGGGACAAGGCACGAATGATAACGAACATAAGTCTCACACGTACAACAAGTCAAACACGCGAAATGGATGTCAAACTACCTCAACTTACGGGTTAACGACAAAGCGAACGTGCTTGTCGTTTGCGAACGAATCTAGGCCAAGGCTAGAATAACCAACTAGAGAGGAAATGTAATGTACACGAACGCTAAACGAAATCGAGGATAGCCTCGAATGAATATAGGAACAAAGTGTAACTCGCCGTGAGTTAAATACGCATCAAATATGGTCCTCGATCTAACACGTCACGCTTAACAAGCATGACGCCTCACTCTCTGAGGGTTTTAAGGTCAATATCGAGAGACTACGAGTGAACCCGGAATGTAGATGGGTCGGAGTGTTACAAATAAGGGTAGTACAATAGAAGTGTATTGTATCGATAACAACCCTACATATGGTCCTATGTTTTAGAGATTTTATGTGTGCATTGGATTGGATTGGATGGGTGTTTTTTAAAAGGTTGTATGAAAGGGGAATTGTCAATTGCAGTGGGAAGAGATGCTAATAATCAAATGTTCCAGTTGCTTGGGGGGGTTGTGCAAGTTGAGAATAAGAGAGTTTAGGGTTGGTTTCTTGATCATCTAATCAAGGACTTAGAAATGGAAGATGGCAGATGATGGACCCTCATTTCAGACCAACAAAAGGTACCTTTAATTAGGCCAAAATACAAAAATTCCCGAAGTATCCGCCAAATCCCACTTTGCCCCCCAATGTTAAAAATGTCCCAACTTGGTACCTAACGTTGTTATTTGTCCCATTTTTCCCCCTCCCGTCATCTACTATTTGTAAAACCACATTAAGTTGTACGTGGTCATACACGTGCAGGGAAAAAAAGACATTTCCAATTGTGGGATATCATTTAGTATTCACGAGAGGTAAATTATGGTCATTTGCAACTCATTCCTATTTTCTCAAGTGTTGATCCAAATTCAGACGATAAATTAGGGTTAGGGTTTAATCTAAATGCGAGTGTTCTGAGGGATTAAAGGCAACGATGACTACACCTAGGAAGGGATAATCGCAATCTGATGCTACTAAAGAAAATGACGATCTACATGATTTTGATGGTATGTTTTCTATTTCATTTCTTCTTTTTGGTTTTATAAAGCTTGAGGTTGAATTATAAATCAGTATGTGCATCTGAGTTACTGACTTTGAATAATTTGACATTTTGTTCATATCTTTTGTATGACTTTACAGTTATGTGTTTCTATTTTTATTTTGTTTTGAGTGTGACTTTACGGTAGGGGTTTATGTATTGAATTTATAGGAATGTCCCCATCTGGGACCAAAATTGTTGTGGGCTGAATATATGATTGTTTATTTGATTAAATTTTGGTAAGTGTGGCATAATGGGGACAATGTCCCTGTAACACCCTGAATCCTCTTATGCATGATTTACTTATTTTATGTGTGACTTATGCGTTAAACTTGTTTTATTAGCATGCTAGTTAAATTATGCTTTTATTTATATTTTAATTTCATGTTTATAGTAATTGTTATATTTAATGTGCATTGATAAATTGATTGTTATGGTTCATAATGTCTATTAGATGTGTTAGAAATGTTGTGTGATCGCACCTAGGAGTGTCCAAGTGTTCAAACCGACGAAATAGAGTAAAAATTGAAGTTCGCTGAACAGAATGTTTGGCGCGGCCGTGTGCCTTTCTTTGGTACGGCCGTGCAAGAGAGTCAAACTTTTCCAGAAAGTTTGGCACGGCCGTGCAGCCTTCCTTGGCACGGCCGTGCGAGAGTGGCACGGCCGTGCGACTTCCTTGACGCGGCAGTGCAAGTCGAGCTGTTTTAAAAATCAGAATTTTGAAATTACCTTTGTACCCTTGTAACTCACCACATGTGTGGCTCTCCTTGAGCCACGTCACTACCCCTCCCCCAATCTGACTTTTGGCCTCTTAAATGGGTGGAGAGACTTCATTTCTCTCCACTCTTTCCTCCATTTCCTCCATTGTTGCTTGAGAGTGTGTGTGTGTGGGAGATATAGTGAGGATAGTGTGTGTGCTTGAGTTCCCGGAGATCTAGCCATCCGATCTTCGATCCGAGACCACCATTGTGTTGCTAAGCACTAGGAGATCATCTTGGGAGGTTTTGATTTCATTTTAGTTGCTTCGATTTTCGTCATAAGGTAAGTTACTAAACCCCCTTTTTATGCTTTAAGCTTAATAGTGTGCTAGTTCATCTTTAATCTTGTAAGACTTGCTATGGATGTTGTTTTTATGTACAAATCTCTAGGTTGAGATGGGTACATTGTATTTGTGATATGTTTATGGGTTGATGATGTGTAATGAGCTAAGGTTTGAACATAAATCTTAGGATTTGAACAAATAGAGAACTTGAGACTTGAAATGGGGTGATCTTACATTTAGCATTGAAACCCTAATTTTGTGAACTTGAGTAACGACTCCAAGAAGTTGATTTTAGGGAAGATTACGACTCCCCGAACAACATGTTAAAATCCTACGAGATTTAGAGTTCGTTTGAGTTATACTTTGGTCCTCCGAGTAAATGATACTGGTAAATTAGAGACTTGTTATTAGCTCTAAAATTGTGGTTTAGAGTTCTTGGTTGACATGTTTGAAGATTGTACTTGGTAGAATAATTTAATCTACGTGTTATTTGTCAAGTTCACTACTTTGGAACTTGATGGTTAATTGCATGAGTTGAGTTAGAATACCTGCTTGTGCGTGGTATAAGTCCAGCTGTTGTCGTCGTTGATATGTTAAGGTGGGACGACCTATGGTCTTTACGAATTTGTTTCGTGAATTCTATAAGTTGCCGCACCGGAGTTCACACCCTCACCTGTTGGCCACAGGTGGGAAGTAGCCCAACTGTTGTAGCAATACCCACGACATTGGTTAGCTAAGTAACCCGAAGAGTAATTTCGGGAACCCGACGAGTGATTCCGAGAAAGTCAAAACCCGATGAGTGATTCCGGGGAAGTCAATAGCCGAGGAGTGATTCCGGTGACATTGATATCACACACATGGGTATCGAGACACAGTTGATTATTTGTGTATTGCAGGAGCAACGCAGAGTTGGAGAAAGAGAAAGGAAATCCTTTATAATGTGAATTATTTAAGAGCACTTATGTGTTAACTAAAGTGCTATGTGAGTTGGATGAATCGTATATCAAGTATGATGATACATGTTTAGTTGTGGTATATAATGTTAATGCCATGTTACGTTTAAACGCTTGAGCATCATGCGATGCCATGTAGTTGCATTAGTAACTTACTGTGTCATTATGACTCACCCCGTTATGTGTTTATTTGTTTTCCTTAGATCCGAGCCAGCCTAGCGGTTCCCGTTGAGGTCGGTTAGACTCCGTGTAGCTCGAAGATTGTATTTTGGTCTAGTAGCTCTTGGAGCTTGTTGTTGTTAAATTGTATTCTTTTGGTAAGGACGATAGTTACGTAAGTTATGTAAACTTTACTTGGGTAGTATCTGTTGTGTTGTAAACTCTATATTCTTTTGGCAGCCGACGTATGTATGTCGTGCTTGTACATTTAACTTCGTAGTAAGTTCAGTTTCTCTTACGAGCATGTTGTAGCTCGTGGTTTTAGTTTATTCTGGCATGTTGTGGCCGATGTTGTTGCAGTGGTTATCTTTCCCGAGTTGTAAACTCGTGATTGTTACTAGTTGTTTTCCGGTTTGTTATTGCCGAAGATTGTTCGTACTATGTTATCATCGTCGTTGTTGTTTTACATATTCAAAGTCTTAGACTTGTGGTTTTAGTTGTTGGGTTCCGGCTGTAGCGTTGCCGAAGACTTCTTTTATTAAAACAGGTTTTTATAAGTTGAGTTTTATCGTAGGTACGGGCGGTTACGCCACGTCCTCTTCTTGTTGTTATCGTATTGGCGACCCGACCATGGGATTTCGTATAGAGATCCGGGTCGGGGCGTCACAGTTGGTATCAGAGCAATAGTTTTGCTGTCGCCAGGATAGGTTCCTTGGCCTAGGTGGGTATGGTTTTTGTTGAGAATCTTAACGTCGAGTGATGTGTGTAGGTCATAATGGTGGAAACTAGGAACGGAGCGAGTACCAGTAGGGCTGGTGCAAATGCCGGAGAGGGTGATGAGGGAGCGGGGAATGTTAACCGTCCTCGTAATGATCCCCCTGAACAGAACCAGAACAACCATAATGAGGAAATGGCAAATATGTACCGGAGAATGCTTGAGAGACCACAGCCCTAGGTAGAAACACCACAACCGGAAGTGGAGGCACCACAACCGAAAGTGGTAGTGCTAGAACTGGAAGTAAGGCAGAGGAATAACACAACTACTCTTGAGAGATTCTTGAAGATGAAACCCCGAACTTTTCTGGGAGAACCGGATGCTACTAAAGCAGAATTGTAGATTGAACACATCATAAAGATCTTTGCAGCTTTGGGTTGCAGTGATGATGAGAAATTGACCTTAGCGGTTTTCAAGCTGGAGGGAGCAGCGGAACATTGGTGGTAAGTGTTGCAAGGAAGCTGGGAATTACAGGGAGTACCAGACAGCTGGCCTAACTTTTTAAGAGAGTTCAAAGCACAGTATGTTCCAGAAGTGGTTCGAGAGAAGAGAGAACGAGAGTTCTACGATTTGGAGCAAGGTAATATGTCGGTGGCGCAGTATTCGGCCAAGTTCACAGAATTGGCTCGTTACTGTAGTCACTTGGTTCCTAATGAAGTGAAGAAGGCACAAAAGTTTGTAAAAGGATTGAAGACTGAATACCGGAAACAGTTACTCTCTCTACAGCTTGCCGATTACCGTAGCGCAGTGGATCGTGCTTACGCGATAGAAGGGGACATTGAGGAACATAAGAGAAGAGGAAACATGGGCAATTCTCAACAATCTTCACAAAACCATGGACGAGTGCAGGATTTTAGTAACAGTGGTGATTATAATAATAATGACAATCGCAGAAGGAATCGGAATAGATCACAGTTTGAAAGGCAATCAAGACAACAATCCGGGGGACAAAGTAATAATATTACTCATGATCAGAGTCAGCGAAGCAATTCATTGGTATGTAACTATTGTTCAAAGTATGGACATTTTGAAGATGATTGTGGGAGCAAGTTGGGGATCAAGCCGGGACAATGTTATTATTGTAGAGAGATCGGTCACTTGAAATGGAATTGTCCTAAACTGAAGGGTAGTCAGTCCAAAAGTGTCAATCAACAAACGAGTGGGACTAAGAGGGATAGTGAAGGTAGACCTAAGGTTCAGGGTCGAGTGTTTGCGCTTGATCAGCGCGGAGTGCCGGAGTCTACGTCGGCGCTAGGAGGTATTCCATCTAAAATATTATGGATACACGTATTATAGTAGCTCATGTTCATGCATTAATGTGTTGCATTTTGTGATTGGAAACTAGTGTAATATGTTTCCTAGTTTTATCTTATGATTGAGGGAGATACCCCAATCAGAGATTGGATTGTTGGTGATTAGTATGATAAACTTGTGATAGACCAATAGGTAATCACATATTGCATGATAGTTGTGTGTCTTACCTTTACATGACTTGAAAGTGTAAGAAGTTGTGTTATACGAGTTAATATCGATATGACGTATGTCAACTATGTGGTTATCCCTATACATGATATTTATAAGATACATGATATAGGTTGTTAATGCGTGCATGCCATGAAATGGGTTGTGTATCATCCTGAAGTGATTATGTTCTTCCTGTGACGAATATCCGTGGATTGTGTTGATATGATTGTTATTAGCATGCATATCATTTCTGTTCGGAAAGTTAGTATACCATTACCACATGATCAAGTTGGGTATTTGAGTACATGTTATGGTTGTGAAAGAAGTTACACAAGAGTTAGAGGATTTCTCTACCTTATGAGAGTGTCTAGAAACGTTCGTTGTTGATTACTTTATATGTCACCTAAAATGGGATTTGAACATGTATTGAGTTGATAACAAGGAATCAAAGAACCTAGAAGATCGCCATGAGTCGAATTAGCGAATGATGGATACCTTAAGATAGGTGTGCAAGTCATACTTGAAGAGTTTTATAAAGTGTCATTTATGGTTTCCACATTCACTTTCAGTTTTAATACGAAGTGAACCATAAGGGAAGAATTGAGTTGTGACCTTAATCAGTATAGAAAGTGATGGCTTCTGCATCGAAGAAATTGATATGGTATAAGTGGAATTAATCTATTTACTGACTTAGAGTTCATTGCGCTAACATTTACGTATTTGATTCGAGATACTGCTGAAGTGAAGTTAAGTTCGCATTATGCATAAATTCAAATATTTGAAGTTCCCATCCTCACATTATGAACAGAATATGAGACATTGTAGACGAGCGGAAGGACTTAAAGATCTTAACTATGTACCTTCTACTATTCAATGGAGTTTAACATGATAACTAGTATGTTCAAGATTCAAGATTTATAGATTTGGTATATGTTGAGACTGTTATACATTATAGTTTATGATGGATTGATTAACCAAACGATCATGTACTACAAGTGACAAGGATATGCACATCAAATAGATTAACACCCTTACAAGAAATGAGACATCAGAAACTACATTTAGTACAGTGAGTAATGTGATCGGTAAAGAATCCAAGAATTATTTTGAGTATATATATATCTTGTCTTTAAACTTTCTTTTAAATTTGAGAACCGGTTATGACATACGGGGAATACTTAAACATACCCGATGGAATTAAGAGGATATTTACTTACTACAACAATTGTGATCGGATAGTTGAAACCATGATTGTTCGAGATTTTACGGGAGGACAGGATGACTTACCACTACAAGGTAATGGAGCCGGGAAAGCCAAGCTTTAAGACCTTACGATGATTCAATACCCGGGTGAACAAATATGAAGTCTATTAGCGAATGATTACTAAACAACTATGAGTTGGTGGAAATTACTTATGATATGGTGATGGATATTAGTGAGGATTGTCTCCTCAAAGTGTGTTCATGGAATGGTTCGATGAAATTCTTGTGGGAGGCTTCATGCAACCGAGAACGTAATTTGAGTAACTAAGTGTGACTATATGGAAAATACCCTTAGTCCGTTGATGATTTCAGACTGAATTTAGGGACTAAATTCTTTTAAGGAGGAGAGGATGTAACACTCTGAATCCTCTAATGCATGATTTACTTATTTTATGTGTGACTTATGCGTTAAACTTGTTTTATTAGCATGCTAGTTAAATTATGCTTTTATTTATATTTTAATTTCATGTTTATAGTAATTGTTATATTTAATGTGCATTGATAAATTGATTGTTATGGTTCATAATGTCTATTAGATGTGTTAGAAATGTTGTGTGATCGCACCTAGGAGTGTCCAAGTGTTCAAACCGACGAAATAGAGTAAAAATCGAAGTTCGCTGAACAGAATGTTTGGCACGGCCGTGTGCCTTTCTTTGGCACGGCCGTGAAGAGAGTCAAACTTTTCCAGAAAGTTTGGCACGGCCGTGCAGCCTTCCTTGGCACGGCCGTGCGAGAGTGGCATGGCCGTGCGACTTCCTTGACGCGGCCGTGCAAGTCGAGCTGTTTTAAAAATCAAAATTTTGAAATTACCTTTGTACCGTTGTAACTCACCACATGTGTGGCTCTCCTTGAGCCACGTCACTACCCCTTCCCCAATCTGACTTTTGGCCTCTTAAATGGGTGGAGAGACTTCATTTCTCTCCATTCTTCCCTCCATTTCCTCCATTGTTGCTTGAGAGTGTGTGTGTGTGGGAGATATAGTGAGGATAGTGTGTGTGCTTGAGTTCCCGGAGATCTAGCCATCCGATCTTCGATCCGAGACCACCATTGTGTTGCTAAGCACTAGGAGATCATCTTGGGAGGTTTTAATTTCATTTTAATTGCTTTGATTTTCGTCACAAGGTAAGTTACTAAACCCCCTTTTTATGCTTTAAGCTTCTCAGTGCGCTAGTTCATCTTCGATTTTGTATGACTTGCTATGGATGTTGTTTTTATGTACAAACCTCTAATTTGAGATGAGTACATTGTACTTGTGATATGTTTATAGGGTTGATGATGTGTAATGAACTAGGGTTTGGACATGAATCTTAAGATTTGAACAAATAGAGAACTTGAGACTTAAAATTGGGTGATCTTGCATTTAGCATTGAAACCCTAATTTTGTGAACTTTAGTAATGACTCCGAGAAGTTGATTTTAGGGAAGATTATGATTCCCCGAACAACATGTTAAAATCCTATGAGATTTACAGTTCGTTTGAGTTATATTTTGGTCCTCCGAGTAAATGATACTGGTAAATTAGAGACTTGTTATTAGCTCTAAAATTGTGGTTTGGAGTTCTTGGTTGACATGTTTGAAGATCATACTTTGTAGAATAATTTAATCTACGTTTTATTTGTCAAGTTCACTACTTTGGAACTTGACGGTTGTTTGCATGAGTTGAGTTAGAATACCTGCTTGTGCGTGGTATAAGTCCAGCTGGCGTCGTCGTTGATATATTAAGGTGGGACGACCTATGATCTTTACGAATTTGTTTCGTGAATTCTATAAGTTGCCGCACCGGAGTTCACACCCTCATCTGTTGGCCACAGGTGGGAAGTAGCCCCACTGTTGTAGCAATACCCACGACTTTGGTTAGCTAAGTAACCCGAAGAGTAATTCCGGGAACCCGACGAGTGATTCCGGGAAAGTCAAAACCCGATGAGTGATTCTGGGGAAGTCAATAGCCGAAGAGTGATTCCGGTGACATTGATACCACACACATGGGTATCGAGACATAATTGATTATTTGTATATTGCAGGAGCAACGCAGAGTTGGAGAAAGAGAAAGGAAATCCTTTATAATGTGAATTATTTAAGAGCACTTATGTGTTAACTAAAGTGCTATGTGAGTTGGATGAATCGTATATCAAGTATGATGATACATGTTTAGTTGTGGTATATAATGTTAATGCCATGTTACGTTTAAACGCTTGAGCATCATGCGATGCCATGTAGTTGCATTAGTAACTTACTGTGTCATTATGACTCACCCCGTTATGTGTTTATTTGTTTTCCTTAGATCCGAGCCAGCCTAGCGGTTCCCGGTGAAGTCGGTGAGACTCCGTGTAGCTCGAAGATTGTATTTTGGTGTAGTAGCTCTTGGAGCTTGTTGTTGTTAAAAAGAATTCTTTTGGTAAGGACGATAGTTACGTAAAGTTATGTAAACTTTACTTGGGTAGTATCTGTTGTGTTGTAAACTCTATATTCTTTTGGCAGCCGACGTATGTATGTCGTGCTTGTACATTTAACTTCGTAGTAAGTTCAGTTTCTCTTCCGAGCACGTTGTAGCTCGTGGTTTTAGTTTATTGCGGCATGTTGTGGCCAATGTTGTTGTAGTGGTTATATTTCCCGAGTTGTAAACTCGTGATTGTTACTAGTTGTTTTCCGGTTTGTTATTGCCGAAGATTGTTCGTACTATGTTATCATCGTCGTTGTTGTTTTACATATTCAAAGTCTTAGACTTGTGGTTTTAGTTGTTGGGTTCCGGCTGTAGCGTTGCCGAAGACTTCTTTTACTAAACCAGGTTTTTATAAGTTGAGTTTTATCGTAGGTACGGGCGGTTACGCCACGTCCTTTTCTTGTTGTTATCGTATTGGCGACCCAACCTTGGGATTTCGTATAGAGATCCGGGTCGGGGCGTCACAGTTGGTATCAGAGCAATAGTTTTGCTGTCGCCAGGATAGGTTCCTTGGCCTAGGTGGGTATGATTTTTGTTGAGAATCTTAACGTCGAGTGATGTGTGTAGGTCATAATGGTGGAAACTAGGAACGGAGCGAGTACCAGTAGGGCTGGTGCAAATGCCGGAGAGGGTGATGAGGGAGCGGGGAATGTTAACCGTCCTCGTAATGATCCCCCTGAACAGAACCAGAACAACCAGAATGAGGAAATGGCAAATATGTACCGGAGAATGCTTGAGCTGATGAATGAGATGACACAGTGGATGAACGGAGGGGCGAGACTACAGCCCGAGGTAGAAACACCACAACCGGAAGTGGAGGCACCACAACCGGAAGTGGTAGTGCTAGAACCGGAAGTAAGGCAGAGGAATAACACAACTACTCTTGAGAGATTCTTGAAGATGAAACCCCGAACTTTTCTGGGAGAACCGGATGCTACTAAAGCAGAATTGTGGATTGAACACATCATAAAGATCTTTGCAGCTTTGGGTTGCAGTGATGATGAGAAATTGACCTTAGCGGTTTTCAAGCCGGAGGAGCAATGAACATTGGTGGCAAGTGTTGCAAGGAAGCGGGAATTACAGGAGTACCGCATAGTGGCCTAACTTTTTAAGAGAGTTCAAAGCACAGTATGTTCCGAAAGTGGTTCGAGAGAAGAGAGAACGAGAGTTCTACGATTTGGAGCAAGGTAATATGTCGGTGGCGCAGTATTCGGCCAAGTTCACAGAATTGGCTCGTTACTGTAGTCACTTGGTTCCTAATGAAGTGAAGAAGGCACAAAAGTTTGTAAAAGGATTGAAGACTGAATACCGGAAACAGTTACTCTCTCTACAGCTTGCCGATTACCGTAGCGCAGTGGATCGTGCTTACGCGATAAAAGGGGACATTGAGGAACATAAGAGAAGAGGAAACATGGGCAATTCTCAACAATCTTCACAAAACCATGGACGAGTGCAGGATTTTAGTAACATGGTGATTATAATAATAATGACAATCGCGAAGGAATCGGAATAGATCACGGTTTGAAAGGCAATCAAGACAACAATCCGGGGACAAAGTAATAATATTACTCATGATCAGAGTCAGCGAAGCAATTCATTGGTATGTAACTATTGTTCAAAGTATGGACATTCTGAAGATGATTGTGGGAGCAAGTTGGGGATCAAGCCGGGACAATGTTATTATTGTAGAAAGATCGGTCACTTGAAATGGAATTGTCCTAAACTGAAGGGTAGTCAGTCCGAAAGTGTCAATCAACAAACGAGTGGGACTAAGAGGGATAGTGAAGGTAGACCTAAGGTTCAGGGTCGAGTGTTTGCGCTTGATCAGCGCGGAGTGCCGGAGTCTACGTCGGCGCTAGGAGGTATTCCATCTAAAATATTATGGGTACACGTATTATAGTAGCTCATGTTCATGCATTAATGTGTTGCATTTTGTGATTGGAAACTAGTGTAATATGTTTCCTAGTTTTATCTTATGATTGAGGGAGATACCCCAATCAGAGATTGGATTGTTGGTGATTAGTATGATAAACTTGTGATAGACCAATAGGTAATCACATATTGCATGATAGTTGTGTGTCTTACCTTTACATGACTTGAAAGTGTAAGAAGTTGTGTTATACGAGTTAATATCGATATGACGTATGTCAACTATGTGGTTATCCCTATACATGATATTTATAAGATACATGATATAGGTTGTTAATGCGTGCATGCCATGAAATGGGTTGTGTATCATCCTGAAGTGATTATGTTCTTCCCTGTGACGAATATCCGTGGATTGTGTTGATATGATTGTTATTAGCATGCATATCATTTCTGTTCGGAAAGTTAGTATACCATTACCACATGATCAAGTTGGGTATTTGAGTACATGTTATGGTTGTGAAAGAAGCTACACAAGAGTTAGATGATTTCTCTACCTTATGAGAGTGTCTAGAAACGTTCGTTGTTGATTACTTTATATGTCACCTAAAATGGGATTTGAACATGTATTGAGTTGATAACAAGGAATCAAAGAACCTAGAAGATCGCCATGAGTCGAATTAGCGAATGATGGATACCTTAAGATAGGTGTGCAAGTCATACTTGAAGAGTTTTATAAAGTGTCATTTATGGTTTCCACATTCACTTTCAGTTTTAATACGAAGTGAACCATAAGGGAAGAATTGAGTTGTGACCTTAATCAGTATAGAAAGTGATGGCTTCTGCATCGAAGAAATTGATATGGTATAAGTGGAATTAATCTATTTACTGACTTAGAGTTCATTGCGCTAACATTTACGTATTTGATTCGAGATACTGCTGAAGTGAAGTTAAGTTCGCATTATGCATAAATTCAAATATTTGAAGTTCCCAACCTCACATTATGAACAGAATATGAGACATTGTAGACGAGCGGAAGGACTTAAAGATCTTAACTATGTACCTTCTACTATTCAATGGAGTTTAACATGATAACTAGTATGTTCAAGATTCAAGATTTATAGATTTGGTATATGTTGAGACTGTTATACATTATAGTTTATGATGGATTGATTAACCAAACGATCATGTACTACAAGTGACAAGGATATGCACATCAAATAGATTAACACCCTTACAAGAAATGAGACATCAGGAAACTACATTTAGTACAGTGAGTAATGTGATCGGTAAAGAATCCAAGAATTATTTTGAGTATATATATATCTTGTCTTTAAACTTTCTTTTAAATTTGAGAACCGGTTATGACATACGGGGAATACTTAAACATACCCGATGGAATTAAGAGGATATTTACTTACTACAACAATTGTCATCGGATAGTTGAAATCATGATTGTTCGAGATTTTACGGGAGGACAGGATGACTTACCACTACAAGGTAATGGAGCCGGGAAAGCCAAGCTTTAAGACCTTACGATGATTCAATACCCGGGTGAACAAATATGAAGTCTATTAGCGAATGATTACTAAACAACTATGAGTTGGTGGAAATTACTTATGATATGGTGATGGATATTAGTGAGGATTGTCTCCTCAAAGTGTGTTCATGGAATGGTTCGATGAAATTCTTGTGGGAGGCTTCATGCAACCGAGAACGTAATTTGAGTAACTAAGTGTGACTATATGGAAAATACCCTTAGTCCGTTGATGATTTCAGACTGAATTTAGGGACTAAATTCTTTTAAGGAGGAGAGGATGTAACACTCTGAATCCTCTTATGCATGATTTACTTATTTTATGTGTGACTTATGCGTTAAACTTGTTTTATTAGCATGCTAGTTAAATTATGCTTTTATTTATATTTTAATTTCATGTTTATAGTAATTGTTATATTTAATGTGCATTGATAAATTGATTGTTATGGTTCATAATGTCTATTAGATGTGTTAGAAATGTTGTGTGATCGCACCTAGGAGTGTCCAAGTGTTCAAACCGACGAAATAGAGTAAAAATCGAAGTTCGCTGAACAGAATGTTTGGCATGGCCGTGTGCCTTTCTTTGGCACTGCCGTGCAAGAGAGTCAAACTTTTCCAGAAAGTTTGGCACGGCCGTGCAGCCTTCCTTGGCACGGCCGTGCAAGTCGAGCTGTTTTAAAAATCAGAATTTTGAAATTACCTTTGTACCCTTGTAACTCACCACATGTGTGGCTCTCCTTGAGCCACGTCACTACCCCTCCCCCAATCTAACTTTTGGCCTCTTAAATGGGTGGAGAGACTTCATTTCACTCCACTCTTCCCTCCATTTCCTCCATTGTTGCTTGAGAGTGTGTGTGTGTGGGAGATATAGTGAGGATAGTGTGTGTGCTTGAGTTCCCGGAGATCTAGCCATCCGATCTTCGATCCGAGACCACCATTGTGTGCTAAGCACTAGGAGATCATCTTGGGAGATTTTGATTTCATTTTAGTTGCTTTGATTTTCGTCACAAGGTAAGTTACTAAACCCCCTTTTTATGCTTTAAGCTTATCAGTGTGCTAGTTCATCTTTGATTTTGTATGACTTGCTATGGATGTTGTTTTTATGTACAAACCTCTAATTTGAGATGGGTACATTGTACTTGTGATATGTTTATAGGGTTGATGATGTGTAATGAACTAGGGTTTGGACATGAATCTTAAGATTTGAACAAATAGAGAACTTGAGACTTAAAATTTGGTGATCTTGCATTTAGCATTGAAACCCTAATTTTGTGAACTTTAGTAATGACTCCGAGAAGTTGATTTTAGGGAAGATTATGACTCCCCGAACAACATGTTAAAATCCTACGAGATTTAGAGTTCGTTTGAGTTATATTTTGGTCCTCCGAGTAAGTGATACTGGTAAATTAGAGACTTGTTATTAGCTCTAAAATTGTGGTTTGGAGTTCTTGGTTGACATGTTTGAAGATCGTACTTTGTAGAATAATTTAATCTACGTGTTATTTGTCAAGTTCACTACTTTGGAACTTGACGGTTATTTGCATGAGTTGAGTTAGAATACCTGCTTGTGCGTGGTATAAGTCCAGCTGGCGTCGTCGTTGATATGTTAAGGTGGGACGACCTATGGTCTTTACGAATTTGTTTCGTGAATTCTATAAGTTGCCGCACCGGAGTTCACACCCTCACCTGTTGGCCACAGGTGGGAAGTAGCCCCACTGTTGTAGCAATACGCACGACTTTGGTTAGCTAAGTAACCCGAAGAGTAATTCCGGGAACCCGACGAGTGATTCCGGGAAAGTCAAAACCCGATGAGTGATTCCGGGGAAGTCAATAGCCGAAGAGTGATTCCGGTGACATTGATACCACACACATGGGTATCGAGACATAATTGATTATTTGTATATTGCAGGAGCAACGCAGAGTTGGAGAAAGAGAAAGGAAATCCTTTATAATGTGAATTATTTAAGAGCACTTATATGTTAACTAAAGTGCTATGTGAGTTGGATGAATCGTATATCAAGTATGATGATACATGTTTAGTTGTGGTATATAATGTTAATGCCATGTTACGTTTAAAGGCTTGAGCATCATGCGATGCCATGTAGTTGCATTAGTAACTTACTGTGTCATTATGACTCACCCCGTTATGTGTTCATTTGTTTTCCTTAGATCTGAGCCAACCTAGCGGTTCCCGGTGAGGTCGGTGAGACTCCGTGTAGCTCGAAGATTGTATTTTGGTCTAGTAGCTCTTGGAGCTTGTTGTTGTTAAACAGTATTCTTTTGGTAAGGACGATAGTTACGTAAAGTTATGTAAACTTTACTTGGGTAGTATCAGTTGTGTTGTAAACTCTATATTCTTTTGGCAGCCGACGTATGTATGTCGTGCTTGTACATTTAACTTCGTAGTAAGTTCAGTTTCTTTTCCGAGCACGTTGTAGCTCGTGGTTTTAGTTTATTCCAGCATGTTGTGGCCGATGTTGTTGTAGTGGTTATCTTTCCCGAGTTGTAAACTCGTGATTATTACTAGTTGTTTTCCGGCTTGTTATTGCCGAAGATTGTTCGTACTATGTTATCATCGTCGTTGTTGTTTTACATATTCAAAGTCTTAGACTTGTGGTTTTAGTTGTTGGGTTCCGGCTGTAGCGTTGCCGAAGACTTGTTTTACTAAACCAGGTTTTTATAAGTTGAGTTTTATCGTAGGTACGGGCGGTTACGCCACGTCCTCTTCTTGTTGTTATCGTATTGGCGACCCGACCTTGGGATTTCGTATAGAGATCCGGTTCGGGGCGTCACAGTCCCAATGTTCTTTGTTTATGGTCCCCCCTTGTCCTTTTTTGGCCTTTTAAAAAGTTTGCATGCTTTGATAGACCCTTTTTTTAATGGTTAGTTAAAGTTTGCATGTTTTGGTAGGCCCTTTATTAATGATTTTTTTGTTGTTGTTTTTTTCCTTTGTTTGTATGCTCTTCAAATTTAGATGCAAAGTGGTTTGCTTTTAGGATTCATCATGGTGGTGAATTTGTTTACCACCCTAAAACTGTGTATTTGGGTGGGGAAGTAGAATCAATAACTAGATTAAATAAGGATAAAGTGTCAATGACAGTGATGAATAGTTTTTACAAGAGATTGGGGTATGCAGACTATGCAAGCTATTACTACCTCTTATCCAATAGGCAAATCGAAAAAGAATTGGTGTTAATATCAACTGATGAGGCAGTTATGAAAATGGTAGAAGGTATTGATCCTAACAATAGGGTTGTTGATATCTATTGCAAGAAGACTGAGGAATGAGAGAGTTGATATTGTAGATAGTGACACTGAGAATGAATAGGACAAAAAGGATGATAAGAGATCAGGTTACAGTGGTAGTGCCTATGGGGACAGTGATACTGATGTTGATGATAGAGAGTGGTCTATGCCTGATTGTGTAGATAATGTTAAAGTTAATGAGATTGCTGATTTGACAGAGAATCAGAAAGAAAAAGAAAAGGAAAAAGGGAAAGAAAAAGCACCAAATGTAAAGGGCAAAAAGAGGGGAAAATACAAGAAAAAGTCAAAAAAATTAGCAATCTATGACAATGTGAATGACTATAATGTGGATTCAGAATATGAAATGGATAATTCAGATGATTTTGAAAGCCTTGATAGGGGCCAAATGATTTGGAGGAAGATGACCCTAGGCATATACAAGGGAGGAAAAAGACCCTCAAGATGAAGAGATTTAACCCTATAATAGACATGGCTAACCCAAGTTTGAGCTAGGAATGGAATTCATAGATAGTAAAGAATTCAAAGATGCTGTGAGGGTTACTCAATAAGAAATGGGAAGGGGATTAGATTTGTAAAGAATGATAGATTAAAGGTAAATGCCAAGTGTAAAGAGGGTTGTCCATGGTACATCTATGCTTCACAGCTTTCAAGTGAGGGTAATGCCTTTAGAATCAGAACATTTGTTGACAATCACACTTGTAGTAAGGTGGTGAAGAGTAAATGTGTAAACTCTAGGTGGATTGGCAATAAATACATTGATATATATAAATTAAACCCTACATGGCCATCTAATTCATTTCTTAATATTGTTTTGGTAAAGAGCTTGAGATTCAACTCTCAAGAAGTACTGATTACAGAGCCATGATGGTAGCAAAGAGTAATGCTCAAGTGTCTGCTGAAGATCAATATGGAGCTTTGTGGGACTATAAGCAAGAATATTAGGTCAAATCCAGGAACCACGGTTGAAATACTTTGTGAACATGACAATGAGAAGCCTGTGTTTAAGAGAATGTATGTTTGTCTTAAGGGTTTGACAAAAGGTTTTTTAGAAGGATGTAGGAAGGTTGTTGGGTTGAATGGTTGCTTTCTGAAGGGGCCAGTTAAAGGGATAATTCTTTCAGCTGTTGGGGTTGATGCAAATAATGGAATATGGCCTTTGTCTTATGCTGGGTTGAGGGAGAAAATAGAGAGTCTTGGACTTGGTTTTAGAACTTTTATTGCTAGATATTGAATGTGTTAATTCATACCACTGGACCTTTATGTCTGACAAGAAAAAGGGCCTTATTCCAAGCCTAGAGGCACTTGTCCCTAATGCAGAAATCAGGTTTTGTGTCAAACATCTTCATGATAACTTCGAACTGAAGTTTAGGGGTCATGCCTTGAAGAAACAGTTGTATACATGTTCTAAAGCATCATATGTTGACAAATTCAATATTGAGATGGAAAAGATGAAGAAAGCAAGTCTAATGGCTTATGTTTGGCTAGTTGGGAAAACTCCTGCACATTGGAGTAGGGCATTTTTTTTCAACTAGCCATTGTTGTGATATGTTATTGAATAACTTGTGTGAGACTTTTAATTCTTTTATTCTAAAAGCAAGGTCTAAACCTATCTTAGAGTTGATTGAGTGGATTAGGATGTATGTGATGACAAGGTTGCAGAAATGTAGGGAAAAAATGAGGGAATATCAAGGGTTAGTGTGTCCAAAGATAATGAATGAGCTGGACAAGTACAAAGGGGAATCACATGGGTACATTACAGTTTGGGCTAGGGTTAAAAAGTACCAAATGAGAGGTATGTATGGGGACCAGTTTGATGTGGATTTGAATGCTCAGGTATGTTCTTGTAGAAAGTGGCAGTTGTCAGGTATCCCTTGTCCACATGCAATTTCTGTCTTAAATATAACTAACTTGATCCTGAAGACTATGTGGCTGATTGGTATAAGGAGACCTACATGAATGGAAGAGACATATGGCCCAAAACCAACCTGAAATTGTGCCCCCCTCCCCCCCAATTGTTAGAAAGATGCCTGAGAGGCCTAAAAGGAGAAGAATAAGGCAGCTTAATGGGAGTAAGGGCAAACCCCACAAATTGAAGAAGTTCCAGGACACTGTTAGGTGTAGAATTTATGGTGAAGAGTATCACAATGCTAGAACTTGTCCTAAAAAACCACCACCATCTGAAACTGAAGAAGGAATAGAGGCACCAAAAAATTCAAGAACAGAGACATTGGAAGGGGAAAGGACAGATAAAATGCAGGTAATCATTTTATTTGCAAAATTCAAGTTTAAGACAAATTGAGATTGATGCTACAATTTATACTTTGTATTTGTTGCAGGTGAGTCAGAATTCAAGTGCAGGGGATGGGTTAAATTGTGAGTCAAGTAGGACAACAACACCAAATCTAAGTCTCTTGCAAATGTTTATACTTTGTATGAATAAACTATATTTGTTACATCTTATTTTAAGACCAAATGACTTTGTTTTTGTTACATGTGAGTAAGAACACTATCTCAAGTCCAGGGAGGACCAAAAAAAAAGTTCAATGAGAGGGCCAGCTGGGACCAAAAATGCTTTCTCCTCAGATTATCCAAGAACATTGTCTCAAGACTTTGCAATGACAAATTTTAAGATAGGACCACTAGTGTTGCCTATAGCTTTATCCCAAGACTCTGCTATGCCATTGCCTATAAGATTTGTCAAATTTTAACCAGAAAATTCCTAGTATTGCTTTATCCTAAGACTCTACTTTCATTTACTAATTGTTCATTCCATATTTAAAGACATGGTCAAAGGATGACACAACCTGAGTTTCCTTTTACTGCAACAAATATTGGCGGTACTTCAATTCCTGCTACAAGCTACACTTGGAGGGGGAACAGATGTGTTACTCTTTCAAGCTTGAAAGCTGCAGTAAAGAATAACAAGGTTGATAAAATGGAAAATGAAAAGGGTGATAAAAGGGATGGGCGAAAGCTGCAGCTCTTTTGGTATAGGTCTTTTGCACATGTTGGTATAAGTCTTTTGCACATGTTTGGGAAGTTCTCATATAGCTCTTTTGGTAATCTTGAAACCATGGATGTATGATTTTAAATGGCCTTTTATAAAGGACCAAGTCTTATTTTGTAAAGTTCAAATTATGTCTTTTGCACATGTTGGTGAAGTTAAAACAGTGAATGTATGATTTGAAGTAAATGGCCTTTTGTTAAGGACCAAGTCTTTTGTAAGTTGTGAATTCAATGAATAGTCATTTGAGCTAGTTTGTACATTTATTTTCAAAGTCCAATTTACCAAGTTTGTAAAATGGTGTTGCCAATTATTGAGTTCCAATGGTGAGTCAGCATTAAGATGCACTAAATTAAAGTACGAAACGTGCTAATAATATTTTTTTTAAGGAAACAGGGACAGCACCTTGCAAAATTTTATTAAAAAAAGAAAGATACAAACTTGAGGGGGACAACCAGCCTTGCCCTTATAACTGGGAGGACAGAGGAGCCAAACCTCGAAAAAGGAAATACAACAATGAATATCAAAATTCATGAGATTCTAACATAAGGAGTTCCCATGGAGTCAAGAAGAACATATCCTCTGATGGAACGAGGAAGAGCCTGAATAAAAGTGAATAATGAGTTACTATGGATGTTACACGCAAGGTTAGCAAGACCATCAGCTACCTTGTTGGCTTCTCGAAAGAAATGACGAAAAACATACTCATTATCTCTTTGCATACGAAGGATGTCTCGATAAATAGAAGTGCATTGCCAAGCTGGAATATGCTCCTTAGAAAACCAATCACAGATAACTTTTGAATCAATCTCAATAATGGATCCGGAATGATTATGATCATATAACCATTGAACACCTTGATGGAGGGCCCATAGCTCAGCTAAGTTGTTGGTGCAATCTCCGTAAAAAGTAGCATAAGCATAAACAATATCTCCCTTAAAATCACGAATAACACCACCCCCGCCCCCTGGACCAGGGTTCCCTTTACAAGCACCATCAGAATTTAATTTGAGAAAGCCTTCAGGAGGTTTTTCCCAAAGAACAGAATGAACCATAAGCTTCCTCCTAGGACCTAAGTAAGAATAAATTGCCTTGAGAACAAGAGAATTAGAAATTGGCAGCCACCAAAATATTATGCATCTCTCCTTTAATAGAAGCAATAACCTGGGAAATCGAGCAGATATTACTTTCGTACACCGCAAGATTATGGTGCTTCCAAAGATGCCAGAGAATTAAGGACGGGAGAATACCCATCACTGAAGATTTCGAGCTCATCCACCAAGCAAAGCATCGCTGAGGAATGGAAGTTTGACCTAAAGGAATCCCGTAAAATGTATAGAAATAACTCCAAACCTTAACAGCCACCATACTGGAAATAAAAACATGATCAAAGGTTTCTAGATCACTGACTTCGCAGCAGGCACACTTGGAAACAATATGGAAACCCTTGCTCTAAGCAGGAAAAGACGCCACATGAAGACACTAATTTGTCGAGGAAGCAATTTAACCCATATGAATTTATAAGACAGCATAGAAGTATGAGATTTCTGAGTCAAAGTCTTAGCCGAAGAAAGAAATAGAGCATTATCATTGCCATTTCAACAAACTGATTATAATATGGCATATACATTTCCCTATTAACCAAAAGCAAAGATAAGGGATACACATTTTGTGCCAAATACATAGATCCCCTATTGCATAACACTACTTTCTAATTAACCTACATTTCACAACTTTTTTGCCCTCATTAACAATGAACAAAAACAGAGGCAACCAATACATTACACAACTTCTTTGCCCTAATATACCATATAAAAAAAACAGAGGACAACCAATGCATACATTTCACAATTTGTTTGCCCCCATTAACCATATACAAAACAAAGGACAACCAAATTCCTTCTTTCAGACGACAACAAGCAGAAACATCAACACCATAATAAGAACTGAACACCGAAACAGTAGAGAAATGAGAAATTTCCGTTCTTTAGCAAGCTTGATTTTCAGCTGGGTAATCTCATTTTCTTTGTGCTTGATGGATTGTAGAAGACCTAGAATCACAACTATCGATCGAGGGCACATTGGGGGATCATACCAAGAAAAATAACGGTATCCTCCATTCTGTAATGCATCCAAATTAGGAATGAGGGAAGTGGGTAATCGAACAAGGACAATGAACCTTCACCCAAAAACAAAACAAAACTAACAAAATCTAAAAAGAATCACGAAGGAGATTGGGCACTCACAAACCCTAAAAAAGGAAAAAAAATACTTACATAAGCATAGTTTGGGCAGGAAAAGAACCTTTGCCCAGGATTTGTTCTAGTCCACGAAGTCTTAAACACACTACATTAACCACAGTAGCAGCTCACGTCCGCCATGGATATGGATTGAAGATTTGTCGAAACGGAAGAAGAAGGAAGACGTACGTTGATCAAAATGGTTTGGTGAAGATATACTGATTTAATGATATTCCACAATTGAAAATATCTTTTTTGCCCTGCACGTGTATGACCACGTGCAACTTAATGTGGTTTTATAAACGACAGATGACAGGTGGGGGCAAAATGGGACAAATAGCAATGTTAGGTACCAAGTTGGGACATTTTTAACATTGGGGGGGGGAAGTAAGATTTGGTGGATACTTTGGGGAGTTTTTCGTATTTTGGCCTTTTAATTATTTTGTTGTATCTACAGTTAATTATTGGCCAAATTACAATTTTCCCCCCAAAGTATACACCAAATCTCAGTTTGCTACCCATATTCCGTTTTGTCCCATTACGGTACCCAATGTTACCATTTGTCCCATATTGACTCCTGGGACGGACGGACGTTAGAAAAATTAACGGAAGTTGGTCATGTGCATGTCACCTGATAAGTAAAATCAGAAAGTTACTATATTGCCCCCAATAGTTGTATTTGGTTAAAAAAAATTATTATTTCTTAATTAAAAATTTCTTTCTTTCTTTTTAAATTAAAAAAAAACAAAATTTAAATTTAAAAAACATTACATTTCAAAATTTAAATTGAAAAATGTAAATAAAAAAAATCAAAATTCCGTTAAATCAAAATTCTTCCAAATCAGAAAAAATCAAAATTCTTCCAAATCAAAATTCTTCCAAATCAAAATTCTTCCAAATCAAAATTTTTGCGGAGCAACACCGTCGATCCCGCCTCACCAAATCAAAATTCTTCCAAATCAGAAAAAATCAAAATTCTTCCAAATCAAAATTCTTCCAAATCAAAAATTCTTCCAAATAAAAAAAATTCTTCCAAATCAAAATTCTTCCAAATAAAAAAACTCAAAATTCCAGTTCTTCCAGTCGATCCTGATACCCCACTCCCATCCTTCGAATCCACCGTCGATCCCAACACCGTAGATCGCAAGGGCGGCGATGGTCTGGTCGGGGAACTTCCTCAGCGCCGGCTAATCGCTAAGGCGAAAGCCGCAGCATCTCCTTTTGATGTTGGGTCTAGCGACACCGGATATCGCTTTCCCCTCCGGCGGGAACTCAATCTCTTGGGCCAGCCAAGAGGCTAATAGATGAAGGTCAGATGAATAGGGAAAAAGAAAACCCACATTGGGTTTAGGGATAATCAGGCTCTCCACGTTTACCAATCCTCCCTTGCCCACTTGAGTGGAATTCAATTCAATAAATAGCACCGCAACAAAGCCTAATCCGTTCGAAATCGCTCCCTTACGATGTCCGCCCCTTAGCCCCTCTCATTTTGAGAGTAAAGAAAAGAACTGAACTTTCACATCGAGCATCCCAGACCAATCACTATCTGAAGAAGGGGGCGCCGGCTTTGACTAGAATGATGACGGATCTAGGCTTTTTAATGGAGAGGACGAAGTCGCGAGGGGTGTAGTGACCGGTCAAGGAGAGAGAGAGAGAGAGAGAGAGAGAGAGAGAGAGAGAGAAATGGGAGGTTTTAGAAATGGAGTTTGTGAGTGTGTGGGTTTTGTATATAGCAACAGCAGCCGTGCATCCCTCCTCTCCAAACGCCGGCGACCCCTTTCCCCATTCAAGCCCAAATTTCAAGATTTTTTCCTTTTTTATTTTGAAATGGATAAAGACCAAATTTCCCCCGCACGTGGAAACCACGTGGGACTTAACGATAGATTTCTAACGTCCATCCGTCCCAGGAGTCAGTATGGGACAAATGGTAACATTGGGTACCGTAATGGGACAAAACGGAATATGGGTAGCAAACTGAGATTTGGTGTATACTTTGGGGGGAAAATTGTAATTTGGCCTTAATTATTTAATGTTGCATGCATGTGTTTTAATTTAATTTATTGACTTTGGTCTTTGTGTATTGTGAATGGTCTTGTGTTATCTATTGCTGAGATGATACCTAACTGTGAGCACAAAGCATGTGCTAGGCATGTGTATACTAATTGGTCAAAAAAGTTTAGAGGTGTAGAGTACAAGTCTGATTTTTGGGCAATTGCCAAGTCAACTAATATGGAAATGTACAACAAAAATTGCCAATGATTGAAAGACCTAGATGAAGCATCCTATAATGACCTGATGAATAGAAATCCATCAAAGTGGTGCAAGGCTTTCTTTTGTACTTTGAGTTATTGTGATAATTGTGAGAATAACATGTATGAGGGTTTTAATGGGTCTTTAGTGGAGGCTAGGGGTAAACCACTCGTCTATATGTTGGAACAGTTTAGAATGACCATGATGACTAGGTTGCATAAAAGAAGGGAATGGATGTCCAGTCATTGGGATGTGATGTACCCTAGGATTAGAAAGAGAATTGTGGAAAACATTTCTGAATGCAAACTGTGGAGGGCTACATATAATGGAAACAACAAGTCCCAAGTGGACCACATGAAATTGGGATATGTTGTTGACATTGAAAAGAGGACATGTGCTTGCAGGAAATGGTATTTAACTTGAGTCCCATGTTGTCATGCCATAGCTAGTTTGGTTAGAGTTGGGAAGAGGCCAGAGGACTTCATTGCTGAATGCTATAAGAAGGAAGAGTTTTTAAAGGCATATCAATACAGTATTGAGCCTATATCTAGTGAAAACAACTGGCCCAAATCTGCAAATGAGTCCTTGAAGCCTCCAATGTACAAGGCAATGCCAGGGAGGCCCAAGAAAATATTGTGGAGGGGAATAGGGAAGAACAGGCCAAAGTAACAACAAAGGGCACAAAGAAACTGAGTCAAATAGGGAAGGACATTGCTTGTAGTAATTGCAAAGAGCTTGGGCGTAACAAGAGAGGGTGCAAAAAAGCAAAGGAAACTACTAATAAGGAAGTTATAGATGCAAATGTCAATGGTGTCCAAACTGAGGTACTAATGAGTATGATTATTTGTTCTTTACTTACAATTACCTATCATTTTGTATTCTTTACCTAATTGTTTTTTACATATAGTAATCTATTGTGTTATTTCTCTTAGGCTGCTGGTACATCAAAGAAAAAAAAATTATCCCAAAGAAAAAGGAAAAGCTCAAGTGCAAAGGGTTTACACCAAACATAGGAATGAAGGTAGGAAGAAGACACCTCAAGTTCCTGAAGGTGAGAAAAGAAAGAGAGGCAGGCCCAGGAAGATTGTCAATCAAGAACGAAGACATGATTTCTGTGGAATTTATATCACACCAACAGCTGGAGAAACATTTTATAAGGTATGCTCAGTTATTTTACTTTAATATTGTACCTTTTCAGCTGCCTAAAGTATGTCAACTAATATTTTTGTTTTGTATTTTTTGGTAGACCCCTAGAGCATCTAGGCTTGTTAATTTGGACACTTATGCACCACCAAGTCAAGCTACATGCTCAAGTCAGACATTTCTACCCACAACAAATGCAACAGTTCCACAAGCATCTAATATATCTCAATGTACAAGCAACTTAACACAAAAATCACCTAGAAAAGGAGATAAAGGCTTTCTGTGGAGAGGAAAGCCATTTATCACAAGGAGTGACATATCAAGTGTGAAGTAATTAGTTAACATTTCTGAATGTGGTCGCTCTTTTGTTGCTTCAGTTGTTAACAGTGTGACCTTTTGGACAACTAATTATGTTAGGTGTGGTCCCAATTATGGTTACTTATGTACTGGTAAACTTTGGTGAAGTACAATTGTAAATTTTTGGTTGTGTACAATTGTAATTTTGAATGTGAATGTGATCAAGATAACATTTCTGTCTTGTACGAAAAATTTGACTTTAGCTTGTAATGCAATTGTAAACTTTGGTTATGTACCTTTGATATATGTTTGTCAATCATACAGTTTGTCTACAAATTACAAGTGGCAACCTAGCTAATGAAGCAGAGAATGGTTTAAAGAGATCAACAAACTTTGGTCAAAATTTATGAAAATGTCCTTGATTCATCACCTCACATTAGCACTTGTTGTAGTCAAAAGTAACATAAACTAACACAAATGAAAATGTTACATTGAATGTCATATGCAACCATCAACATTTTTCAGGACATAAATTAACAGAGTCATATACAACCATCAACATTTTTCATGACATAAACAAACATAATTTTTACACAAATGTTCAGCATTTTTTAGGTAACATTCATTACAAGTTCCAATTGGTCCTAACTTGGACTCAAAATGTACTATACAACCATTAGACCAATAATTAACACAACCCACAGACTAAAACTCCAATTGGTCCTAACTTGAGATTTTAGCAATGTAATTTCCATATATTTCATTATAAATTCTAATTCAAGCCTCTTCACTTCCTTTTTTAGTGTCATTTTCCTCTCTTTTGTCTTATGCAACTTTATCTCAGCCTTGGTCAGCATATCTTTCAATTCAGCAACATCTTGGCTCATTCTCGTTCCATCATTTGCCCATTCAAAAAATCCACAACCATTGCATGTTTTCTGCATAAACACATAAACATAGACATATTTGTTAATTAGAAAAATTTATGTGTATATTTGATGCGAATTCACCCGGTTGATTGACATGAATTCCTTCCAAGACCGGATCGAAGAACTTGCACCCACAAACAAACGACTACGAACACTTTGAGAATGATTGAAAGAATGAAAAATGCAGAAAAAGAATTGATAGAAGGAGTCCCACTCGACCCGCTAATCGCAATGATTAGGAACCTTGGGGTGCACTTGAGAACTGTTGACGCATTTACCAATGACCCACAATCACGGAATGCCTTAATCTCCTGACTCCTAAAGATTGATAAGTTCAAAGGAAGAATTCTTAGTCCAAGAAACCCGGTTACAATCACTAACTTAGTTTGTGGAAAAGAGAGGAACTCTCAAAATGCTATTTGCATAAAATTGATCAAAGATTCTAAAAGATTGTTTTTACAAGGTCTAAACAAGCCTTATATAGACTGCCATGGTTCTGCAACTCATAACTTACAAAAATAAATTAAAAAAGGAGAAAACAATGTCAAAAACCATCTAAATTCCAAGTTGCGGGACGGCGCACTAAGGCGCGGCGCTAGGGCGCGGACCATCTTGAACTTTATAATTCTGATTTTCTGAAACTTCAGGATGTTGGACGCTAGGGTGCGAGTCCAGAATTTGTTGTGTTGATTTCTGGTGTCATTAAGGTCTCCAATGGCAAATGAACCTTCCTTGATGGCCTTGATCATTCTCGACTTCTATTTGGGCTCTAATCCCATCCACAAGTGATGTTAAAACTGCTTGAATCCTCTTCACACGTGCACGAGTCATTGGTCCTCCCGCTTATGCTAAATGGATCACGAACATGATTGACTTGACTCGGGCTTTGCTTTCCTCGGTTCTCATCAATATTCAAACTAAAAATTTCAACTAAAATTATAAACTGAAAAAAAGTCCAAGTACCATGAAATTAATTTCAATTAGTTCCCCTTTTCCATTCCACTAATCAACCCAATATTTTACCCTAAACAATGACTTGTATTGATAACACACTCAACACATATACTATGACGACTCGAAGTCATCACATGCTTCTAAAATCATATACTAACATATCAGAGTATCTCAAACTTGTAGCGGAAAATAAATAACACCCAGATTCTAAAAAATCATTGATCTTATAAATATCAACCTTGATACAACAACTCAAATATTACAACATCATTTCTAACAACAACACTAGGCTCGCTCTCTGCCCCACCTCACAGCTAACCATGCTTCCACTGTGCACTCTGACCAAATCAAACCTGTAAAACTCAAATAACTGGTGGGGGGTGAGCTTGTCAGCCCAACAAGGGAGGGATATACAATACTACAGAATAGAATAGAGACATATGATTCAAATATCACTTTGTCCATGAAGTTAAACTATGGACAATAACTCATAAATCAATAAAATCATGCTCTTGGCAAATCAACGTTCAAAGAACGAAACACGATATATATGCTCGAAACATCAAAATATACTGCTCAATCATATATCACAGTCCAGTATACTATCGGGCTCGGGTTCAGTGGCAAAACATAGAACTCATATACATCTCAATCGTTGGCACTCAGTTCTCTAAGCCCACCAACCAAACAACAACAACTGTAATGGGGCACACTGAGACCGAAGTTACCGACTAGTATCACTAAACTATTCCACATAATCATACTTTTAACCAAAACACGATAAATCATGAAATCACGATTAGTCATAATAAACACATCCTTTTCAAAATTCACTTGATAAACAAGATGGAATGATAACAATAAATTATATTTCATGATACGGAATATTTTAGAAACGATCACGTAATCAAAATGACACAGAATCAGTACTGCATAGTCTCCTTTACTTCCAAATGAGATTAAACCCAATACTAAAAATCATTGGTCCAACATCAAGTTCCCTGATATAATCGATCTACACCTCGAGGACGTCGACCCTACGAAGTCGGTTCGTCAAAATACCCAAGCATTGTGAACCAAATCGACATCATACCCAAAATATAAAGTTTCGGGTTTAATATCGGAGAAAGGGATGGATGTATAAGTTTTTGTATGAAAACCATAAAAATCAGCCCTATTTATAGGCCTAGGGATTCATAGTCATTAAGTAACTCATCGGGTGAGTCAGCAGTCTAAGCACGAGGTGGTGACGTAGGAGAAAACACCAAACGATGACTCATCAAAATGAATGATGAGTCAACACCTAAGCACGAGGTGTCAGCACTGGAGAAAGCCACCAAATGATGACTCATCATCCCTATCCAACTTCATCTCTATCCATTTTCATCCTTATCTAATCTTGATCTTATCCACTCGTTTGATCTTATCCTATTTCGTTTTTATCCACTTTCATACTTATCCACTTTCGTACTTATCCAAATTCATGCTTATCCAATCTTTGAGCTTATCCAATATTGATCTTATCCAATCTTATCCTCTTGTGATGCTTATCCAAATTTATTCCTAAAAAGTCCCGAAATTGTAACACCCGCAATATTTGTATCATTCCCATTCATTCTATATTGTGCCTCTTATATTAACATCGTCATTTCATGTGCATAAATCATTCAAATATGCTTGCATTTGAGTTTGTTGTTCACTTTTCAAGTGTATGGATATGTGTTTTGAGTGTTGTGTTTTCACAACTAGGGTGGCCAAAATGATCAAACCAAGGAAATAGAGATAAATAGAAGTGGGACATTCTAGTAGGTTTTGCACGGTCGCGCAGCCTATCTTTGCACGGCCGTGCGAGTGCAACACGACCATGCTACTTTGAGTGACACGACCGTGCAAGAATTCCAGTAAGTTTGGCACGGCCGCGCAGCCTTTCTTGGCACGGCCGTGCGCCTTTACATGACGTGGTCGTGCAAAGCGCCAGACTCTGTTATTTTGTTAGACGAAATTTTAAGTTGTTGACTATTTGACTTGATCTCAAAGGCTGAGATCAAGCCACGACCAAGGCATGAAAAATCAGATTAGTTTAGTCACCTTAAGTCCTTTGGAGAGTCAAGACTCTCTCCATAACTCTATATTCAACCTTGGCATAGTAAGAGAGAAAGAGAGAAGGGTTTGTACAAGAAGATCCTTGTTTCTTGCTCAATTGAGGACCAAATCACAATCCAAAACCACCATTGTGAAGCTTTTGGCTAGGAGAAGCCATTCATAACCTTGCATGCAACTTTACTTGGGTTGAAACTTCAAGTAGTAAGCTACTATCCCTTGTTCTTCCTCAATTATGAATTGTTATTCATATTGGACTTGTTATTTGATGAAATATGTTAGAAATCATCAATTTTGAGTATGTTTGACTATGTTGACCTTCAAATTCGTGGTTGACTTTTTGAATGTGTTTGGAGACTCATGTTTACATGTTAGAAATGTGAAATATGATTAGTAATTGTTATGTTTACGGTATGATTAATTCGCGTAAACTCGAACTCATTAGAAACCAAAAATGACTCTAATGGAGTTCGTTAGGTTTTCATAATTGATGAGACCACGTGTGTGATTTGGGAATTCTTGAATGATTCGAGTGATTCGTTTGAAAATTTGGTTACACCGGTTGTGTGTTTGATAGTACGTAAATTGTCGTAATTTTTATAAGTTGGTTATTTGTGATGTGAGATTATTATAACTCACTTGTGACATTCGTATCAATGTTGAATGTTATTGTTGTGGTATACTCCCTACTTTGAAGTATGACCTTTAATTTTAAATGTCGAGTAAACATCTACTTGTGCATTTAGTTAAGTCCATGGCATATTTGTTGGCGGTGTATTGACGCTCGATTATTGCGGGAGCTGGGGCTACGTAATAGTCAAAGGCCAATACATCGGGCCTCGCCCTACCGTTGGCCACGGTAGGGGTATAGCGCCATTTGTTGTACGGAATAAACGCAACCATGGTAAGCTATATCCATGGTTGATTCTTGGTTTGTAGGGACCGAGATCACCCGTCGACGTGAATACAGAAGATGGTTCACAATGTGTTATGTTATTTAGTTTTCTCGTTCGAGCACGTCAACAACGGCTCTACGTTTGGTATATTATTGGTTGGTTGGTTGGAAGTATTGGTTTGGTCGGAGGTGTACCTCGATGCCGTATCCTTTATAACCTATTTACTTATAGCTCTTATGTGCTTCCTGTATGAGAGAATGTTGGTCATGGTTTCCAACCGGTATGGGACAGTTGGCGATCGTCGAGCCTCTCGCGTAGTATGGGGTTGTTTGACTATGTGCAACACTTGTTACTTTCGTTTTGTATTGAAATGGTTTCGTGATGATATGAGTACTTGTTATCTTTATTGTCTTGCATCTAGCATGCCATATTGTTGCATTAGTAGCTTATTGAGTTTCGACTCACCCCGTTTCATGTTTATTTGTTTTCCTTAGATCAAGGGCCGACGAGGAATCCCTAGTCGATCGAGTACGGTTCCTGTGGCGACTTCTTTTGGTAGTGCACCTTGTGCCTAGTATTTTCTTTTGGTGAGGCCGAGGGTGTACTTGTTATTTAAACAATGTATCGTTGGGTAGTAGTCTCGACTGTTATTTGTTATATTCTTTTGTTGTGCCGGCATGGTTGCCGTGCTGTTGTATATATATTGTTTAACTTTATTCCGCGCACTCTGATATGGTTTATATTTGTCCCGAGCCTGTGAGCTCGTGGTTGTTGTTGCTAGCTAACGTGTTGTTTCTCCGGCATGTTGTTTCGCCGTTGAGGTTTAGTATTGTTTTAAGGATTTTGTTATTTTAAAGAAAACTTGCACGTGCATTACAGGGTTTTCTCATGACTTGCATTCTTTTAAAAAGGAAGTTTTGAGATGCTACTTTCGTGTTTCTACTTTGTCTCGCGGACCGAACGGGATTCACATCGGATCTCGGGTCGGGTCGCGACAGTTGGTATCAGAGCATAAGTTAGCTAGCCGGGAGAGAATCTTTGGCTTAGGAGGGTTGGTTGTGTGTTTAAGTCGTTAACGCCGAGTGTTTATTGTAGGTGTTCAATCATGGTTGAGACTAGACATGGTGCTAGTACGGAGGAGGGTGGCTCGAATGGAGCCTGAATTACTTCAACTGAACAGGGAAATACTCCACCACCTACACAGCCTAGAGTTCAACCTACGGGACAGCCAAAGGTACCGCTTGAGATACTGGTTAATCAGAATGAGGGGATTGTAAATATGATGCAGGGATTCATGTAGTCGATGATGGAGATGAACAGGAAGAACATAGAGTTGCAGAGACAAGTAATGGCAGGATTGGGACAGGCGGGAGGTCACAGGCTAGCTCAACCAGCTGGGGGCAATGGGGACTATGACCGGAGATTAGGAAGATTCCTGAAAATGAAACCACGAAGCTATGACGGCGAGCCTGATCCGATGAATGCGGAAAGGTCGATAGAGTCGATCGAGAAAATCTTTGCAGCAATTGACTGTACTGACGGTGACATGATCAAGTTTGCAGCTTTTAAGTTAGAAGACGCTGCTGAACATTGGAGGCGGGTGCTTGAAGCGAGTTGGGTGCAAGAAGGTGTGGAACGAACTTTGGAACTCTTTTTGCGACAGTTTAGGAACCATTTTGTTCCTGACGTGGTACAAGCAAAGAAGGAAGTAGAGTTTCTTAGCCTTAAACAGGGGACGTTATCAATGGGTCAGTATTCTACTAGGTTCACGGCATTGGCACGGTATTGTTCACACTTGATTCCGACGGAGGAAAAGAAAGTCTATCGATTTGTGAAGGGGTTAAGAACGGAGTATCGTAAGCAACTGTTATCGCTTGATCTACCGAGTTACCAAAGCGCGGTGGATAAAGCTTACAAGATCGAACATGACATCGAGGACCACCGGAGTAAGCCAAGTAATAGAGATGGGAATCAGCAGTCTTCACAGAAAAACTGGAAGAGGCAGAATACCAGTGGGACCTCTAACAAAGGAAAGAATGTGAGTCGTCAAGCAGGCCAAACGAAGCAGCAACCGGGAGGCCAAGGACAGCGTGAATCGAGGTTTATTTGTAACTTCTGCATGAAGTCAAGGCACACTGAAGAGAGGTGTTGGTTGAAACAGGGTAGATGCTTGTTATGTGGTGACGACAAACATTTCCAGAAGGACTGTTCGAGGAATAGAGGGTTACCTCAGGGTGGTGCACAACAGAACACGGGGGTAAAAAGGAACAACGACGGTCGACCGAGAGTCCAGGGTCGAGTGTTCGCTTTAGATCAGAGGGGTGTTCCTGATGCTCCCAACGTCATAGGAGGTACATTGTTTGTCTCGAGAGAGCGAGCCCTAGTCCTTATAGATCCAGGGTCATCACATTCCTACATTGCATCTCACTTTGCATGCCATTTGCATTCCATGCCTGGGTTATTATCTTATGTGTTAGAGGTGTCTACTCCGATGGGAGAGTGCCTAGTTGCTTCTGATGTTCATTGTGCATGTGAAGTTGTTATTGATGGTCATGTTTTGCTTGCAGATTTGGTAGTTCTGCCCATCCGTGATTTTGATGTCATTTTGGGTATGGATTGGTTACACACTCATCATGCCATAGTTGATTGTCGTAAGAAAATTGTTACATTTGAATTGCCTGGTATGCCTTCGTTTATGTTTGAGGGTGAAAAATGCATGGGTGGTATTCATATGATTTCGGCTTTGAAGGCTCGAAAATTATTATCACATGGGTGTACAGGGTATTTGGCATGTGTGGTTGATAAATCTAAGAAAGTTGTTGTGTTGGAGGATGTTCCAATTGTACGTGAATTTCCGGATGTGTTTTCATCGAATATGATTTGCCTCCGGATAGGGATTTGGAGTTTTATGTTGAATTGTTGCCAGGTACCGCTCCATTGTCAAAGGCACCGTATCGTATGGCACCGGCAGAATTGAAAGAGTTAAAGGTACAATTGGAGGAATTGTTGAATCGGGGTTTTATTAGGCCGAGTGTATCGCCGTGGGGTGCACCGGTATTGTTTGTGAGGAAGAAAGATGGTTCCTTGAGATTGTGCATTGATTACAGGGAGCTAAATCAGGTAACCATCAAAAACAAGTATCCCCTTCCACACATTGATGATCTATTTGACCAGCTACAGGGCTCCGTAGTGTACTCCAAATTTGATCTTCGAAGTGGCTACCATCAACTGAAGGTTAGGGCGGAAGATATACCGAAGACGGCATTCCGAACTCGATACGGGCACTTCGAGTTTGTGGTGATGCCATTTGGGTTGACGAATGCACCAGCTGTGTTTATGGATCTAATGAATAGAAATCTCTTGCCTTATCTGGATTGCTTTGTGGTGGTATTCATCGATGATATTCTTGTGTACTCAAAATCCCGGGAGAAGCACGAGAAACATTTGAGGTTTGTGTTGTCGGTATTGAGGGAAAAGAAGTTATATGCGAAGTTTAGCAAGTGTGCATTTTGGCTCGAGGAGATCTCTTTTCTAGGCCATGTGGTTTCGGGTAATGGTATTTCGGTGGATCCGATCAAGATTGAAGCAGTGGTGAATTGGAAAAGACCCGAGTCGGTAACGGAGATTCGAAGCTTCTTGGGTTTGGCGGGTTATTATCGGAGGTTTATTGAAGGGTTTTCTAAAATTGCGACTCCGATGACGAACCTAACACAAAAGAATAAACCCTTTGTATGGGATGATAAATGCGAGGCGAGTTTCCAAGAGCTGAAAAAGAGATTGACCACGGCTCCGATCTTGTCGCTACCGAACGGACAGGATGGGTTAGTGATATACAGTGATGCTTCGAAAGAGGGTTTGGCTTGTGTTTTGATGCAGAATGGGAGAGTGATATCGTATGCTTCTCGGAAGTTGACTCCATTTGAACAGAATTATCCAACCCACGACCTTGAGTTAGCTGCGATCATCTTTGCTCTACACAAGTGGAAACATTACCTATACGGAGCTAAGTTCGAAGTGTTCACCGACCACAAGAGCCTCAAGTACATATTTTCTCAAAAGGAGTTGAACAATAGACAACGGAGATGGATGGAACGGCTTAAGGATCACGATTGTACTATCTTGTATCATCCAGGGAAAGCCAACGTGGTAGCAGATGCACTTAGTCGAAAGGCATACATGTCTTGCTTGATGACCCGTGAATGGAAAATGCTTGAGGATGTTCGAGATTGGGGTCCATGTAGATCGAGACAGGGAGTAATTTTTGCGAACCTTCGGGCTACGCCAGTATTGATCCAAAGAATTAAAGAAACACAAGAGGACGACCCGGAATTGAAGACATTGATTGATGGGCTGAATGAGGGAAATGCAACGGATTTCACGAAGAACAGTGATGGAGTGCTTGTGTTTCAAAACAGAGTTTGTGTACCGGTGATTGATGAGGTTAAAAGGCAAGTGTTAGAAGAGGCTCACAAGTCTAGATACACGATTCATCCGGGGAGCACTAAGATGTATCAAGACTTGAAGAAGAACTTTTGGTGGAGTGGTATGAAGAGAGAGGTGGCCGAGTTTGTATCAAAGTGCTTGACTTGTCAAAGAATAAAAGCGGAACATCAGCGACCGGCAGGATTGTTACAACCATTGGAGATTCCAGAATGGAAATGGGAGAACATAGTGATGGATTTTGTGACAGGGTTGCCACGGACTCGTAAGGGCATGATGTGGTTTGGGTTATTATTGACAGGTTGACCAAGTCGGCACATTTAATTTCCTTCCTATTGCGATGACTTACCCGATGGATAAACTTGCTACCTTGTATATACAGGAGATTGTTAGTTTACATGGGGTGCCTGTTAGTATAGTATCGGATCGAGATCCACTGTTCACTTCGCGATTTTGGCAACCACTATAGAATGCTTTGGGTACAAAGTTAACTCTTAGCACGGCTTTTCATCCACAGACAGACGGGAAATCTGAGAGGACCATACAAATACTTGAGGACATGTTGCGAGCTTGTTCGATGGATTTCAAAGGGGTTTGGGATTCACACATACCATTGATAGAGTTCGCGTACAACAAAAGCTACCAATCGACTATTGAGATGGCTCCTTATGAAGTGCTATATGGAAGAAAGTGTCGTTCTCCAATTTGTTGGGATGAAGTCGGCGAAGCAAAGTTACGGGGTCCTGACATAGTTCACGAATCAGTCGAGAGTGTGAAGTTTATCCGGGAAAGGTTGAAAACGGCTCAGAGTCGACAAAAGAGCTATGCGGACCATCGACGAAGGGATCTTGAATTTAAGGTAGGCGATCATTTGTTTTTGAAGGTTTCGCCACGAATAGGGGTCAAGAGGTTTGGTAAAAAGGGGAAATTGACTCCAAGGTTCATTGGTCCGTTTGAGATTTTGGAAAGGGTTGGAAAGTTGGCCTATAGACTTGCCCTACCACCGTCGATGTCGGGCGTTCATGCGGTGTTCCACGTATCTATGTTGAGGAAGTACTTATCGGATGCATCGCACATATTGGAGTATGAACCGGTAGACTTGACACCCGATCTATCCTATGTTGAGTAACCCGTGAGAATACTCGACACAAAAGAACAAGTGTTGAGGTCGAAGTCTATTCCCCTTGTGAAAGTCTTGTGGAGAAGTCATAACATCGAGGAGGCCACTTGGGAGTTAGAACAGGATATGCGTGAAAAGTACCCTTCATTATTCGTTGAGTTTGGTAAGTAAATTCGCGGTCGAATTTATTCTAAGGGGGTGAGGATGTAACACCTGCACTATTTGCATCATTCGCATTCATTCTATATTGTGCCTCTTATATTAACATCGTCATTTCATGTGCATAAATCATTCAAATATGCTTGCATTTGAGTTTGTTGTTCACTTTTCAAGTGTATGGATATGTGTTTTGAATGTTATGTTTTCACAACTAGGGTGGCCAAAATGATCAAACCAAGGAAATAGAGATAAATAGAAGTGGGACATTCCAGTAGGTTTTGCACGGCCGCGCAGCCTATCTTTGCACGGCCATGCGAGTGCAACACGACCGTGCTACTTTGAGTGACACGACTGTGCAAGAATTCCAATAAGTTTGGCACGGCCGCGCAGCCTTTCTTGGCACGGCCGTGCGCCTTTACATGACGCAGCCGTGCAAAGCGCCAGACTCTGTTATTTTGTTAGATGAAATTTTAAGTTGTTGACTATTTGACTTGATCTCAAAGGCTGAGATCAAGCCACGACCAAGGCATGAAAAATCATATTAGTTTAGTCACCTTAAGTCCTTTGGAGAGTCAAGACTCTCTCCATAACTCTATATTCAACCTTGGCATAGTAAGAGAGAAAGAGAGAAGGGTTTGTACAAGAACATCCTTGTTTCTTGCTCAATTGAGGACCAAATCACAATCCAACACCACCATTGTGAAGCTTTTGGCTAGGAGAAGCCATTCATAACCTTGCATGCAACTTTACTTGGGTTGAAACTTCAAGTAGTAAGCTACTATCCCTTGTTCTACCTCAATTATGAATTGTTATTCATATTGGACTTGTTATTTGATGAAATATGTTAGAAATCATCAATTTTGAGTATGTTTGACTATGTTGACCTTTCAAATTCGTGGTTGAATTTTTGAATGTGTTTGGAGACTCATGTTTACATGTTAGAAATGTGAAATATGATTAGTAATTGTTAAGTTTACGGTATGATTAATTCGCGTAAACTCGAACTCATTAGAAACCAAAAATGACTCTAACGGAGTTCGTTAGGATTTCATAATTGATGAGACCACGTGTGTGATTTGGAAATTCTTGAATGATTCGAGTGATTTGTTTGGAAATTTGGTTTCACCGGTTGTGTGTTTGATATTACGTAAATTGTCGTAATTTTTATAAGTTGGTTATTTATGATGTGAGATTATTATAACTCACTTGTGACATTCGTATCAATGTTGAATGTTATTGTTGTGGTATACTCCCTACTTTGGAGTATGACCTTTTATTTTAAATGTCGAGTAAACATCTACTTGTGCATTTAGTAAGTCCATGACATATTTGTTGGCGGTGTATTGACACTCGATTATTGCGGGAGCTGGGGCTACGTAATAGTCGAAGGCTAATACATCGGGCCTCGCCCTACCGTTGGCCACGGTAGGGGTATAGCGCCATTTGTTGTATGGAATAAACGCAACCATGGTAAGCTATATCCGTGGTTGATTCTTGGGTTGTAGGGACCGAGATCACCCGTCGACGTGAATACAGAAGATGGTTCACAATGTGTTATATTATTTGGTTTTCTCGTTCGAGCACGTCAACAACGGCTCTACATTTGGTATATTATTGGTTGGTTGGTTGGAAGTATTGGTTTGGTCGGAGGTGTACCTCGATGCCGTATCCTTTGTAACCTGTTTACTTATAGCTCTTATGTGCTTCCTGTATGAGAGAATATTGGTCATGGTTTCCAACCGGTATGGGACTGTTGGCGATCGTCGAGCCTCTCGCGTAGTATGGGGTTGTTTGGCTATGTGCAACACTTGTTACTTCCGTTTTGTATTGAAATGGTTTCGTGATGATATGAGTACTTGTTATCTTTATTGTCTTGCATCTAGCATGCCATATTGTTGCATTAGTAGCTTATTGAGTTTCGACTCACCCCGTTTCGTGTTTATTTGTTTTCCTTAGATCAAGGGCCGGCGAGGAATCCCTAGTCGATTGAGTACGGTTCCTGTGGACGACTTCTTTTGGTAGTGCACCTTGTGCCTAGTATTTTCTTTTGGTGAGGCCGAGGGTGTACTTGTTATTTAAACAATGTATCGTTGGGTAGTAGTCTCGACTGTTATTTGTTATATTCTTTTGTTGTGCCGGCATGGTTGCCGTGCTGTTGTATATATATATTGTTTAACTTTATTCCGCGCACTCTGATATGGTTTATATATGTCCCGAGCCTGTTAGCTCGTGGTTGTTGTTGCTAGCTAACGTGTTGTTTCTCCGGCATGTTGTTTCGCCGTTGAAGTTTAGTATTGTTTTAAGGATTTTGTTATTTTAAAGAAAACTTGCACATGCATTACAAGGTTTTCTCATGACTTGCATTCTTTTAAAAAGGAAGTTTTGAGATGCTACTTTCGTGTTTCTACGTTGTCTCGCGGACCGAACGGGATTCACATCGGATCTCGGGTCGGGTCGCGACATAAATAATTCAGGATATTTTTATACTCAATTAAAGTATTAACACACTTAATAACTTAAGATAAAAGGTACGGGGTCTCACACCCTCTTCTCCTTAAACAGAATTCGTCCCCGAATTCACTTAATCTATCTCTCGGAAAGAATCAAAGTTCTCAATCCACAAGACCAATCTCACTTATCTATACCCAAATTCATCCCGGGCGATGTGCCTCAGTACACTTCCGGCCGGGCCAAGCTCTGACACCAACTGTGACGACCTGAAGTCATCACTTGCTCCCAAATCATATACTAACGTATCAGAGTATCTCAAACTTGCAGCGAAAAATAAATAACACCCAGATTCTAAAAAATCATTGATCTTATAAATATCAACCTTGATACAACAACTCAATCAAAACCCAAATATTACAACATCACTTCTAACAACCACACTAGGCTCGCTCTATGCCCACCTCACAGCTAGCCACACTTCCACTACACACTCTGACCAAATCAAACCTGCAAAACTCAAAAAACTGGTGGGGGGTAAGCTTGTGAGCCCAGCAATGGAGGGATATACAATACCACAGAATAGAACGAAGACATACGATTCAAATATCAATTTGTCCATAAAGTTAAACTATGGACAATAACTCATAAATCAATAAAATCATGCTCTTGGCAAATCAACGTTCAAAGAACGAAACACGGTATATTTGCTCGAAGCATCAAAATATACTACTCAATCATATATCACAGTCTAGTATACTATCGGGTTCGGGTTCAGTGGCAAAACATGGAACTCATGTACATCTCAATCGTTGGCACTCAGTTCTCTAAGCCCACCAACCAAACAACAACAACTGTAACGAGGCACACTGAGACTGAAGATACCGACTAGTATCACTAAACTATTCCACATAATCATGCTTTTAAACAAAACACGATAAATCACGAAATCACGATAACTCATAATAAACACATCCTTTTCAAAATTCATTTGATAAACAAGATGGAATGATAACAATAAATTATATTTCAAGATACGGAATATATCCACTTTCGTACTTATCCAAATTCATACTTATCCAATCTTTGATCTTATCCAATATTGAACTTATCCAAAGTTCAATCTCATCCAAATTAATCCTAAAAGTCCCTAAACAATTCAGGATATTTTAATACCCAATTAAAGTATTAACACACTTAATAACTTAAGATAAAAAGGTACGGGGTCTCACATGTACTTCCTGAGAAGGTTTTATAGATACTTACACTATATAATTTGCACATCCATAGAATAGCTTGCCAGGGTTGCTATCAGTTCTTGAGTTTTTAATGGGGCTGGAGCATTGCAATCACACAATGGAATACCTTCGCGAGATCTAGCACGTGATTGACCAGTCGATGATGAAGCCATTACCCCTTTTTTGAAATGAGGTTTAATTTGCCCTGACTTTGTAGAGATGATGGATTTTGAGATGAGAATCGTGGGTTAAAGATAGAGAATTTAGGTTTAAAGATGTAGAATTTAGGTTTAATGATAGAGAATCAAATATGTAGAATTTAGGTTTAAAGATGTTGAATACATTACTGAGTTGGGGGATTGAAAGAAAGCGAGAAAATCCATGTCTATTTTATATAACGCAGTAAGGGTACTATCAGCATTTTGAAAGAGTTTAGATGGAAAGACTAACAATAACGGTCTCAAGGGGAATCTAACCAATAAATGAAAGATGTAGGACCATATGAATAGGTTTTAAGGAGGTAGGACCAAACAAAAAGTTGAGTTAAAGTCGAGGGACCAAAAAATATTTTAATTCATACAATCATTTGACAGATGTTTTCGATTTGGGTAAACACCCCATTTACTGTAAATATAACCCCTTCCTAGTAATTTAGCCCGTGCTCTGCATGCACAGGTTGTTATTTAGTTTAGGGTGTTTTTTAATAATATTGCATGATATCCAAATTTTCTTGATTAATTTATAAAAATTGGTGTATCAGTTTACAAAATTGACCTATGGTTGTGATACTTTATGCCCGTTTCGATAAATAGACTCTCACATCTCCAAGTTTTCTTGTTTCCTCAGACTTGGAGATTGTTAATATTACGGAAAATTGCTGGACGATCCACTTTGGAAAGTTTTTATTCTCTCCAGTCCACCCTTTTTTTTTAACCGCTAAAAGGCACTTTCATAAAATTGTTCATAAAATGCCCCGCAATAACATATACAGTAGCTTCTTCCTAAAATTTCTCCGGTAAATCTTCTTTTCTTCCTAAAATTTTTCCGGCCAATTTTCCAGATAACTTCTTCCTAATATTTCTCAGGTGAATCATCCTTTCTTCATAAAATTTCTCTGGTAAATCTTCATTCCTAAAATTTCTCCGGTGAATCTCTGTTTCCATTCCAATAGCTCGTAGCAAAGAAAATTGATTTTTGTGGATAGCCTCTGTTTCCATTCCAATAGAATACTAGTGAATCTTACTTACTAAAATTTCTCTGGTAAATCTTCCTTTGGCTGCATCGCGACGATGAAATTAGACATCACGATGATAGAATTAGGCATCTCAATTGGGCATTGAGTCCTAAAATTTCTCTAGTAAATCTTACTTACTAAAATTTCTCCGGTAAATCTTCCTTTGGCTGCATCGCGATAATATGAGAAGAACTTTGAACAAAATAATGTTGTCAATGAGATTTAAACCCACACCCTATTAAATATGAATATATACCTTAAACCAACTCAACCAATTATATTATATGTAAGGATTTTTAAAATATATTAAATTATTTTACAATATAAATCAACCAATTTTTATTTTTATAAATGTTACTCTCTCCATGTCAAATTATGGGCCTCATATTCTTATTTAAGATGTCCTAAAATAATGTCTATAATATGTGATACATATCAACAAAAATCTAAATAATTTCATCAATTTCTTTATAAATATTGTTATAAATTTCTTTTTCACACTGATAGTGTATCAAAAATATGTAAATATAGTATCCAACTAAATATTTTCTAATCATTGAATGATCTTCAAAAATTATTTAAAAAAATATAATTATATTCAATTCTTATACAATTCTCCTTTGTTCAGAAAAATGTTATTTTTCTTCAATATGTCCTAAAGTCGATATTTTATTTTTCATTTTGTAAAACTTCTTCAAATATATGTCTAAAATATCTTTATTAAGTGCAAGATGAAAAAAACAAATAAACACAACAATTTGATATCATTAAAGGATACTTAAAAAATGTGTAGAAACGAAAATACATATATTGACCACTAATAAAAAATACTTATTCTGAAATAAAAATATTATAATAAACGACCACCAATTTGCATATTGACAATACTTAACTTTGGTCAAACATTAAGTCAACAAACGCATATATTCAATAACGATAATTTTTTTAAATTATTTTTTAAATGTATCAATTAATATCAAAATCAAATTAAACCCGTGTGGAGCACAGGCTCTATAACTACTTTGATGTATAGCCATAAAAACCTTATAAGCTTATACTCTGCAAGTAGCTAAAGTGGACTAAGGCCTCAACAATTCATAAATGAAGCACAATCAAGTGTGGCTAGCAGAAGTATTGCAATAGATGATACTTTAGTCAGTATTATATATAAGACATATGAAAGGTTGTTTGATTGTGGTTAAGGTTAGCTGAAGGTATGTATTCGTTAATGTTTTCTTCATGGATTAATCATATGTAGGGAAGTTTATAGGTTCCAAATGATTTTGTAATGGATTTTAAAACTTCGTCATTTAATTAGAGGACTCATAAAAGTTCTTATGAGGTTATTGCAGCGAACAATGAAAATTAACTACATGTTTTTTATAATTATTGGAATCAAGATAGCAATTAAATGCTTAGACATTTTATGTACCAAAAATATTTAGATCTTTGTACAAAAAATATTAAAGGCATTAAAACTATAATTCAAAAAAAAATGTATTATGGATGGCTAAAAAAAATTGTAATATATATTTTGATATTTCACAAAAATACTAATCAAAATAAGCGGATAATATAGTACATGGATCTTGTGACACACTTAACTATGATATATGTAGTATTTTGAATAAATATATATAATATAAATGATTGAGTTGGTTTAAGGTGAGTGATCATATATAAGCGGGTGTGGGTTCAAATCTCATTGGTAACATCATTTTGTTTTGTTTTCCTAGCTTTTATTTCCTTGCCAATAGCTAAAGTTCTTCTACTAATGTATTTAAAGAATGTTTTAAACCACAATATCATACCTATAATAATTAGGTAAACTATTCGCTAATGGCATCCTTTCTAGAATTCCAAAAGTCAAGCCATGGGAATGAAGATTTAACAACTATGGTTGAGGTGACAAACTCATAGGTCTCCCACTAACTTTAATATATATATATATATATATATATATATATCATTTTATTAGACTTTGCAAACATGGACTCTTTGGGTGGAACAGAGAGAGTATCATTTAATTTTTTTTTTTTTTTTGGCCCTTAGTCCTACTAAATACATCCCCTTTATTTTATTTCAGCCCAAAACCTCTAAATACAACTCTCTAACATTTTTAATACACCAACTATCTTTCCCATAATACACCTTACACCACCTATCTCTCTAACCTTCAACAATGCATGAATATATGAAATCTATTGCATTTCTAAGTTTAAATAAGACTTGCTTTGCAATTTGTATGTTAAATAGTTTTTAGGGTTGAGTTAGTTATGAATTCCTTTGGAGTTTGGACATGAAATTGGTGGTTTGTGTGAATTTATATGAGTTTCAGGTTGAAATTGCAAAAAAAAAAAGGATTTGTACCGGTTCAATCATAGTTGATCAAACAATCCAGTATTTTTCGGTTAGCACTAACCGAACAACCTAATGTTGTTCGGCTAGCACTGATCGAACATATACAATGTTCGATTAGTGCTAACCAAACAACACTGAATTGTTTGGTCAACTAGGGCCCAACTAATACAAACCCCGTTTTTTTTTTTTTTTTTTTTTTTTTTGCAATTTCAACCTAAAATTGATTCAAATCCAATGCTAGCCGAAATGTTGGTTATTTTTTCTTCCTTTTCTTCCTTGTGCTTCAGACAAGATGAAGTTTGGTTTTGATTTGGGTTAGCGTTTTAGAGGGTGCAGAACACGGTATATTGATTTGGACTTGGGGTGCCTCACAAGAAAAGGGGGTGTATTTAGAAAAGTAGTATAGTTTTTCTAAACATTTTAAGAGGGGTAAAATAAGAAAATGGGTGGGTGTATTTAGTATTTAGGGAGGTTTAAAATCAAGAGGGGTGATGTATTTAAAAAGTTAATTGGATTGATTTGTGAAAAAATCCCAAAATAAATAAATGAATATTTATCCTTTTAATAACGGTAAGAGATAAAGATGATCAAAAGATGAATTCAAATAGGGTGGTGGAAATTTCCCGGGAATCAATTGCGCAATTGCCCCCAAAACAGCATTTAACGGCTCTTTCTCACAAATCTTTTTCTATATATAAGGATAGACCGGATGTTTTTTGTCTTTGTGTAATGTCTCAAGAAAGCAAACTGGCTATGGCTTCTAAGAGAGAGAGAGAAGCGAATTAAGCGATGAGAGAAAAAGATTGATGATGAGCCAGGTCAGAGACAGGACCACGTCCTAGAGACAGGAACATGGGCACAGGCACAGGCCCAGAGACAGGCCATGGGCCCAGGCCCAGCTAACCGCATGATTCAAAGCCCACGAGATCACAAGTAGCAGGGGACTGATAAAGAGCTCGGTACCCACCCATGTTAAAGGCTAGTGGTCAGGACCATGGCATAACGAGCAGGACTCGCCGGTGGGACCAAGACACATCGAGCAGGACTCGCTGACACCGCCCACACAGCACACGTTCAGGAGGCGTGGCCACGTGGCTTGACCTCATTGGCCAGGCGTGCCCAGCAGTTACACCCACTATCCGTCAGTTACTCCCAATACCCCGCAGCAGTTATGCTCACCATCAATCCCATTATAACTTGCAGTTAATACAGCCCCTATATAAGCTTGGGAATAATCCTAAGCCAAGGTACGCACATTTTACATTGCAAATACATTCTGTCAGATTGAGTTGAGATCACAGTACGTACTCTCACACCAGAGTATTGACGTAAGGGAGGCCCTGCACTCACTCTAGTGTTTTCATTTGTCTTGGCAGGTCATCACAAGCCCAGATATCCTTATTCTACTCCCGGAGCAACCTGTGATAATTTGTGTGGCATCACTTGATCCCCAAAAGATCCAAACCCATTCAAGAAGATTTCACACCACTCTGTTCCTACCCTTCATACGATGATGAAGGCCATGATGCTAGTTCTGTTGGTTCTAACAAAACCATTGATGAAATCATCTTTATTTTCGATGATAAAGTAGAATCTAAGCCACCCAAAAGTAGAAATCAATCCAAAGTGCCAAATTTCTTGGTTCGCAGATCCAAGAAAGCAGGGGAAGTTTCACAAAAGCTGGGAATGAGGAGGAAAGAGACAAAGAAGGTTCTTTTATGGATGATTTCTTGGCAAACGCAACCGAAGAGGAAATAATGTTTTGGGAGAATTATTTTTTGGCGATTATTGATAATAATGGAAATTTGTTGGGTGAATTCCGTCGATTGGATGATGATCTTATCATTCGGGAGTATAGTATTCAAGAATCAAGATTGAATCTTCAGTCGTGATTTCTAATGAGAAATTAGTGATTAATTCTGTTCTAATCATGGGCATATGAATTCTTTATGTTACATCGTTTATAGTGATAAGTAATCAACTCATCTAAAAGCTTATACACAAACCAAAACCAAACAAAGCTCTGATACCATGATAAAGTCTGGGGGTACAACTCAAAACAATTGGCTTGTCAGAGGTGTGGCCCCAAGATCTTTATTAATTGTTACTAGGGTACAACTCAAAACCAATTGACTTGTCAGAGGTGTGACCCCAAGATCTTTATTAATTTTTTGCTAGGCTTGTTTTTACCCAATGTGGGTTTAATGTCTCACCATGTTAAGTTACCAATTGATCTAAAAGTTTAAGCTCTTAGATGAGTTGGTTACTTATCATGGTATAGCTCGAGGTTTGACAAGGACAACTCTTAGATGAGTTGGTTCTTGCTCTGATACCATGATAAATAACCAACTCATCTAAAAGCTTAAGCTGGCCAACAATGTATATCAAACTTAACATATTACTATAATCTTGATTGTATATGTTAGTTTCTTCATCTGCTGTAAAATTGGTTCGATTATATACTCTCTTACTCAATATTTTTTGAATAAATTTAAAAGTTTATTCTTTACTTCAATTTATTCATGGGTTTTTGGTTTTTGATTCAGTTTTTGTGTGTGGGAAAAAAAAAAGACAATTCTGATGTTAATAGTGGGATGAATGATTTCATGGAAACTTTGGGGTTTTAATTGTTTCCTAATTTAGGTTTAACTAAGGGATAGGAGAGTGATGAGCATGATTCGATGTTCCGAATCGGTACTGTCCTGTAGGAGATCTTTTGACATGGTTTCACCTTTTCTTTTCAAGCAACCGAATAAAAATTCATCAAGGATGGTCATTGGTTAGTAGATGATGCCAATAGTTATGGATTGATAGTTTTCTGTATGGTTTTCAAAGGAAATAAATTGAATATTTTTAGTATGTTAGGGAAGGGAGGCTGGCCTTTGGCACTCAAATTTCTATAATCCTGTTATATGCAACTTCCTTAAATAGATATCTAGTGCTGGAGCTAATTGGTTAATATCTTTAGCTTTAAATTGACTATAGAGCATTGGGGCAAGAAAGTTGAAAACCATTCTATATATGATCTATCGATGATGATCCATTTTCTAATGACGAGTTCCTTTCATGGAGAGTCTCGCGCTACTTGACTATGATTTTCATGTTATGCTTCTTTTTTTTTAATATTATTATTTAATGCCTTGAAAGGCTACAATTGTGGCTTGAACACCCGACCTTTTTAAGTACCAGGTGTCGTTTCTAATGAGACTTGAACACTCGACCTCTCCGTTAACAAAAGTGAGCAGTACCAATTGAGTTAAAACTCGTTGGTGTTATGCTTCTTTCTACTTAGTTACTTCAAATATTAATGTATAGCTATTGATGTTATGTTTGGCTACTCAATGTCATGCTTTGGAATTGGAATTGGATGAACAGTTTGAGCTCCACGGAATTCAAATTGTGCTTCCAATTCTAATTCTAATCTATGGCATTGAGTTCCCAAACAGACACTGAGTGTTTGATAATCAGATTTTATGGAAGCTTTAGATTTATATGGCACCTTTAGATTATATGGAACCTTTAGTTTTCTGTATAGATTTCATAATACATAATATTCAATTGTTTCAATTCAAAATACCTTATTCGATGCTCATGCTTTTACCATGATTTTTATTTTGAGATGAATTATTATCTTGGGATCCCTCCTGTAATAACCGAGCATATCATTAACATGTTAATCATATGATTATGTGCATGCATTGCTAATTTAATTATCGTGATTCATGGTATTGATTTGATGAGTTGTAAACTCATGATTTCATGTTTCGGTACTGTACTTTCTTGCATTGTTTTATAGCGTAAATTGAACCGAAATGAAAGAGATAAACCATGATACTTTGAACCTAGATACACTTGACGTTATATAGGTTTCATGTTGTTAAATCATGTTTTAAAAAAGTGGTATACGTCGTGTTAATTTGAAGTTACAAAACGAAGAAGTTGTCGATGTTGTTTTCGATTTCGTGAACTTTCTCGTGACTTTAAATCGATCCTAGAATGATATCGAACCTTTAGGGACATCTTTTGATGTGTTATAAGTGTTGTACAATCATACCTAAGGGTGCACGAGCGATCGAATCGAGAAAACGGAGCGAAACGAAAAAATTGTGCGAAGCTGTGAACAGCCGTGCCCTAGTGCGCCTGGTACGGACAGATTGCATAGTTTTGTATTTTTTTTAGTTTTCTTTGATTTCCACCTCATGCTTTGGCTTCCTTATCTGGTCTAAAACGTGGGTAAGCCTTGGAAGAACATACTCCAGCCTTCTAAATACTAAAAACACTCAATTATATCTCTCTCAAATCCTCCAAAATTCCACTTTTCAACCTAGGGTTTATGAGTGTTCTTGCTTGATAAGTTGTTCTTCTTTCAAGGAAGCAACAAGGGACTTGTTTAGGTGAGTTTGTGGCTGGTTCTAGCACTGAAATACAGGGGTGAATCAAGGGTTTAACTCGCTAAATTAGTATGGGAGCTCTAGCTTGTTCATGTTGCTGTTTGCTTGGTTAATTTCGGCTATTTTCGGTTAGTATGATGTTATGTTGTTAAATTTCCAGCCATGCTAAGTACTTTATGGGTATGTGCTCACAAGGTGTGTTGGTTGTTATATGAGGCTTGAAACCATTGTAATTCGATTACATCCTTGAATTCGTAAAATCGACAAGAAATTGGCTTGAACAAAGTATGTAACATGGCTGTGATTTAGGGTTTGTGACTTGGTATTGAATGATTTGAGATGGTTAAAGTGTTTATTATGTTGAGGTATGAATCTAGAACTCGAATTAATCCTTGGAGGATAACCGAAATGCCAAAATTGTGAACGGATATGGAATAAAGTGATAAAGTGTGAACGTGAACTTGACTAATCAGATGTGCACATTCGAATACTAATTTTCAGGGGGTTTTGGTTGACTACCGATTGTCATGGGGCGGAGTGTAGTGATAGTCGGTTTGTGGCGACCTTAATCAGGTATGTCTCCCTATTTCTGGTCAAAGTAGGGTTTACACCACGTAGATTGTTGGACAAGAGTGGTGTTGTCACATGGATGCCAAGGTTGTAGGGACTTGGGGCATGTTGACTTGTTCCGCGGAATATTTGATATTTGAATTACATTGGTACAATGAGTTGATATGAACTACAAAACTGAATGGTGTATAAGGGGAGCTGGTGAGTCAGTGGTGTACCTCGACTGTTATATCCTGATACATGTGATCCTTACTTGTTTAATATGTGATATGAACTGTTGTTAGCTCATTACTTTGTAGGTTAGTCATTATTTCCAACTGATATGGGACAGTTGGCAGTCGTGATCCTTCTTACGCTGGTAATGGGACTTAGTTGGTTGTTGATTATATTGAATACATGTGACTTACTTGGTTATAACTTATGCTTATTACATGCTGCTTGTGTTATCATCCTATTACTGTTGCATACATGCATAACATGCCTAAGTTTAGTGGAATCTTACTGGGTCATAGGTGACTCACCCTTTCATTATTATTTTTCCTTAGATCGGAGCGAGGCGAAGGGTTCACGTGCGTGAGGCTGTGCAGCTCGTTGCGAGATTAAAAGGTGGTTATTCTGTTGGGGTAGACTTTATTATGTATATGTTAGATAGTGGTTGTTATGCTGTCTAGGTTTCAAACATTGTTCTGTTGTATTGTATGTAAAGGCTGGATGTCTTCTATGTTGGTCTGTATACCGATTGGTTGAGTTGTGAACACTTAGTTGTATATTTTTATTTATGAGGTTGGATGGCTTATCGCCATACTTTTATTTCCGCTGTTATATTGTTATCAGGTGGTTATTATTGATTATGTTTAGCCAGGTTATGCCTGAATTTAGGCTATGTGTGGTAGCTTGAATTGGTGTGTGACAATCTCCCCTCCTCCCTTCCCCAACATTTCCGTCTTCACCACTACACAATTCATACATTTGAGTTGTTGCCCATATACTCCCTCCGTTCCAGGTAAAGAGTTAACTTTTGACTTATTTCAGTCAACTTAGTTAAAGTTTGATTGATAATTAACATAAATTTAGTGATTTTTACAAAATTATGAAAGTTGTAATCCATAATATTCTTAAGATTGTTTTAAATTAATGAAATTTTACTTCCTAAAACAAAGTAAAGTATTTAAAATTTTGATTTAATTTAATCACATGTTGAATTCTAAAAAATAAAAGTCAATTCTTTTTAGGGAGTAGTTGTTGCCCCTCTTTCAGTGTTTAGGATACTCTGGCTTCAAATCTTTTATCCCGCTTCCTATCACACTCCATGTCTCACTTAATCCTAGCCTTACACGTGTCCTTGTTATTTTAACTTGTTTTCTTCTTACAATTTTTACAAGGAAGCGTGTAGGACTGAGATTTAATGGGACAGAGAGTGTAGTAGGGAGTGGAATAGAAGATTTGAATCTAGGATACTCTTATTGCCACTCTTGGCAGGATCTTTTTCGATGTTAGTGCCTCTTCTTTCTACTTCCCAATGGGTAACTCTCCCACATGTTAAGCTGCTTGTAAATTTTTTGTATTCTGCAAAGATCCTACCTCGACCTATATCTTGCTTACGAGTGATTTAAATAGTTCTCACAAATAAGTTTCAAAATATCAAAATATATCGGATCAAATTTATAATTTTATTACTAAAAGACACCCGGCCCCAAATAACAAATATAACCGGCCCAAATGACATTATGCCAAAAATTGTTATTATAACAATTTACTAAATAATAAAAATAAATACTGGATATTACATAAATAGTTCATTCAAATAAGTTTCAAAAACCATATACTACATGTTGTATTTTCTTAATTGTATGTCTTTCACATTTGTAATTCCTTCTTATGCACGCGCTTTTTCTTTCCCAATCCAGAAAGTTTACATTTCGAATGCATTGCAAGTTGTGCAAATATCCTTTTGTCTAACTATTTCCGCCACTAACATTGGATGGCACTTCGGATTTCTTTTGCTCTACCGACCATGTATGATGCGAATTGTTTTGACACTAGCGATTTAGTCCCGTACCTTAATAGAGCCGGCAAATCAGCCCAGCCCAATGGGCCGGCCCAGTTAGCCCGATATTTGCATGGGCTCATATTCAATTTTTGGAGGCCCAAAAAATGCGGGTCTTTTGGCCCGATCTAGTAGGCTCGATAGATCAATTAGGCTATGTGTGGTAGCTTGAATTGTTATCAGGTGGTTATTATTGTTTATGTTTAGCCGGGTCATGCCCGAATTTAGGTTATGTATGGTAGCTTGAATTGGGGTGTGACAGAGTTGGTATCAGAGCTATCGTTTAAGCTAGAATCCGGGAGAGGATCCTTGGCCTAGAGGTTTTGTATATATGTCAAATACTAGGTGGTTATGTGTAGGTGAGCGATGGTGGGATCGAGAAGAAAGGGTCGTGGTTCACATAGAGTCAGCACGAGTGCGGCAGGGCTCCAGGAAAGAGCTAAAAGTCACGCTAATGTTCCCCCCTGTTGATCCAGCAAGTAGAGCACAATATGAAGGGCTTGGTGGTATATATCAGGCCATTGAAAGATTGACTGATGTGATAGCTCAACAGAATACCAATAATCAGACTGTAGTACTTGAGAGGTTGACTGCATTGTTGGCACAACAGGGTGCAGCTAATCAACAGATGGTGAATCAGAATGCAGGTAATCAGAATCCTTATCCAGTTCCTGTTGGGATTATACAGGGTACTACTCCACTTGAGAGATTTTTGAAATTGAATCCCAAAAGCTATGATGGTGAACCTAATGCATTGAAAGCTGAAAGATGGCTCGAGGGATGGAAAAAGTGTTTAAGACACTGGAGTGTTCTAAAGAAGAAAAGGTGATCTTTGCAACTTTTAAAATGGAGGGCATAGCAGATAATTGGTGGATGTTAATTAAGGATAAATGGGAGACTGATGAGACTCCTCAAACATGGGCTAACTTTGTACCAAAATTCAAGAGGAACTTCATTACAGCTGTAGTTCAAGAGCAGAGAGAAATGGAGTTCATGACACTTGAGCAGGGAAATTTGACTGTGGCACAGTATGAAGCAAAATTTACTCAGTTGGCCAGGTATAACACTCATTTGCTTTCTACTGAGGACAGAAAAGTAAGAAAGTTTGTGAAGGGGCTTCGGGCAGAACTTCGCAACAAGTTATTTCCACTTGAGCTTACTTCTTATGAAGTGGCAGTGGATTGAGCTCTATTTGTGACGCCCCGACCCGGAGCTCTATACGAAATCCCAAGGTCGGGTCGCCAATACAACATAACCACAAGAAGAGCACGTGGCGTAACCGCCCGTACTTACGACAAAACACAACTGATAACCTGATTAACACAAGTATAAGAATAAACTTCGGCGATAACAAGGCCGTAAAACAACTACCAACGACCACGAGTTAAAACTCGGGAAAAGAGAACAACTACAACATAAACCTCGGCCACAACATGCCGGAACAACACATAACCGCGAGCTAACGACATGCTCGGGAAAGAACTAACTCAACAACACAACTGTACAAGAGCACGACATACATATGTCGGCCACCAAAAGAATATGTTTACAACACCACAAATAAAACCCAAGTAAAGTTTATATAACTTTACATATCCATCGTCCTTACCAAAAGAAAACAGATAACTAAGATAGGGATCCTCGAACTCCCCACGTAGGCGACACGCGAGCCAACGAACCACTATCGACCTCACCGAGAACTTCCGGGTTGACTCGGATCTAAGGAAAACAATTAATCACATAACGGGGTGAGTCATAATGACACAGTAAGTTACTAATGCAACTAAATGGCATGGCATGATGCTCAAGCAATAAACATAACATGGTATTAACATTCATATACCATAACATAACATATACCATCTTACTTGATATACCATCATTCAACTCACATAGCACTTTGGGTAACATATAAGTGCTTGTATATAGACCACATTAGAGAAGGATATCATATCTCTTTCTTCAACATTGTGTAGCTCCTTCATTACACAAACAACCAATAGTACCTCGATACTCGTGTGCGTAGTATCGACGTCCCCGACACAATCCCGTCGAGTTCAACCTAGCAAGCCAAAGTCATGCGTATTGCTATAACAGTGGGGCTACTTCTCAACTGTGACCAACAGAAGAGGGGTGTGTGCACTCCGGTACGGCGACTTATAGCGATTACGAATCCCATTCGTAAAGACTATAGGTCGTCCCACCATGACATTAACAACAACGACGCCAGCTGGACTTACACAACTCACACAAGTAGGTAACATACTCAACTTATGTAATTAACCATCAAGTTCAAAAGTAGTGAACTTGACAAACACCAAGTAGATTATAACTTTCTACAACATATAATCATCAAACATATTATTTAAAACCATCAACCACAAATTTAGAGCTACTTTACAAGTCTCTAACGTACCAGTATCAAATATTCGGAGGACCATATTCCATACCAAATGAACTCAAATTTTTGTAGTACTTTAACAAATGATTCGGAGAGTTATAATTTTCCCAAAAATCCACTTTTGGAGTTAATTCAAAAAGTTCATAAATTTGGGTATAATTGCTCTATGCAATTTTCACCCTTTAAAGATTTCTAACATGTTCTTTAGTATAATCCATAGTTGATCTCTTTAAACTAACATGCAACATCATCCAACTCAACAAACCAACATTTAGACATGTTATATATCTCAACATATCATTTAAACATAGCAACATCTTGCATTCAAGTCATGCATGTAAGATTTTAAGAACAAACATGTAATACTTTCTAAGCATACAAGGGGGTTTAGCAACTTACTTGTAAGATGGAAATTAAACCAAGAGATTACAATTTTGAGCCTACTATGTTGGTCTCCAAGTCAGCCTCTACAATTTGATGGTCTTCGATCACACTTTTGATGGTTGGATTTGGAGATGTAGAGCACACACACTAGTCACACCTTTATCTCCCACACTTAGTCTCTAGGCAACCATGGATGATTTTGTAGAGAAATGAAATGTCTTGTGTCTCTCACAAGGCTAAAGAGTATTTATATGTGTAACACCCCGACCCAACTCCATTCCGAGTTCACTCGTAGTCTCTCGATATTGACCTTGAAACCTTTGGGGAGTGATGCGTCATGCTTGTTAAGCGTGACGTGTTAGATCGAGGGCCATACTCGACGCGTGTTTAACTCATGGCGAGTTGTACCTTGTTCCTATATCCGTTCGAGATCATCCTCGACTTCGTTTAGCATTTGTGTACATTTCGTTTCCTCTCTAGTTGGTTATGATAGCCTCGGCTTGGATTCGTTCGTAAATGACAAGCACGTTCGATTTGTCATTAACCCGTATGTTGAGATAGTTTGAGATCCATTTCGCGTGTTTAACTTGTGATATGTGTGAGACTTGTGTTCGTTATCATTCGTGCCTCATCACGAGATGATTCGGGTGTGTATTGGATGTGTTTTGACCTTAATTTGATGTTAGGATCACGCCCAAGAGTGGCCAAGTTATCAAACCTAGGAAATAGAGTAAAATAGAATTGAATTTGGACTTTTTAACTTGGCACGCCCGTGCACCTTTCTTGGCACGGTCGTGCGAGGGTAGACAGAAACCCCAGATGAGGCTGTGCAGGTTGGCACGGCCGTGCACCTATCTTTGGCACGGTCGTACGAAGTTGGCACGGCCGTGCGCCCAGTTTTGGCACGGTCGTGCGAGGTCGGACAGCTTGGTGCTCTGTTCGTCCGGTTTCCGTTCTTTCTCGATTTTTAACATTTTTAAGTGGTTTAAAATGCTCAAACAAGCCCGGGATTGGACCAAACACTTACCCATGGTATTAATATCATAACCCACTCTATTTTCTCCCTCATTCTCACCCCCAAACCCAGATTTTAGAGAGAGAGCAAGAAGAGAGAGAGGAGAGAGAGAGAGGAGAAAGATTTCGCGATATCTCGAGCTCCGCTTGTCGGATCGACGAGCCGTCTTCGCCGGAGCGTAGCTAGCGATGAGGGGAATGTTTCTACCCAAAGGGATCGTCCGATCTATTAGTATATCCTAAACCCATCTCTTCTCCCACGTTTTAGAGAGAGAAAGTAAAGTTTTGAGAGAGGGGAAGTTCGATTCAAGCTTGGTTCGAGTTTGGGATCGTCGATTGGACTCTATAGTGGCGTAGAGGTCGTGGAAGAGTACATTTCCACCCGAAGCCCTTGGATTTCGTGGAGGATTTGCGTTGTATTGTAAGTTACTAATCTCTTTCTTAGATTTTGAGCATCGTAGAGTAGTATCGCGATGTTTACGTGTTATTTATGTGCATATGAACTCCCTACATGCTATACTTGATCAATGTGATACTCTAGCATGCTAAATAACGTGTATAGATGAATTGTGGTTGATTTTGTGGTCTCCGAATATTAGAGACTCGTGGAGTTCATTGTGTACTCGTTGTTGTCGTTATTGTGATGATTGTTGTCTCCGAGTAGTTGGGACTCATTGGGGTAATGTTGTTATTGTCACCGTTATTGTTGACGTCTTCGAGAGTATAAACGCCTCGGGGGTTATTGTAATTGTTATAATCGTTATTCTTAGACCGTGATGATGCGGGATCATTGGGACTCTTATTGTTTTAAACCCACGTTGAACTCACGGGGGTGTTATGAGTATAGACTTGCGGTACATTGAGTACTGTGATTGAGATGGGTATGTAGGGGTGATGCTACGGCTTGTCCCGATGTTTTGAGTATTAGTAAGACCCGAGTGTGGTCGTTGGGATGTTGTGAATCGAATATTACACCGAATGGGCTAGACTCTAGTCATGACTGACTTTGGAGTCGAATAGGACGTTAAGAAAATACGTCGTGTAATGAGTTGCCAAATAGTATTTTAGTCTCCTACGAGGTGGGATGACGCATTAATGAGACCTTGATCGAGTAACTTGAGTTAGGTTGACTTAGCTAACGTTGTTGAACACGTGACTACTTGAATTGGGATTGGGTGGTTATATATACGTCCTGCGTCCAAGCGTTAGTTTAATTATTAAAGGCACTTGTGACTTCATATAAGTTACTAATGGGTTGTGTACGATCATGTGCGACGTACGTTGGGAACGACTTAGATGCTACACATCGAGCGACGTGTTTATGATGAGTTGGTTATATCCTAGGTAGTTAATGACGCACCTTGGTTATCGTTCCAATGCGGACTATGTGGCTTGTTGGGAGTTGTGATATGTATAACACACGACGAAAATAAGATGGTATATATACATACATGAGATGGAGTGTATTGTGACCGTGGAATACCGTAGATGTCTTAAGTTGTACGTGTTAGTAGCGTATCGAATTATGATTATAAGTACGAGTAGGCTTACATATATTATGATTGTTAAGTCTGGCAATGGCAGACTAAAGTGATTTGGTGTATTTGTGGTTGTTCTAGTAAGCAATAGGACAATCATCCTACTTTGATGATTGATTGTGTGTTTAGTATTTACAAGCACATTATGTTGATTTAGTATATGATTCAATAGAACACATTATGGTTTGATTTCTTTGGGTTGTGATTCAGTAGAACACATCACGTTTTGGCTTATTAAGTTGTGATTCAATAGAACACACTTAGACTAGTTTGGCATGAGTAAACATCTACTTGTGCATTGCATAGAGTCCAACTGGCATATGTGCATTGGAGGTGTATTGACGCTCGGTTATTGCGGGAGCAGGGGCTTCGTAATAACCGAAGGCCAATACACTGGGCCTCGCCCTACCGTTGGCCACGGTAGGGGTTTTCTCTAGTCCCACAGTTGAACGGAATAAACGGCGACTGTGCATTGTCGACATTGTTTTGTATGCATTGGGATACGGACACCGGTCCCTTGTGATACCTATAAGTGGCTAGAGCCGTATTGTCTCGGGTCGTAGGGGATCGAGCGATACGTCGACGTGGATACAGGAAATGGTCCACAACGGGTACTTGTAGACCGTGCTTGACGCGGTCGGGTACATTTATTGTTGGGTACTTGTAGATCGTGCTTGACGCGATCGGGTACATATATTTTCTTGGGGTACGAGCACCGGTCCCTTTGTGATTTGTGTACAGCAGCAGCAGCACAATCATCTATCTATGTTCGCAGTTGATATTGGGAAACGTGCCTAGCATCAGCGGCACAGTTGATTATTTTGGTTTTCTGGAGCAGTAGCGCAGGAATCTATTATCATTATTATCTTGTCGGATAGCAGTAGAGGCGTCCTTTACAGTTCTATGGAGCGGCAGTACGATCATTTACTACGGCTTCATGGAGCGATAAGGTCGGAAGTGTTTTCAAGGGATTTCGGAGGTGTACCTCGAATCCACCGTATCCACTTTTATGTGTTTACTTTGAGCTTTATGTGCTTCCTATATGAACGAATGTTGGTCGTGGTCTCCAACTAGTGCATGAGGGTTGGCGGCTACTGAGCCTCTCGTGAATATGGGGTTGGTTGTCTTATGTGCTACAACCTGTTTATTATCCTGCTATTCTTATGTGCATAATGCCATGCCATATTGTTTCATTAGTAGCTTACTGGGTCATTCGACTCATCCCTTCCATATTTGTTTTCCTTAGTTGCTGGATGCGTTTCGGCGCAGTGAGGCTCTAGTTCGAAGATCCTCTAGTTGTATCTAGTTAGTATTTTATATTTACTTTCTGTACTTGTGAGATCGTGGGTTAAACTGAGTTATATAAACTTAGTATGTTGGGTAGAGATTCTTGTATTTTATAGACTTGTATTTGGTGCCGACTTGTGGAGTCGTGCCGGTTGTATAATTTTTATAATTCCAGTTTTCTTAGTTGTTGTGGCCGTGTGCCCGTTGGTATTTTACTTATGGTTTTCCCGAGCGTGTGCCTCGTGGTGTTTTAGATGTTGATGTTCTCCGGCGTTTGTTTAGCCGTGGAGGTTATTATTATATGTTGGGATTCTTGTTAATCGAGCTTTGAGGCTCAAGTTTCGTTTGTTATTCCGCTGCCTTATTTTTAGTTTTCCGCTGCTCTGATTTTGGTTTCGAGCTTTTGTGGCTCGCTTGTAATAGCTTTATTTCGTTCTTCTCGGGTTTGGTGCTCCGAGTTGGGGTTCAACATCGAATCTCGGACTCGGGTCGTCACAGTTGGTATCAGAGCTTAAGTTAGCTGTCCGCCAGGATAGGATCCTCGGCTTAGGTGATTTGGGTATTGGGTTGAGCATTTAACGTCGATTTTTGTGTTAAGTTTACCTTGGATGTTGGTAATTTATAGAGATGGTCCATGTAGGACTGGATTAGTTAAGTTCTTACGCTCATGAGAGCGGAGATTAACGGGTTGTAGTCGGTTATTTCCCTTGTGGAATTAGTGAGTGCGCTTTAAGTCCTCGTCAGAGTGTTGACGATTAAGTGAGAGTCGTTTGATAAGTTTAGTAGCGAGATTTGATCATTGTAGGTTGTCTCGTTGATTCTGAGAAGTATAGTCGAAAGGTTTTTGGGAACGTCTTAGTCTTGATATTGGTGGTCATTTGAGGAATTAGAGGTGGAAGACCCGAGATTTCGGGTCACGAATCCACTAGTGTTTATCGTGGAGTGTCGGGCTACGATAGTGCGAGTATGTGAGTCTGTACTAACTTAGACACTTTATTCTTTCATATCACATCATGGAATGCGACACTTGTGCATACTAGAGACATTGTGTCACACAGGTGCATTTGCTTGTATTTGATACTTATGTGCATGAGACCGACTCTAAGGGCATATTTGTAATCACTCGTCCCTAACGCCCTGGTGACGGTAGCTTTTGAAGCCACTTCAGAAGGGCCCCTGATTTGGTTGTCAAGAGATATTCGTCAAGACTAAGTTGATAGCATGATAGATAGAAATTGTCTAACCCTATTACCAACTGGAATGGACAAGAAAATGGAATAGTTGTACTCGAACAAGATTGTGTATCTTGAGTGTGGATTGCATATCATTTCTCGTGTATTGGTTTGATCTGATATTGTGTGAGCCGTTGTGCTTAGTTGAACATGAGTATTTCGGGCATGCGATTAGCCCTTGTGACTTGTATATTGTTCCGTGCGTTGTAAGTTTGTTTAACATTAGAGATATCGAGTTGATTTGTCACCTCGGCGGTGAGCGTGTGGTTGCCATATTGTGTGTGACGTGATGTAGACTGGATACACTGTATTAATTCCGTCTTACCCTATGAACCTTGACGATACGAATAGATCGTGTCACCTTGCGCATGTGCCCTTTGGCATAGTGAGATGGTTATCATTAGGACCCTACATGCATGTTATATGTGTTGGGTTGAGAGTTTAGACATTATGTTGATAAGTGTGCCTCCGTTGATTCACTTAATGTGTTTCACTTCCCCTAGAGATCTAATGTCTCTATTGTATTCCTGTAGCAGGATGGCACGAACTAGGAAGACTGCAAGGATGTCGGTTATGCACCCGACCGTATTTCAACTCAGACACACATTACGAGAACTGAAAGAACTGGAGGACCAACTGAATGTGGCCCTAGGTGAGACACCTCGAGTGGAGCAAGTTACCCCACCGAACCCTCCTGCACCGAGCCAAGACTCCAACAGAGCGAGTCAAGGCTAAGAGGTGAGGCCTTGTGATTGAACCCGTAAAAGTCATGTTCATCGTGACTTATTCTATTATTTATTCGTTTTCCTGTTATTGGACTATCTCGTGTACTCTGATTAGGTACTCATTCGTTAGAATACTATATCTTGCAGTTGACCTGAGAATGTAACATCAAGAGTGTGATACACTCTATGTTTCAAATAGCATGTATAGTACGTGGTATTGGTGTCCAATGATACCGATCCGTTTCGTCGAGTGTATTTAGAGTTTGAAACTCTTATTATTATTTATGTTGACCTTGCGACTTATTGACATGAGTAGTCACATCGCGAGCATGTCGACTTGCAATTTCGTTAACCTTTTATTTTGTCGGCTTTGGGTGTAGCCGGTAGTATCGTTATTCACGACAGAGTTCTATGACTCGTGTGAACCTTCAGTGATATGCCATTTGTTTGAACTTGTTCCTTGACTTTATGATGTCGCTGCGTGACCTTGCGAACCTAAGGGTTGTGTTAACCCGGACCTAATTGATCGCGGGATTTCTCGTGAGTAGTTGTTGAGAGTTGTACCACAGGAAGTGGAGATTCGTTAGAGCGCGGAAGCGTGGTGTTGGAACGTGTTCGAAGGTGTTTTCATGACACTTTGTAGTGTACTTTGAACCTGGACTTGACTGGTGACGATAGTGAGCCTCGTAACGAAACCCCGAGATTTCTTACATCTCGAAATTTTACCTATTCGTTATAAACCCTGCGCATGGGCACTACTTGAGGATTGATGATCTCTAATTTGGACCTACTTGACTTATTTGTTGGACCTCCACTCATTATCGATAGAAGTCCGATTGCGCGGACTATCGTATGGCCTTGTTGTAGCATTTGTACGTCCCATGGACGTTTGATCCTTGAATTCACGGCCGAATTCTTTTAAGGGGGAGAGGATGTAACACCCCGACCCAACTCCATTCCGAGTTCACTCGTAGTCTCTCGATATTGACCTTGAAACCTTCGGGGAGTGAGGCTTCATGCTTGTTAAGCGTGACGTGTTAGATCGAGGGCCATACTCGACGCGTGTTTAACTCATGGCGAGTTGCACCTTGTTCCTATATCCGTTCGAGATCATCCTCGACTTCGTTTAGCATTTGTGTACATTTCGTTTCCTCTCTAGTTGGTTATGCTAGCCTCGGCTTGGATTCGTTCGTAAATGACAAGCACGTTCGATTTGTCATTAACCCGTATGTTGAGATAGTTTGAGATCCATTTCGCGTGTTTAACTTGTGATATGTGTGAGACTTGTGTTCGTTATCATTCGTGCCTCATCACGAGATGATTCGGGTGTGTATTGGATGTGTTTTGACCTTAATTTGATGTTAGGATCACGCCCAAGAGTGGCCAAGTGATCAAACCTAGGAAATAGAGTAAAATAGAATTGAATTTGGACTTTTTAACTTGGCACGCCCGTGCACCTTTCTTGGCACGGTCGTGCGAGGGTAGACAGAAACCCCAGATGAGGCTGTGCAGGTTGGCACGGCCGTGCACCTATCTTTGGCACGGTCGTGCGAAGTTGGCACGACCGTGCGCCCAGTTTTGGCACGGTCGTGCGAGGTCGGACAGCTTGGTGCTCTGTTCGTCCGGTTTCCGTTCTTTCTCGGTTTTTAACATTTTTAAGTGGTTTAAAATGCTCAAACAAGCTCGGGATTGGACCAAACACTTACCCATGGTATTAATATCATAACCCACTCTATTTTCTCCCTCATTCTCACCCCCAAACCCAGATTTTAGAGAGAGAGCAAGAAGAGAGAGAGGAGAAAGATTTCGCAATATCTCGAGCTCCGCTTGTCGGATCGACGATCCGTCTTCGCCGGAGCGTAGCTAGCGACGAGGGGAACGTTTTTACCCAAAGGGATCGTCCGATCTGTTAGTATATCATAAACCCATCTCTTCTCCCACGTTTTAGAGAGAGAAAGTGAAGTTTTGAGAGAGGGGAAGTTCGATTCAAGCTTGGTTCGAGTTTGGGATCGTCGATTGGACTCCGTAGTGGCGTAGAGGTCGTGGAAGAGTACATTTCCACCCGAAGCCCTTGGATTTCGTGGAGGATTTGCGTTGTATTGTAAGTTACTAATCTCTTTCTTAGATTTTGAGCATCGTAGAGTAGTATCGCGATGTTTACGTGTTATTTATGTGCATATGAACTCCCTACATGCTATACTTGATCAATGTGATACTCTAGCATGCTAAATGACGTGTATAGATGAATTGTGGTTGATTTTGTGGTCTCCGAATATTAGAGACTCGTGGAGTTCATTGTGTACTCGTTGTTGTCGTTATTGTGATGATTGTTGTCTCCGAGTAGTTAGGACTCATTGGGGTAATGTTGTTATTGTCACCGTTATTGTTGACGTCTTCGAGAGTATAAACGCCTCGGGGGTTATTGTAATTGTTATAATCGTTATTCTTAGACCGTGATGATGCGGGATCATTGGGACTCTTATTGTTTTAAACCCACGTTGAACTCACGGGGGTGTTATGAGTATAGACTTGCGGTACATTGAGTACTGTGATTGAGATGGGTATGTAGGGGTGATGCTACGGCTTGTCCCGATGTTTTGAGTATTAGTAAGACCCGAGTGTGGTCGTTGGGATGTTGTGAATCGAATATTACACCGAATGGGCTAGACTCTAGTCATGACTGACTTTAACGGAGTCGAATAGGACGTTAAGAAAATACGCCGTGTAATGAGTTGCCGAGTAGTATTTTAGTCTCCTACGAGGTGGGATGACGCATTAATGAGACCTTGATCGAGTAACTTGAGTTAGGTTGACTTAGCTAACGTTGTTGAACACGTGACTACTTGAATTGGGATTGGGTGGTTATATATACATCCTGCGTCCAAGCGTTAGTTTAATTATTAAAGGCACTTGTGACTTCATATAAGTTACTAATGGGTTGTGTACGATCATGTGCGACGTACGTTGGGAACGACTTAGATGCTACACATCGAGCGACGTGTTTATGATGAGTTGGTTATATCCTAGGTAGTTAATGACGCACCTTGGTTATCGTTCCAATGCGGACTATGTGGCTTGTTGGGAGTTGTGATATGTATAACACACGACGGAAATAAGATGGTATATATACATACATGAGATGGAGTGTATTGTGACCGTGGAATACCGTAGATGTCTTAAGTTGTACGTGTTAGTAGCGTATCGAATTATGATTGTAAGTACGAGTAGGCTTACATATATTATGATTGTTAAGTCTGGCAATGGCAGACTAAAGTGATTTGGTGTATTTGTGGTTGTTCTAGTAAGCAATAGGACAATCATCCTACTTTGATGATTGATTGTGTGTTTAGTATTTACAAGCACATTATGTTGATTTAGTATGTGATTCAATAGAACACATTATGGTTTGATTTCTTTGGGTTGTGATTCAGTAGAACACATCACGTTTTGGTTTATTAAGTTGTGATTCAATAAAACACACTTAGACTAGTTTGGCATGAGTAAACATCTATTTGTGCATTGCATAGAGTCCAGCTGGCATATGTGCATTGGAGGTGTATTGACGCTCGGTTATTGCGGGAGCAGGGGCTTCGTAATAGCCGAAGGCCAATACACAGGCCTCGCCCTACCGTTGGCCACGGTAGGGGTTTTCTCTAGTCCCACGGTTGAACGGAATAAACGGCGCGTGCATTGTCGACATTGTTTTGTATGCATTGGGATACGGACACCGGTCCCTTGTGATACCTATAAGTGGCTAGAGCCGTATTGTCTCGGGTCGTAGGGGATCGAGCGATACGTCGACGTGGATACAGGAAATGGTCCACAACGGGTACTTGTAGACCGTGCTTGACGCGGTCGGGTACATTTATTGTTGGGTACTTGTAGATCGTGCTTGACGCGATCGGGTACATATATTTTCTTGGGTACGAGCACCGGTCCCTTTGTGATTTGTGTACGGCGGCGGCACAATCATCTATCTATGTTCAGTTGATATTGGGAAACGTGCCTAGCATCAGCGGCACAGTTGATTATTTTGGTTTTCTGGAGCAGTAGCGCAGGAATCTATTATCATTATTATCTTGTCGGATAGCAGTAGAGGCGTCCTTTATAGTTCTGTGGAGCGCCAGTACAATCATTTACTACGGCTTCATGGAGTGATAAGGTCGGAAGTGTTTTCAAGGGATTTCGGAGGTGTACCTCGAATCCACCGTATCCACTTTTATGTGTTTACTTTGAGCTTTATGTGCTTCCTATATGAACGAATGTTGGTCGTGGTCTCCAACTATTGCATGAGGGTTGGCGGCTACTGAGCCTCTCGTGAATATGGGGTTGGTTGTCTTATGTGCTACAACCTGTTTATTATCCTGCTATTCTTATGTGCATAATGCCATGCCATATTGTTTCATTAGTAGCTTACTGGGTCATTCGACTCATCCCTTCCATATGTGTTTTCCTTAGTTGCAGGATACGTTTCGGCGCAGTGAGGCTCTAGTTCGAAGATCCTCTAGTTGTATCTAGTTAGTATTTTATATTTACTTTCTGTACTTGTGAGATCGTGGGTTAAACTGAGTTATATAAACTTAGTATGTCGGGTAGAGATTCTTGTATTTTATAGACTTGTATTTGGTGCCGACTTGTGGAGTCGCGCCGGTTGTATAATTTTTATAATTCCAGTTTTCTTAGTTGTTGTGGCCGTGTGCCCGTTGGTATTTTACTTATGGTTTTCCCGAGCGTGTGTCTCGTGGTGCTTTAGATGTTGATGTTCTCCGGCGTTTGTTTAGCCGTGGAGGTTATTATTATATGTTGGGATTCTTGTTAATCGAGCTTTGAGGCTCAAGTTTCGTTTGTTATTCCGCTGCCTTATTTTTAGTTTTCCGCTGCTCTGATTTTGGTTTCGAGCTTTTGTGGCTCGCTTGTAATAGCTTTATTTCGTTCTTCTCGGGTTTGGTGCTCCGAGTTGGGGTTCAACATCGAATCTCGGACTCGGGTCGTCACAATATGGGTCAACAAGTCAACCCAGGCTTAAATCTCAGCCATTGGATCAACCTTGGAGGGTCAACTTCACTTAAAAATCAGTCAAACAATAAGCTGAAATCCGACACTATGCGGCCGCCCCATGCGGTCGCATAGGTTTCATGCGGTCGCCTCGCGCGGCCGCTTATAATCCAGAAAGTCTGTGCGAGGGGATCACTTAGCATCATGCGGTCGCATGGTGTTCTATGCGGGCGCTTCATGCGTCCGCATGAAATCCAGAAACTTGGCAAATTTGTCAAGCTCGCATCAAGCGGCTGCATAGGCTCTGGTTCAGGTCTAAGTGACTTCTAGACACTCCAAAATGATACTACAATGTACCCATGTCACCCTAAAGTGATACCAACTTCAAATCATGCTTGAAACATAACCAAACTCATTCCAAACAACATGTAGAAATGTTAACAACAATTACTTCTAACTTAAGAGAAATCACAAGTATTCATACCATGCTAATGCATTAACATGTATTCCATCATAACATCTTCAATGTAGGTGAATAGAGAGCAAAAACCATAACAAACATGTTTATACATGAAATCAAACAATTATATTAAGCATGATGACACAACAATGCAAGCATATAAGGTATGAAAATTTCAGGGTATTACACCCTCTCCCCCTTAAAAGAATTTAGCCCCTAAATTCCTTACCAAGTCCATCAAATAAATGAGGGTATCTCTCCCGCATCTCAACCTCGGTCTCCCACGTAGCCTCTTCAATCTCGTGGTTTCTCCATAATACCTTAACAAGTGGAATCCTTTTAGTCCTCAATATTTGCTCCTTTGTGTCGAGAATCCTTACCGGATGTTCTACATAAGACAAATCGGGTTCGAATGTGATCTCCTCATACCCCAACACGTGAGACTCATCTTTCATATACTTCCGGAGCATTGACACATGGAACACATTGTGAATCTCCGACAATGACGGTGGCAATGCAATTCGATAGGCCAACGTGCCAACTCTTTCGAGTATCTCAAAAGGCCCTATGTATCTAGGCGAGAGTTTCCCTTTCTTCCCAAACTTCTTAGTACCCCTACACGGCGATACCTTAAGGAATACATAGTCGCCTGCTTGAAACTCAAGGTCCCTTCTTCGGTTATCCGCATAACTTTTCTGTCGGCTTTAAGCGGTAAGTAATCTATCCCGAATCATCCTTACACTCTCAACTGACTGTTGCACCAATTCCGAACCCCAAATCTTAGCCTCACCGACTTCATCCCAACAAATCGGTGATCTACATTTTCGCCCATATAATGCTTCGTACGGTGCCATCTCAATACTCGCCTGGAAGCTGTTATTGTAAGCAAACTCCGCTAAAGGTAAGTGTGAATCCCAACCTCCTTTAAAATCTACCGCACACGCACGTAGCATATCCTCAAGCACTTGAATTAATCTCTCCGACTGCCCATCCGACTGAGGGTGAAAAGCCGTACTAAAGTTCAACTTTGTTCCCATGGCCTCTTGTAATGCTCCCCAAAACCTCGATGTAAACCTTGGGTCCCGATCTGATACAACACTAACTGGTACTCCGTGTAGCCTCACTATTTCTTGAATATACAATGCCGCTAACTGGTTCAAAGAGTAGGTCACTGCAATAGGTATAAAATGAGCTAATTTAGTTAACCTATCCACAACAACCCAAACAGCGTCGAAACCCCGACGAGTACGTGGCAACCCCGTCACAAAATCCATAGTAATGTGCTCCCATTTCCACTCCGGGATCTCCAATGGTTGTAGCAACCCTGCGGGCCTTTGATGTTCAGCCTTCACTTGTTGACATGTCAAGCATCTAGATACATACTCCGCTATCTCCCGTTTCATACCATTCCACCAAAATTGCTTCTTCAAATCCCTATACATTTTGGTACTCCCCGGATGTATAGTGTACTTAGCTTTGTGAGCTTCATCCAGTACTTGTCGTTTCACCGTTTCATTCGACGGAACACAAACTCTCCCCCTAAAGGTTAAGATGTCATCTTTGTTCATCGTGAAGTCAAGTACCTTACCCTCATTTAAATGTTCCCTCAACTTTTCGAACTCCGGGTCACTAACCTGAGCTTCCTTAATTCTTTGTAACAAAACTGGGGTAGCCCGGACATTCGCAAAAATCACACCATGTTCCGTCTCACTAGGATTCCAATCCCTCAAGCCCTCTAATGTCCTCCATTCTTGAACCATCATGCACGACATGTACACCTTCCTACTCAATGCATCCGCGACTACATTCGCCTTTCCCGGGTGATATAAGATCGTGCAGTTGTGGTCCTTTAACTTTTCCATCCACCGGCGTTGCCTCATATTCAACTCCTTTTGTGAGAAAAGGTACTTTAAACTCTTGTGATCCGTGAAGACCTCAAACCTTGCCCCGTAAAGGTAATGTTTCCATTTGTTCAAAGCAAACATAATTGCCGCCAATTCAAGATCATGAGTAGGATAGTTTCGTTCCGCATCCTTTAATTTCCTCGAAGCATACGCTATAACTTTCCCATTTTGCATAAGCACACATCCCAAACCTTCCTTGGATGCATCACTATAAATCATGAAGTTATCTCCGCCATTCGGTAAGGTTAACACAGGGGCCGTTGTCAACCGCCGCTTTAACTCCTGAAAACTGTTCTCGCACTTATCATCCCAAACAAACGGCGTTGTTTTCTTGGTTAGATTCGTCATAGGAGTCGCAATCTTTGAAAACCCCTCAATGAATCTCCGATAGTACCCTGCCAAGCCCAAGAAACTTTGGATCTCAGTCACTGAAGTTGGTCTCTTCCAATTCGTCACCGCTTCTACCTTTGACGGGTCCACCGCTATCCCGTCTTTCGAAACAACATGCCCTAAACAGGAAACCTCCTCGAGCCAAAAAGCACATTTGCTAAACTTGGCAAACAATTTCTTCTTCCGAAGAACCGATAATACCATCCTCAAATGTTGTGCATGCTCCTCTCGAGACTTAGAGTACACAAGGATGTCGTCGATGAACACTACCACAAAACAATCCAAATACTCATGGAATACCCGATTCATCAAGTCCATGAATACTGCCGGTGCATTGGTCAACCCAAAAGGCATAACCACAAATTCGTAGTGACCATACCTTGTGCGAAAAGCTATTTTGGGAACATCTTTAGCTCGCACCTTCAACTGGTGATAGCCACTCCTCAAGTCTAGTTTGGAATACACCACAGATCCTTGTAATTGATCAAACAAATCATCGATGTGTGGTAAAGGGTACCTGTTCTTGATTGTTACGATTCAATTGTCTGTAATCGATACACAATCTCAACGTACCATCCTTCTTTCTAACAAACAACACCGGCGCACCCCACGGTGATACACTCGGTTTAATAAACTCCCTGTTAAGCAATTCTTGCAACTGCTCTTTCAATTCTTTTAATTCTGCTGGTGCCATTCTATATGGGGCTTTGGAAATCGGGGTAGTCCCCGGCAACAATTCGATACAAAACTCAACTTCTCTATCAGGAGGTAATGCATAGTCAGAAGAAAACACATCTGAAAATTCATACACCACAGGGACTTCTTCTAACACAGGAGTAGTAATACTTCTATCAACCACACACGCCAAATAACCGGCACACCCATGCGATAACAACTTTCTAGCTTTTAATGCAGATATAACATGCAAACCACTCTTGACAGCATCACCCACAAACACAAACTCAGGCACACCCGGCATAGAAAAAGTAACCTTCTTTCTATGACAATCTACTAAAGCATGATATTCACATAACCAATCCATGCCAAGTATCACATCAAAATCACGTATGGGTAACACTACTAAATTAGCATGCAAAGTGTGATCACCTATAAGTATATCACAAGCTCGGTACACATCCGAGGCCAACATATGCTCCCCCAACGGGGTAGACACCTCAAGCACAAATGATAAGGGCTGGGGCAACACACACAAATTGTTCACAAAATGGGATGCAACATATGAATGTGATGAACCGGGATCTATAAGAACTCGAGCTTTACTACCGAAGACAGAAAGGCTACCTCCTATGACTGAAGTAGACTCAGGCACACCGCGCTGATCAAGCGCAAACACACGGCCCTGGACCTTAGGCCTACCATCACTGTCCCTCTTTGTGCCACTAGACTGCACACTCGCGCTCACTGCTTGACTATCCTTCAACTTAGGACAGTTCCTCTTTATGTGACCCATTTCCTTGCAGTTGTAGCATTGCCCAGCTACTCTATTCCAACACTTATCATCCGAGTGTCCCGGCCTCGAACAAATGCTACAGATTGGTGGAGTACCCCGTGGACTTTGTACCGATGCAGTACTAACACTCTGCCCACTAGATTGCTGCCCTTCAGACTGTCCTCTCCTTTGATTCCCTATGCGGTTGTTGTTCCCACCACTATACCGACTGCCGGAACCTTGTCCTCTTCCCTGATTCTGCGATGCCTGTGGAGGATTGTTCACATTTCTCCCCCGGTGTTCCTCTATATCACTCTCAATCCCATAAGCCCTATCCACTGCACTTCTATAATCAGCAAGCTGCAAAGATAGCAATTGTTTCCTGTACTCAGTCTTCAAGCCCTTTATGAACTTCTGGGCCTTCTTGGCCTCCGTAGGAACCAAGTGACTACAATATCGAGCCAACTCAGTGAACTTAGCTGAATATTGTGCCACTGTCATGCTGCCCTGCTCTAGATCGTAGAACTCTCTCTCTCTCCTTTCCCGAACCACCTCCGGGATATACTGCGCCTTAAACTCCCTCAAGAAATTGGGCCAACTGTGAGCTTCCCCCCGTAGAATCCAGCTTCCCTGCAGTACCTGCCACCAGTGCTCAGCTGCTCCTTCAAGTTTGAACACTGCCAGGTTCACTTTCTCATCATCGTTGCAACCCAAGGCTGCAAATATCTTGATGATGTGCTCAATCCATAATTCAGCTTTTGTAGCATCCGGTTCTCCAAGAAATGCACGCGGTTTCATCTTCAAGAAACGCTCAAGAGTGGTAGTATAATTCCTAGGCCTCGCCTCAGGTTATGGTACCTCAATCTCTGGTTGTGGAGCTTCAACTTCAGGAGTAGTCGTTGCTCCCCCATTCATTCTTTCAGTCATTTGGTTCATGAGTTCCATCATCCGTCCCATCATCATTGTCATGTTTGTATTTGGGTTCTCTTGGTCCTGTTCAGGAGGGGCATTCTGTGGTCGATTCACGTCATCATCTCTCCCATCATTCCCTCCTGCACTAGTACCAACCCTACTCGAACTCGCTCCGAACCTAGTCCGCACCATTTCAACCTACATAAAACACTCGACGTTAAATCTCGATAACACACACCATACCCACCTAGGCCATGGAACCTATCCTGGCGAATAGCTAACACAAGCTTTGATACCAACTGTGACGCCCCGACCCGGAGCTCTATACGAAATCCCAAGGTCGGGTCGCCAATACAACATAACCACAAGAAAAGCACGTGGCGTAACCGCCTGTACTTACGACAAAACACAACTGATAACCTGATTAACACAAGTATAAGAATAAACTTCGGCGATAACAAGGCCGTAAAACAACTACCAACGACCACGAGTTAAAACTCGGGAAAAGAGAACAACTACAACATAAACCTCGGCCACAACATGCCGGAACAACACATAACAGCGAGCTAACGACATGCTCGGGAAAGAACTAACTCAACAACACAACTGTACAAGAGCACGACATACATATGTCGGCCACCAAAAGAATATGTTTACAACACCACAAATAAAACCCAAGTAAAGTTTATATAACTTTACATATCCATCGTCCTTACCAAAAGAAAACAGATAACTAAGATAGGGATCCTCGAACTCCCCACGTAGGCGACACGTGAGCCAACGAACCACTATCGACCTCACCGAGAACTTCCGGGTTGACTCGGATCTAAGGAAAACAATTAAACACATAATGGGGTGAGTCATAATGACACAGTAAGTTACTAATGCAACTAAATGGCATGGCATGATGCTCAAGCAATAAACATAACATGGTATTAACATTCATATACCATAACATAACATATACCATCTTACTTGATATACCATCATTCAACTCACATAGCACTTTGGGTAACATATAAGTGCTTGTATATAGACCACATTAGAGAAGGATATCATATCTCTTTCTTCAACATTGTGTAGCTCCTGCATTACACAAACAACCAATAGTGCCTCGATACTCGTGTACGTAGTATCGACGTCCCCGACACAATCCCGTCGAGTTCAACCTAGCAAGCCAAAGTCATGCGTATTGCTATAACAGTGGGGCTACTTCTCAACTGTGGCCAACAGAAGAGGGGTGTGTGCACTCCGGTACGGCGACTTATAGCGATTACGAATCCCATTCGTAAAGACTATTGGTCATCCCACCATGACATTAACAACAACGACGCTAGCTGGACTTACACAACTCACACAAGTAGGTAACATACTCAACTTATGTAATTAACCATCAAGTTCAAAAGTAGTGAACTTGACAAACACCAAGTAGATTATAACTTTCTATAACATATAATCATCAAACATATTATTTAAAACCATCAACCACAAATTTAGAGCTACTTTACAAGTCTCTAACGTACCAGTATCAAATATTCGGAGGACCATATTCCATACCAAATGAACTCAAATTTTTGTAGTACTTTAACAAATGATTCGGAGAGTTATAATTTTCCCAAAAATCCACTTTTGGAGTTAATTCACAAAGTTCATAAATTTGGGTATAATTGCTATATGCAATTTTCACCCTTTAAAGATTTCTAACATGTTCTTTAGTATAATCCATAGTTGAGCTCTTTAAACTAACATGCAACATCATCCAACTCAACAAACCAACATTTAGACATGTTATATATCTCAACATATCATTTAAACATAGCAACATCTTGCATTCAAGTCATGCATGTAAGATTTTAAGAACAAACATGTAATACTTTCTAAGCATACAAGGGGGTTTAGCAACTTACTTGTAAGATGGAAATTAAACCAAGAGATTACAATTTTGAGCCTACTATGTTGGTCTCCAAATCAGCCTCTACAATTTGATGGTCTTCGATCACACTTTTGATGGTTGGATTTGGAGATGTAGAGCACACACACTAGTCACACCTTTATCTCCCACACTTAGTCTCTAGGCAACCATGGATGATTTTCTAGAGAAATGAAATGTCTTGTGTCTCTCACAAGGCTAAAGAGTATTTATATGGGTCAACAAGTCAACTCAGGCTTAAATCTCAGCCATTGGATCAACCTTGGAGGGTCAACTTCACTTAAAAATCATTCAAACAATAAGCTGAAATCCGACGCTATGCGGCCGCCCCATGCGGTCGCATAGGTTTCATGCGGTCGCCTCGCGCGGCCGCTTACAATCCAGAAAGTCTGTGCGAGGGGATCACTTAGCATCATGCGGTCGCATGGTGTTCTATGTGGGCGCTTCATGCGTCCGCATGAAATCCAGAAACTTGGCAAATTTGTCAAGCTCGCATCAAGCGGCTGCATAGGCTCTGGTTCAGGTCTAAGTGACTTCTAGACACTCCAAAATGATACTACAATGTACCCAAGTCACCCTAAAGTGATACCAACTTCAAATCATGCTTGAAACATAACCAAACTCATTCCAAACAACATGTAGAAATGTTAACAACAATTACTTCTAACTTAAGAGAAATCACAAGTATTCATACCATGCTAATGCATTAACATGTATTCCATCATAACATCTTCAATGTAGGTGAATAGAGAGCAAAAACCATAACAAACATGTTTATACATGAAATCAAACAATTATATTAAGCATGATGACACAACAATGCAAGCATATAAGGTATGAAAATTTCAGGGTATTACACTATTGGTTGAGAATGATTTGGAAGAACAAAAAGTGAAGAGAGCTGCAGTGTTTGGGCAGCAGACTAATCAACAAGGTGGTAGAGAACAGTAATAGAGGAGGATTTAGTTCGCAAGGTGGGAGAGGTCAAGGAAATTTTAGTAACAGAGGAGGACAGGGTAACCGAGATGGTCATCCCTAGAGACCACCTCGAGGGTCACAACAAACACAACAGCAAAGACAGCAAGGGAACCAGCAGGGTAATAGGCAGACAGGACATCAATCAAAGAATAATACTAGTGGTTCTATGGCATCAGGACAACAAACTGTTACTAGTGGGTGTACATTTTGTGGTAAGGGAAATCATATGGTAGGCAGATGTTGGGCAAAGTAGGGTAAATGTACTATTTGTGGTAAATTTGGGCATTTTCGTAGTCATTGCCCAAAATGGAATAATACTCAGTCACCAAATCAGCAACCACAGAATCAAAATCAACAGACCTCAGGGGTCAAGAGAGGGGGTGATGGGAAACCGAAGGTCCAGGGGCGTGTGTTTTCCTTAGACCAGAAAGATGTTCTGGAGTCTACGTCAGTTGTAGGAGGTACTCTTATTATTTTCCAGTCTAGGGCCCGTATATTGATAGACCCAGGATCATCTCATTCCTATGTGGCATCTCATTTTGTTATGAATTTGCATGTGCAACCGCATGTATTGCCTTATATGCTGGAGGTGTCAACCCCGATGGGGGAATGTGTTGTTGCTAGCGTGATTTATAAGGCTTGTGATATATTTGCGGGTAATTGTAATTTGCCTGCTGATTTGATTATGCTACCTATTCAGGATTTCGATATTATATTGGGTATGGATTGGTCGTGTACATATCATGGTCATGTAGACTGTTATCATAAGCTGGTCACTTTTAAAATCCCGCATCAGCCTGAATTGCAATTTTTGGGGGAAAAAGGGCGTAGTAGATTACATATTATTTCTGCATTACAGGCTGGTAAATTGATGGCGAGTGGTTGTACTGGGTATCTGGCACATGTGTATGATAAACAGAAGGCCACACCTAAGCTTGAAGAAGTATCAGTAGTATGTGAATATCCTGATGTATTTTCTGATGATTTCTCGTTGCCACCTGAACGAGAAATAGAATTTTGTATTGAATTGTTGCCTGGTACTGCTCCAATTTCGAAAGTACCTTACAGAATGGCACCTGCTGAATTAAAGGAGTTGAAGATTCAATTTCAAGAATTGCTTGATGGAGGGTTTATTAAACTAAGTGTTTCACCTTGGGGGTGCACCGGTTCTATTTGTGAAGAAGAAAGATAGGACTCTAAGGTTATGCATTGACTATCGACAACTGAATCAGGTGACTGTGAAGAATAAATATCCATTGCCTCATATTGATGATTTGTTTGATCAGTTGCATGGGGCTATTGTGTTTTCAAAGTTTGATCTGAGAAGTGGGTATCATCAATTGAGAATTCGAGCAGGAGATATTCCAAAGACTGCCTTCAGGACAAGATATGGGCATTGTGAATTCATCGTTATGCCATTCGGGTTAACTAATGCACTTGCAGTTTTCATGGACTTGATGAATCAAATCTTTCAACCTTATTTGGATAGCTTTGTGGTGGTGTTTATTGATGATATACTTGTTTACTCCATGTCTGAGAAAGAACATGAACATCATTTAAGGTTGGTTCTGGACTTATTACGAGAGAAGAAGTTATATGCAAAGTTTAGTAAATGTGCATTTTGGTTGAAGGAGGTTACTTTTCTGGGGCACGTTGTATCACAAGCAGGTATTGCTGTTGATCCTACGAAAGTGGAGGTAGTTGTTGAGTGGAAGAGACCCAGTACAGTTACAGAGATCTGTAGTTTTCTGGGCTTAGCTGGGTACTACCGGAGATTTATACCAGGGTTTTCAAAGATTGTTACTCCATTGACTAACTTAACTCGAAAGAAGATTCCTTTTGTGTGGGATGAGAAATGTGAGAACAATATCCAAGAGCTTAAGCGAAGATTGACAGCTCTAACCCTAACCCGCAGGCCGCCGTCGTAGTCACAACGATGCAGAGCCACCGTCAAACCGCCGGCAATCTCTCATCTCAATCTTCTCAATCACAGACAACACCGCCCAATCTTCTCTGTCTCACTCGATCTCTCTCATCCCGATCTTCTTCTACTTTCCAACACATGAACACTACTCCACCACCAACACATGAACACTTCTCATTCACAGACTACTTTCTTTTAGTTTATTTATTTTTCCGGCAAGGGCTTTTTTGGCCCGATGGTTCGACGGGCTTTGGTGAATTGCGTTGGGCTTTATTTTCTTAGGCCTAGGAGAATCGGCCCGACCCAATATTAAGTGTTGGCCTGGTGGGCTTGCACGGACCGGCCCAGCCCAGCCCATCCCATTGCCAGCTCTACCTATGACACGAGATGTTAATATGAGACTGGATAAATATACGCTCGAGATTTTTTCGGGAGTGATTGCTCAGAATATTAATTCATGTTGAGTGGCTTATTAAATATAGGGTTATTTTGGTTTACATTCATAGAATTGATTAACCTATAACAAATTTACTTGTTTGACCTTATTTCATGTTAAGTGATTTATTAGATGTAGAACTATTTTTGTCTATACATTATTTTATAAGAAACACTCATCCTTTTATAGATAGATACATTGATCAATGGACTCAATGTTGGGCCATATATCTTATTTATTTACAAAAAAAATTAAAATTACAAGAAAAAAGGGTTAAGATCACTTTGGAAGTCTTAGGTGAAAGAGGGTGAATTGTTATATTATGTAGGGTATTGTTAACTTGTACCTTAAAGGGTATAAGTTAAAGATCATTAATTAGAGTGGTTTTGTATCAAATTATGTAAAATGTGCACAAAAATTCACATTTTACATAATTTTTTGTTCACTTTTATGTCGATGCCAGTAATAACCGTATTTACACAGGGGCAATTTGGGATGAGAAAATTAATCTTTGTTTTCTCTTATCTCGGACTAAATAATAACAGGGTGGGTGAGGTATTATTTACTCCCGAATAAGGGGTTCATCCGGGTTGAAGAGCCAAGCCCAAACTTTGGGCCCAAGATCCAAGCCCAAGGCACAGCACGGGTCAAGATTCATTACAGAGCGAGCAGACAGTGAGCGAGCAGAGCACATGAGCTTGCCAAGGCTGCCCGGGTACATGCAAGGACCTGAGTGCTCGACCAGGATCTAGCGAGCAGGATGAGTAACGCCTGGGGCAGGGAACGTGGCGTAACGTCAGGGGATGGTTGAGCCCGACGGTTACACCCATTACACCGGCATTCATACCCACGTTTGGGAAGTTATGGATGGGCATTATTCCAGGAGGAAACAGACCTATAAAAGCCTGGGATCTACTCCAAGCAAAGGTACGCATACTAAGACTTGTGCCTACACTCTGCTGAATTGTGATTTGAGCTTGTTACTTACTCTCACACCGGAGTGTCTTAGCAGGGCCAGCCCCTGCATTCACCTAGTGTTTCATTCCTTTGTTACACAGATTACTCAAAGCCCAGATATCCAAGTGGACTAACGATCCAACCCACCAGACGTGACATTTCTTGTGGCATCAGTTTGGTTCCGTTGCCGGGAAACTTTTTCTTTGCAATTCGCGAGTGTCTTGTTGGGTTTGATTCATAGTTAGCATGGTGGAAATGGAAAGGACACTGCGACACTTCGGTCCCGTGGGCCAGTGGGGCCAAGGGGCTCGGTTTTGCCGCCTCCTCCCAAGGGAAATACAGCCAGGGCCACCCTGTCTCGCTCCGGGCGATTCACTTCTTCGGCTTCTACGCAGGGGGCCGAGCCTTCCAATGTGAATCGCCGACCCGAACAGCGGATTGAGCTCCACGCGCATCTAAATACCAAGAGGATGCAGCCACCTGAAGTGACCCTGACGCGGCTCGGCAGCTTTAGCGAATCAGGCGGTGTACTTAAGCCAAATGGACGCCCTAAACCAGCAGCTGCTCGCTATGGGGCATACACCTGTCCCCGTCGAGACTCAGCTCATCCCACCCGTGGTTACGATGGGGGCAAGAAGTGAGATGCCTCAGCAGTCAGGGGGCCACCAGGAGAGAGGGTGGCCTGACCTGATCAACCTGGATAGCACGGGGACATGCCGTGCCCGTAGGGAGGCTGTTAAGGATAGAGGCAAAGGGCCTGCACGATCGGAGTCAGCTCGGGCCAAGAGTGTACATCATCGTTTGGTATTTGCAGATGGCCAGGCACGGGGGCGACCAGGGGGCTCCAGACGCCGAGATCGGGCTAGAAGTGAGGAGGCGGAATCCCAGCCCAGGCACAGTCGTAAAGATGCTGGGTAGAAATCCCACCGAGCTCGTCGCACGCCCTCACCCAGGCGGAGATCCCCGGGGCGTAGATCAGACCATCACTCTTTCGTCCCGAGGCGGAGTCACCAGCCCGAACGGTTTGCCAGGCCCGCGCGATCAACACATGTGCCAGATGAGGCGATGAAGGAGATGCAGCTGCGGTTGGAGGCCTTGGAGGCTGGCCGCACTGGTCCGGGTTATGTGATCCCAGGAGAGGAGAAGGATCCTTTGGCCGATTGGATCGTGGCCGTACCAACTGACCCGGATGTGTCATTGTTGCAGTTTGACAAGTACTCGGGAAAGACAAATGCTCGCGATCACCTGCAGGGTTTTGAGAACCAGATAAATATGGTTACCAAGGATCCGGCGGCGAAGTGTAAGGCTCTGGTTAGCACTTTTCAGGGTAAGGCAGTAACTTGGTACAGGAAGCTTCCTTGCACATCGATCACAGGCTGGTCGGACTTACGCAGTAAGTTCCTGGTCGAATTTGCGATGGCGGGGGTAACGCCCAAGGCTAGGATGGACCTCTGCAGCATCAGACAGAAGGAGGGCGAGACAGTTGGGAAATACCTTGAGCGGTTCCAAAAAATGCTTGAGAAAGTGGATGACCTAACAGATAGGGAGGTCACAATGTGTTTCATTGGAGGAATGAACAGAAATGGGCTGAAGGCTGAGTTCAGCATGCGGGAACCGCTGAATCGAGCAGAAATGTTTTCTCGTGCCCAAAGTTGGTGCGTTACATTTGAGGAGGACACAGAGGGGTCCAAAAAGAAGGATAAGAAAGCCGACAAGAAGGAGGATGCAAGGATGCCGTGAGCAAGACTGGGTCGACGACGAGCAAGGGTTGGCGAAGGAATCGCGCTCGGGCTAATGATCGCATGGATTTCGATCCTCTCAACACTACAAGGGAGGCCATCATGAATGAAATCCGTCCTGAGTTGCCACCTGCAGAGCCGTTGAATCCGGCGTTTGAGGGTCGCAGGGACAGGACAAAATGGTGTGCCTATCACAATGATGTGGGGCATGGAACGAGGATTGTATGCGAAGAAGGAGATTCGAGACCGCCAACCAGGGAGGTTGGATCGTTGTGTGCGACCAGAAAACAGAGATCGTCGGGATGACCGGGAGCCTAGAGAGGAGCCTCCGAAGAGAGGAAATGCTGAGCGTAGAGGAAGGCTGAATGTCATACTGGAGGAGGAGCCTAGCCTCCACCAATTGAAGTCTCAAATATATACCTTGAATAAGTTGCCCTACGTGCCAGTCAGTGTAGGGCCTGATGAGGAGACTATACAGTTCACCAGGAGCGAGCTGGCAATAGGCAAGTTGGCTTCCGAGCAGAATCTGGTGGTTGAGGCCTGCATTGATTATTGGGATGTGGCCAGGGTGTTGATTGATACAGGGGCCTCCAGGGACGTCCTGTATTACAAGTGTTTCAAAACTTGGGTTATGAAGACAAAGACTTGAAACCATACAAGGGCTGCCTGGAAGGATTCACCAACCATAAGGTGGCTGTCAAGGGGACCATCGAGCTCGAGGTGATACTGGGTAAAGGAAGCAGGTCCCGGATGGAAAAGGTCTTATTCCTGGTGATAGACTTGAGCTCGCCCTTCAATGCAATTCTGGGTGTCCCCGCAATGGTGAAATTTCAACTAGTGGCATCGGTGCCCCATCACGGTAAAGTTTCGATCGCAGGAGGTGTTGGCGGCCGAGAAGTAGGCCGCAAGAGTGATGAAGTTTCGGAGGAAACTCACAAGGCCGGGGCAAGTTGACGATCAACTCCCGAACGGACAGTCACGATGACGGAAAAGGAAAAGATCACTATCACGACTCCCATGGAAATGAATATGATTTTGGCTGTTGAGGAGGATGATGAGATGGTGAGCATTGAGCCGAGCAGCAACCAGGATACTCCGCAGCCACAGCTGGAGATAGAGACCCTTCAGGTTAGGGAAACACCGGATCTTCAGCCCCACGGTGATTTAGAGGAGGTCAATATAAATCCTGCCTACCCCGAGCAGAAGATTAAGGTGGGCAGGGGAACGACACCGGAGGGCCGAGAAAGGTTGATAGCTTTCCTTCGTCAGAGTCTGGATGTATTTGCCTGGACTGTGGAGGATATGAGGGGAGTTAATCCGGAGGTAGCGCTGCACAAGTTGAATGCGAGCACAGAGTTCAAGCCTGTCCAGCAGCGACCAAGACAGTACTCCCCAGTGAAGGAACAGGCTATTCGAGTAGAGGTTGAGAAGCTGCTCGCAGCCGACATCATTGAGGAAATTTACTATCCGACTTGGCTGGCCAATGTGGTAATGGTAAAAAAGAGCAATGACAAGTGGAGAATGTGTGTAGACTTCACTGATCTGAATAAGGCTTGCCCGAAGGATTGCTACCCATTGCCAAGGATTGATGTGCTGGTGGATGCCATTGCTGGTTTTGAGATGCTGAGTTTCATGGATGCCTACTCGGGCTATCACCAAGTCAGAATGGATGAGCAGGATAAGCCGTTGATCGCTTTCCGGGCAGCAGGGGCTCTGTACTGTTACAAGATGATGCCCTTCGGGCTGAAGAATGCGGGGGCCACGTATCAGAGAATGGTGAACAAGGTGTTTGCACCGCAGCTGGGCAGGAATGTAGAAGCCTATGTTGATGATATGGTGGTCAAAACCAAGGGTCGTGACCACATAGCCGATCTAGAGGAGATATTCAACAACCTGCGGAAGCACAACATGAAGCTGAACCCCAGCAAGTGTGTGTTCGGAGTGCAAGCGGGCAAGTTCCTCGGGTTCATGGTGAATGAAAGGGGCATAGAGGCCAACCCCGAGAAGATCAAAGCTCTGATGGATATGAAGGAGCCCACCTGCATCAAAGAAGTTCAGCGATTGAATGGTCGGATCATCGCTCTTGGCCGGTTCATCTCACGATCAGCTGAGAAGTGCCTGCCATTCTTCAAAATTTTGCGGGGTAACAAGAGATTTGAGTGGACAGCAGAATGCTCGAAAGCCTTCCAGCAGTTAAAAGATTATTTGGGTGCACCTCCCCTCCTGAGTAGTCCTGTGGTAGGCGAATGCTTGTATGTTTATCTGGCGGCCACCGACCAGGCTGTGGCCGCTGTATTGGTTAGGGAAGAGGCTGGAAGCCAAAAGCCTGTGTACTATGTATCAAAAGCTTTGACTCCGGTTGAAACTCGTTATTTTAATGCAGAGAAGTTAGCCTATTCGCTTGTTGTCTCAGCTCAAAAATTGCGAGCTTATTTTTCTGCACATGAGATTGTTGTATACTCTGACCATCCTCTTCGAAAAATCTTGCACAAACCAGATTCCTCGAGCAGGTTGTTGGCATGGTCAATTGAATTGACGGAGTTTCACATTGACTATCAGCCTCGAAGGGCGATCAAGGCTCAGGCTTTGGCGGACTTCTTGGTGGAAACAACTTTTGGGGAACAGGGCAAGGTACCAAATATCAACACTCCGGAAACCAGCACAGCCTCCTCGTCTGCACGACCAAAGGATTGCTGGCAGTTGTTCGTGGATGGCGCAGCAAGTAAGGATGGAAGTGGTGCAGGGGTCTTGCTCGTATCTCCGTTTACTGATGAGGAATTTGAGGTCGCTTTACGATTCAAGTTTCCGGCCTCCAATAATCAGGCTGAGTATGAAGCCCTGGTCGCTGGTTTGGAATTAGCGCTGGATATAGGAGTGACAGCTTTGATTATACACAGTGATTCACAACTGGTGAAGGAGCTGTTGGCTAGATTAGCATTTTGGGAGCTGCTGCGGATTGATCGAGCAGATAACATGCGGGCAGACTTCCTATCTAAGATGGCTACTGAGGATATTCAGGGGCTGAGTCCGGCAACCGTGGTAGAATACCTGGATTGCCCGGCAATTTCGCGAGAGAAGGTGATGGACATCGAGATGGCTCAGAGGTGTTGGATTGATGAGATTCAGGAATACATCGAGCAAGGTCTGTTGCCCGAAGACAAGGATCAGGCTAGAATCATTCAGAAGCGGTCTGCTCGCTACACGGTGGTGGGAGGAATTCTATACCGAAGGTCTTTCTCAAAGCCGCTGTTGCGATGTGTACGACCAGAAGTGACTGAAAAGCTGCTGGCAGAAGTCCATGAGGGAGTTTGTGGTGGACACCCAGGGGCGAGAACTCTGGCCGACAAGATACTGACTTTGGGGTACTACTGGTTGACCTTGAGAAGGGATGCTGAGGCTTATGTGAAGAAATGTGATAAGTGCCAGCGATTTGCAGATATACCCAGGGTGCCTTCTACCGAGCAGACGCCCGTAGTGGCATCCTGGCCGTTTGACATGTGGGGAATAGATCTCATCGGACCGTTTCCCACAGCGAGAGGGAATTGCAAGTATGCGATCGTGGCAATTGATTATTTCACCAAGTGGGTTGAAGCAAAGCCTTTGGCGAACATCACCGAGGAAAATGCCATCAACTTCGTGCACGACTATATCTGGTGTCGTTTTGGGGTCCCGCGAGCAATTGTTTCTGACAATGGCACTCAGTTTTCTGACCAGTTTATTAAGGCTTGTGCTAATTTGCATATTAAACATTGGAAATCTTCAGTAGCTTATCCTCAGGGGAACGGACAGGCTGAGGCTGCCAATAAGCGTGTACTACATGCCCTCAAAAGAAATCTGGAAGGACGAGCAGGCAGGTGGTTAGACGAGCTACAGTCAGCACTCTGGGCAGTCAGGACAACAGTCAGGGGGCCAACTAGGGAGACTCCTTTTGCCCTGACTTATGGGTCGGAGGCCATGGCACCAGTTGAAATGGCTCTGCCTAGCTTAAGGGTGTCACATTATGATGAGGGGCATAATACTACTGCTCGTCGAGAAGACTTGGATTTATTGGAAGAAAGGAGAGTAGAGGCCAGAATGAAAATGGTTAATTACAAGCAGCGAGCAAAGATGCATCATGATAAGAGGGTGCATAAGCGGGCATTCCAGGTCGGGGATTTAGTCCTAAGGAAGATTGAGGCAACCGGGCAAAGGTTGGATAGAGGAAAGTTATCACAGAACTGGGAAGGGCCTTACAAAGTGGTCCAGGTCGTCAAAGAGGGTACTTATAGGCTACAAGCTCAGGATGGAGCAGTGTTGAAGCATCCGTGGCACGCGGATCATCTCAAAAAGTATTATCATTGAGTTGTTTGATATCATTCTTGATCAATGTAAGTTTGGTTTTCAAAGTTTAATGAGAATCATTTTTTACATAAGAATGTGCTCTTTGTTGAATAAAAGAGTAGCTCGTGGAGCGAGCAAAGTCTTTAGTTAGGAAATTTATCATCATGAGGTATGCGGAGCGACCTCACGGTGAGTCTAATCTAAAAGACTTATATTTGTTTAAACCTTTGGGCTGAGCACACTCATTAAGTTGATGTTTGAGGTCATCGCTTGCTCGTGGAACGAGCGCATGACTTAGTTAATTTCTTGAGTATAGGAAGTGCACCCTGGTTTGAAGGTTATCCTTGATTAATGCTCGACGTTGCCTGTTGCTCGATGTACCGAGCAGGTAACTTAGTTAAATTCAAGGTTTGTTAATGTTCCAGGTTGCCTGCTGCTCGATGCACCGAGCAGGTAACTTAGTCAATGTTTGAAGTTGTCTGCTTAGTTAGCGAGCATGTTGACTTATCATGACATTAGCAAATGAGCAAAGAAAGATAAAGTTCATATACTATTCATAACATTGGTTACAAAATACAAATACAAAAGAAACTGGCTCGCAGGCCAGAGGGGAACAGGTGCTCGATAGAGCTACAATCACGAGGTTGGAGGAGGATCTTGGGCACCGCCCTCGGGGATGTCCGCCGTTGGGCTCTGAGCAGCTTCAGCTCGCCTCTTCTCTTTTAACGCTTCCAATACGCTTTTGACATTGACATCCAAGGCGGCTGGAGGGGACCAGGCTTCCAAGCCTTCTTCCAGATCACCCTCCTTGATAAGCTCTAGCTCGTCGGCAGTGAAGGGGACCCAGGCATGGCCGCGACGAGCATCCTGGCCGTAATGCTCAGCAGCACCCCACTCGGCTAGCGAGTCAACAGGAGGCCGGATGGCCGCTGCCTGCCGCCATCCGGAGGGTGTGCTCGAGCCCTTGCCTGTAGTATGGCCGCATGCCCTGAGCGTACTCCTCAGAGTCCATAAAGGTCTGAATGATCTCTTCCCTTTGGGCATCACTTATTTGGGAGCTCTGGGAGTTCAGACGATCAACCTCCTCCCTCAAGGCAGCCTTCTCAGCCTCAGCTTCTTTGGCCTGAGCCTCCAGCTGTGTGATACGGGAGTTCAGTGACTCCTCGCTGACTCTGGCCGTATCAAGCTTGCGGACAAGGGCCAGCTTCTCAATTTCAAGTTTGGAGATGTCGCCGATACGGTCGAGCACCTCCTTATCTTTCTCCTGGAGCTCGGACTCTTTCTCAGCGAGGAGGAGGTTGGCCGTTTTCAGGTCTTCACTCAGGGCAGCGGATGCCTTGGCCCCATCAGCAGCACGGGTGGCCAGCTTGAAGTAGTTGGTCGCAAACTGCAAAACGTGACAAAAGTTAGAGGATACAAAGACATTCAAAGTAACAGACAAGTTTCACAAGGGCTACCTCGCATATGGCCATGCCCCCGTCACCGAGCAGGGTGTTCGTGGATTCCTTGCCCTCCTTGTACACTCCGGAGTGCACAATCCTCTTTAAGATCCCCTACCCAACCAGGGAGGCAGGGTGCCCTCGGGCCTTAAGGTCGATGCCCGAAATCCTTGGCACATCGGCCAGCTCGTTCATCAACCGCTCGCAGCCCTCGCGGTTCTTGGGCATGGTGAAGCCCTCCCGCCTCCAGGAGGGCTGGCGAGCAGCAGTCTGGGTGGATGCAGGGCGCCCCTGGATGCTTCCGGCGTCCTGGCCGCGAGACCACACCGATCGATCGAGGCCCACTCTCGCACCCTCTTCTGGATGGATAGTACTTGGGTATCCTGAGAGGCGGTCGAATGGGCAGACACCTCCTAGCGGGGAGACTTTCTGACATGAACAAGAGGGCGGGCGGGATCCTGGCTGGGCACCTTGCCCGTGTCCTTAGCAGAAGAGGAACTCCTTCCTTGGGAGGTGCTGGTGGGAACTTTGGGGAGATTTGCTGGAGCCTGGCGGCTGAGCTCGCGCTGGCGATCAGCGCCATCCTTCTTGCGAGCACTCCTGCCCTTCTCCAAGACATCAATGTTGACCATCTCTGCAGGACAAAAAGGAAAACTAGTCAGTATGCAAGTATAAGTGTTAGGTCCAAGGTTGCTCAGAATAGGCTAGAAGGGGGGTTGAATAGCCTATGTCCTATTTTTGAAATTTGATTCAAAAATCTACTTCACTTTAAGTTTGAAAAGATTTGCAGGCGGAAGTCTAGAGAAGTATAGGACAAGTTGAGAATGGCTGATCTTCACGTCCACAACCAAAGTGGTCAACTTTGGATTTGAAAAACGTGTACTAAGTTTTTCCACTAGATCTTTTACAAATTAAATCTCTAATGGATTGTGTACAAAAATTTTGTTGACCAAGTGTTTGTGTGGAAGAATTGATATCAATAAGATACAATTGTATGAAAAGCTAGGTGTTGCAATCAATGAAAAGCTTTAATGGACTGGACGTCTAAGTGTGAAGCTCTTCAATGAATGTATACAGATAGGACGTTTTAGCTTTAATGCACTTGAAGACAATGGAGATTCAGTAGTTGGAGTAGTTGAGGTGTTGAAGTCTCTTGAATGCAGCAATGAAGTCTCCTTTTATATGCAGGAGGAAGCTTGGAGCCGTTGGTGATCCTTAAATTTGAATTTAAGAGCAATTAATGCTTTGATTTAGTTGTTGACTCCTGATAGGCTGTCCTGCAACTTGCAGTCTGTCTCCTGAATTTTTGCTAAAAATAGGCGGTCTGCGCTTGCAGGAGGAATGTCCTTTTCTGAGTGCATGCCAAGAATGGAAACCTTCATTAATTGACAGTTGCAGGTTAACGTTGTATCGCAATTAATGAGATCTTTAAGTTAGGACATGTTTTCAGCAGATGACTATCGGACGTTCTTGGGGTTCTTCAATATTGCTGATGAAGCTTGGCTGATACGAGCTTGTCCGATATCCAAAGGAAGACTGCTGGTTCAGACTTTGCCTATTTGTGCAGAGGACATCCGATGTCTTGTAGGCTATCTTCTTCAAGACTTATACAATTAGCAACCCTAGGCTATTCAAGCTATACCTAAGTACAAGTTGCCACACTAACAAACGCGCAGGTCCATTAGTCACCTTGTCTTAGACTTAGGTTATGGATTCAAGCAAATCTAAGCTAAAATACAACAATCTCCTCCTATTTGCTTGAGTCCATGACCTTACGAATACAATATCAGCTGACCATGTTCAAGTCTAGTAATAACATGCTTGTAAGATTGATATATTAAGTAAGCATGCCCTAGATGAACTTACACAAAGATCATTGTATTCGAAAATTACAAAGTGTTTACAAATAGGAAATTAAGCATCAGAACACTTGTAATAATACTGAGTTTAAAAACATGCCAATAGGCAGATTAGGCAATAGAGAGCATGTCTTTAAACCAGTGGTTTAAATTTCATGCATTCACATAATAAGCAGTTCATAAAAAAGCATGAAAATTTAAAATATAGACATTGTGAATTAAACACGGAGTTTAATTACAGAGTTTTTGCAAAAGATTATACAGAAATTTATCGGCCAGTTCGAGAGGATGATCGAGATGAGGTATGACCTTTGCCTGATGATTGCCCATAACCTCTTGATGCCCATTTAGAGTCAACAGCAGCCTTTAGTTTTGCAATTTCTTCTTTGGCTTCTGCTAATTCTTCTTTAGTGTCGGCCAATTCGTAGGAAAGATCGCTGTTTTTCTGTTTGACTTCGGCTAACTCTTCTTTTGTGTCGGCCAATTCAGAGGAAAGATCGCTGTTTTTCTGTTTGAGCAGGGCATTATGCTCAATGAGCCTAGTCCGCTGATCATTGTTGAGTCTAGCTATCTCCTCCTTCATGGACGCAAGCGAGGTATCAATGAGGGCGAGACGGTTTGTAGTAGTTATGTGCTCTTTGTGATAGAAAGCCAAGTGCTTGGAGGTGAGATTGCGCGTCGCCCGCACCGAGGAGTGGATAGAGCAATTTGCACGGCGTTGGGACTGAAGCACAAGCTTGTAGCCAGCGTCAATCATGTCGATTGTCTGCATCATCTTTGTTGAGAGGTTGTCCCAATTGGCTTTGAAGATAGCAGAGTTAGCGGAGGAAGTTGCTGAGATCTTGCTGGTTAACGCATTCTGGCTGGCAGTGATGGAGCGCAGGCAGGCATCGAAGGCGGCCTTTGCACCCCTTGAAATTTCCATGACTTGGGTCATGCAGTCAGCCTGGACATGGGTGATGTGGGACTGATCTGCAGAGAGCTGGTGCAGGGCCTTGGTTAGGTCAACAGAGATGACCTCAAAATCTTTCAAGAATTTATGAACAGCCTCAGCAGGGTATGTATCAGAAGAGTCAGGATGACTCGCTGGAGGGGAGGACGGTCCTGCTGAGGGGGAAGGATGGCTGGTGAAAGAAGAAGGTTGGCAGGTAGGTGAGGGTGGAGGATGGCTGGTAGAAGACTGGGACTGGCTGGAGGATGATGGAGAATGGCTGGAGGATGAAATGGAAATATGGCTGGTAGAGGGTGGAGATCGGCTAGGGTAGGTCAGACGAAGGGATGGGTAAGTTGGAAGGACGAGAGGGGCATGGGATCGAGTCCTTAGACGACTTATGAGAAAAGGAGTAGGGATAGAGATAGGTTGAGGTGAACGGTACAGAGCAGGGATGAAAGGATTAAAGCCTAAAAGTGTGGTGACTACATCAAAGAAGTTGTAGACCACAGGCTGAAGAAGGACAGAGGGGTGGCAAATGAGGGTGAAGACTGGGGGTTTAGGCAGAGAGAGGAAGGGAGAGATGTCTGATTTGGTAGGGATGGGAAGACCTAGGTCCTTATGAATGGCAACCCATTGGTTGAAGATCATGAGATCTTGCACCGCGGAGTTGTGGGAGAAAAATTGCTGGGACCAGGCTGGAGGAAGTGGTTCATAGAAAGCACCCCATCGAAAGATAATTTCACCTGCAGACATTGGCTGACAGGGAATTTTCTTGGGGTAGTCAAGGAGAGAAAGGATTGGGTCAGAATCGGCTGGGTTGGGTTTAGGTCTGCTGTCTCGGAAGGACAACAGATCCTGAACTTCAGGATGAAGATGGATATAGGGATTGATTTTGATGCGTTTTGGGGTAGGCATGTCAGAAGAAGGAGAGATAGGACGCTTCGAAGATGGCTGTTGAGTGGGAGAGGTTTGAAAAGTGGAAGGCGTTGGGATAGGAGTTGTGTGGAGAGATTCAGAGTGTGGAGGTGAAGAAGTAGGAGAGGGAAGTGTTTGTGGGTAGCATTGGAGAAGTTGGAGGAGTGTGAGTAGGTGAAGATGGAGAAGAGGGATCGGTGGCTTCAAAAAATGCACGTTCTTTTGGCACTCTTTTTAAAACGACGTGCATGAGTAGAGTTTAAGTTGGAGATGGTGTAGTCGTTGAAACCGCAGTGGAGGATCGCAGGAGAAGGATCGGTTTGTCTGGAGACTGTTTGTGTAGGGGGAGCGATAGATGTAACTTTGGGTAGACCAAAAGATTCATCCGTGGGCTGAAGAGTCTGTTTGAGTGAGGGTTTGGATAGATCGGGTTTGAAGGTAGAGGTATCCTTTTCAACCTCGATCTCGTGCGAGACTTGCTGTTTTTCTTGAGACGGAGGTGAGAGTAGAGGAATGTTTGGCCTTTTGGAAGGAGGCTCGAAGGCTCATAGGGATCATGATCAAGTTTGCCGAGATCAAAGTTCTCGAAGTTCAGCCCCTATAGGTTTAGGCTCCTCCTCCAGTGGCTCGCCGAACATGTGACCTTTCGTTTACCCTTTGGCTTGGGTAGAGGTGCCACTAGTAGAAGAAGCGGCAGCAGAACAACGATTGTCCGTTTGGCCATGTCATCCCGTAGCGGGTGATGTTGTTGATCGTGAAGACGTAGGTGTTGGACACCTTGATGAGATTGTCAGCGATAACCTTTTCATCGATCTCTTCAAATCTGCGAAGAATGACATTGATGACCCTTACGAAAGGTCGTCGCATAGGGGTTAGCTTGGACGTCGCAACACTTTGAGATAGCATAGAGAAAATGATTTTAGCCCGCTTAAGCCGCGAGAATTACTGCTTTTGTCCATAGCAGCTGCTGAGACGTAAAAATATCCCTAGCGCCATTCTTAAAGAGAATGCTCTTATCGAGCAGATGACTGATGTGATAGGCGTTTTCAGGAAAGAGGTTCCTTGACATCTCAGAGAATCTTTCAGTTGAGCGATCCTCGCATCATTTCCCAAGCAAGCGTCGATTCGGCATCGGTCAAGTCCAGTTGCCTTCAATAGGCGGTTCAAGGATTGCCCCAATATCCTTATAGGTCAATTTGATGTAGTGGCCTCGATGTAGCCTTTGATGTAGCTTAGGTTGAGCTCATTGGCATTAGTGGAGGAGAAGCCAGAATCATTCTTGTGTAAAATTCCTCTGCCAGAGCATTGCTGTAATGAGTGTCATATAGTTGAAACAAGGGAAGAAGCCCACATTCTTTCAGATCCTTAAGCAGGGCATCGCTAGCAGATGTACTGATGATGGAATCTCGGTCGATTGTCATGCCAGGGTGATAATTTGACAGGGAGAATTCTTAGTGGAAGATTTGCGGCTGTTTAGCCCTAGATGGCTTAGCGGATGCAGAGGATGACGTTGTGTCGGTAGCCTTGGAAGATTTAGTCCTTGCCTATACGGTTGGTGGTTATGAGAACAGACATAGATATAGGAAGGTATGTTTAAAACATCCGATACAAGTAATCAGCCGATATTAACACAAACAGGTACTGTTCAGATTAAAATCCAAAATATACGCATTTTAGAAAGAGACGCAAGAACAGTACATGAACTGGGTTTCAAAATATCTACTGATTTTGTCACTTTTAAGTAAACATGATAGCATAGCCGAAGACATAATATCACGAAATCAAGTCACAATTTCATGCTACATAAACAAGATTCAAACACCAATTTCAAGATATTGCAGTTCATCAATGATGTACAGTTCGAAATTACACAAATTAGGTTAATGCAAACCATAAAACTTGATTTAAATGAATTAGAAGGTGTAGAAATCATTACCATTGATGATTTCTGCTTGAGAACAAGAGAAATTTGAAGATTTGAGAGGATTTGGGAAGATTGCAGATTGGAAGACGAGAGGTTTTTGAAAACTAGCAAATGGCGGTTTTTGAAAAATGTGAAGAAATACTGTATCATTCGCCTTTTGTACTTCGACAAGTTAATAAATGGTATTTGATAATTTTTGAAGTCCGCATTTATGACCCGATGAGTGATTTTGCACGACGCGCTTAGGTCTGCCTATTTTCTATAAAGACTGCCGACTTGGGAATGTAAGGACTTACTCAGTATTGTCCAATTTCTCGGCAGAGTTACAATTAGCAGATCATTTAGACAATTTTGTAAAATGATTTAAAGAGTTAGTCAGAAAGGTTAAGGATTGAGGTCAAGCATACCAAGCTCTCCTCTTAGATAAGCAAACCTGGTTGAATCAAGTGGTTTTGTGAAGATGTCTGCTACCTGATTCTCTGTAGGCACATATTGCATGCTGATGTTACCTTTTTTAACATGGTCTTTAAGAAAGTGATATCTCACATCAATGTGCTTTGTCTTGGAGTGCATGACAGGATTTTGAGATACTGAGATTGCTGATGTGTTGTCACACATTATAGGACAATTAGCGATCTTAATCTCATAGTCAACAAGTTCTTTGTTTGATCCAAGCAATTGTGAGGCGGCTACCGCCTATGTATTCTGCTTCAGTTGTTGAAGTTGAGACAGAGGTTTGCTTCTTGCTGGCCCATGAGACAAGTCTATTTCCTAAGAATTGACATGTCCCACTTGTGCTTTTCCTGTCAACTTTACATGCAGCAAAATCAGCATCAGAATAACCTATAAGATTAAAAGATGAATCTCTAGGGTACCAGATTCCCAAATTGGAAGTATCTATTAAATATCTGATGATTCTTTTGACTGCTTGTAGGTGAGACTCCTTTGGATCAGCTTGAAATCTAGCACAAACACAAACAGCAAACATGATATCAGGCCTACTAGCAGTTAAATATAAAAGTGAACCAATCATGCCTCTATAAAGAGTCATGTCCACTTTCTTGCCCTTCTCATCTTTGTCAAGATGGCAATTAGTAGCCATAGGAGTGCTGAAGCTGTTTGCATTCTCAAGACCAAATTTCTTGATAACATCCTTTGCATATTTGGCTTGACTGATGAAGATACCATTTGAACTTTGTTGAATTTGAAGACCAAGGAAAAAATTGAGCTCTCCCATCATGCTCATCTCAAATTTACTCTGCATAAGCTTTTCAAACCTTTTGCAAAGATTTTCATTAGTAGAACCAAAGATAATATCATCAACATAGATTTGAACAAGTAAGGAATGACCTTTATGTTTCATAATGAAAAGAGTAGTATCAATTTGACCTCTTACAAAGCCTTGAGATGTCAAGAACTTTGAAAGGGTCTCATACCATGCTCTTGGAGCTTGTTTGAGTCCATAAAGGGCTTTCCTCAGCTTGTAGACATCTTCTCTTCTTGAGCAATCAATGAATCCAGGAGGTTGTTCTACATAGACTTCTTCTTGAAGTTCTCCATTTAGAAATGCACTCTTTACGTCCATTTGATAAACTTTGAAGTCTTTGTAAGAGGCATAGGCCAAGAATAATCTGATGGCCTCTAATCTTGCAACCGGAGCAAATGTTTCATCGTAGTCAATACCCTCCTCCTGTCTATATCCTTGGGCTACAAGTCTGGCCTTGTTTCTGGTAATGTTGCCATTTTCATCCATTTTGTTTCTGAAAACCCACTTTGTGCCAATAACAGCTTGTCCTTTAGGTCTAGGGACCAGTGACCAGACTTGGCATCTGTCAAATTGGTTTAGCTCTTCTTGCATAGCTTCCACCCACTTGGATCTTCCGAGCTTCATCAATCTTTTGGGTTCAATGTTAGATACAAATGCGGTAGAATACATGCATTCATTCCTTGAAGCTTGTCTAGTTTGAACAAAGCATTAAGATCTCCAATGATTTGAGTGATAGGATGATCTTTTACTTCCTAACTTCGGGTTGAACTCGTCCTATTGCATCGGCAGAGTTGGATTCTTGAGAAGTAGAAGTGTCTGAAGCTTGATTTTCTGAAGGATAGGTTAATTCCAAGGTAGGTTGTATGACTTCTGGTGTGGAAGGCGAAGTGGATTCAGGATTTTCAGAGTTTTCATTTGTTGGTTCATTTGAGGATTCTATTAGGTTGACTCTTGGAGGAACTTGTGAAGGAGTGGGATCTGCAGATTTTGTGCTTGGTCGCACTGTCTCATACTCATCGAATCATTAGCAACTTTAGGAGCCAAATGTGGCCCAATAAAATCAAATTCATCAAAAGAAACATGTACAGATTCAACAACTCTTAGTGAAGTTTTATTGTAAACTCTATAAGCTTTTGAAAATTTAGCATATATCCAGAAAAATTCCTTCATCACTTTTGGATTCAAATTTACCTCTATGTTCTCTACCATTGTAAAGAACATAGCATTTACAACCAAATATTTTAAAGAATCCAATGTTGGGAACTCGCCTCTCCATACTTCATATGGAGTTTTGTTATGAAACTTGTTTATGATAGACTGTTTTGTGTGAAGCAGCGGATTCACGGCCCGCCCGAAATACATAGGCGGTTTGGCTTCGGCAATCATTGTCTTTCTGCTTCAATGAGAGTTGTTCTTCCTTTCAAAACTCCATTTTGTTGAGGTGTGCCAAGCAGAGAAATTGTGACCAATTCCATGGTCATCACAATATTTGGCAACACCATTGTTCTTGAACTTTGTTCCATTGTACGATCGACATCGAGATATCATCCACTTCCGAGTCGAAGTCTTCAAGAGTTCGTAATGATGTCATATGCTTCATCTTTGGAGGACATCATCTCTACCCAAGTAAATCTTGAGTAATCATCAACTACCACGAGGGTATACTTGCCACCAAGACTTGCGTAGTCACAGTCCAAACAAATCCATGTGCAAGAGCCGTAGAGGTGCAGTCGTTGATAAGCAAGGCTTGCTTTTGAATGAAGATTTGTGTAGTTTGCCTAGTTGACATGCTCAGAGGTGTATGATTCAGTGATATTTTAGGCAAACCAACAACTAGATTGTCCTTTGATAGTTTCTTCAAATATTTGAAGTTGAGATGACTAAGCCTTTTGTGCCACAACCAGTGTTGGTTGATGACCTTGCAACTAAGCATAGATTTGATTTTCTTCCAACGGATTTAGGTCAACGGCATAGACATTCCCTTTTCGAATCTGTCGGGATAGTTGAACATGTCTCATTGTCCTTTATGAGACGGTGACTTGAGAAAAACGACAGTTAGACCTTTATCACGAATTGTGATATGCTCGGCGATTGTGCTTTAAACCTTCAACCAGAGAGACTTTTGATGGAGAGGTTGCCTCGATTATACTTCCATAACCAATGGTCTTCCCTTTGAGTTGTCTCCAAAAATGGTGAGGGACCCTTTGCTTCAACAATGCTTGAGAGAAGATTTGGATCACCGTCATATGCTTTGAGCATCCACCGTCTAGATACCATAGATCTTTCTCTTCTTCATTGACGGCCATAAAGCATTCTGAAATATAGACATTTAAGAATATGGTCCCTTTTATTTTTGGGTCCTCAAGGTTAGCATCCTTTTGGGATCCACACTGTTTAACCTTTGGAGGTGTAAATCCTCTAGATTTAGGTGTGAATCTCGAAGGCATTCATGAATCTCATGACCATGTCCTTTGCGAAAGAGCATTTGTGAAATCCTTCAACATGAGTAATGATTTCTTTTTGAGGCTTCTTATCATCGCATCTTTGAGGTGACCTTTGTGCGATAATCGGCCTATAGGACTTAGGCCGAGAATGCCTTTTCTTATTGATGTAAGGCTTATCATAGGTAGACCTCTTATCAAAAGATTTTGCATTTTCGGGCACATGTCCTTTAAGCCTTTTATTAGCGAATTCACTCCTTTCACCCTTTTATAGGCAATGTTGGGATCGGCGGTCTTGCCCACGACAAATTTAATAGGCTTGAGTGAGTATTCTTTGACTTGCCACTAGTCATCCCTGTTTTCTTAGGGTGACTAATAGCGGTTTAAGTTGCTCGACTCCTATTAGCAGTCATAGCGCATTGCTTTCCTTTGGACTTGTGTTTTGTATTCTTGGGATAAACAAAAGGAACTGTTAAAACCAAGTCCTTGCCTTTTGGGAGAGCTGGTCATAAGAAACTTCTACCAAATTCTTCAAAGAATCACAACAGATGTCTCATCCTTTTGAGAACCTAAAGAACTACCTTCATTGAACTCACTTTGGAAACCAATACCGCTTTGTCATCTAAAGTTTTTGGTTTAAGAGAATGGTATCAAAGTTTCCTTTAGAGTTATTCCAAGTATTGACAACCTTTTGAAGGTCATCTTTCTCAATTTATCTTCTTGATGTGTTCAAGTAGGAAGTCCACTTTTCATCAAAGTTTTGTTCTCTTTTTGCAATTTGATACTTTCACTTTTTGTCTATCAAGATCTTTGATCTTAGACATCAAGGTTGATTTCTCGAGACAACTAGTTCATGCTTCTTGGCTAGTTTTACATAGGCGCTTTGAATTTTGAAAACTCTTCCAAGATATCTTTGTTTGCTTTGATGAGCTCTCCTTTGATGGGTCATTGAGCTCATCATCATCATCACTGTCATCTTGTTGAAAAGGTAGTGACCTTATGAATCATGTGGTGACTCCCGGCCATAAGGCATATGTTTGCTTCTTCAAAAAATCACATGAGTCATCCTCATCGTGTCGTGTCACACCATGTAGGTAGGTTGCTTTCATCAATATCTTCACCACCATCCCTTTTTGCTTTTGAAATTTTGACTCGGGACGTTTCTTATAAAATTCATACTTTGGCTTAGGACATTGAGACGCAAAGTGGCCTGGTTTCCTACAATTAAAACAAACTAGCTCATTATCCTTTTGATGGTCTCATGGATTTATAAGGAGCGAGCTTTTGGTTGAGCGGTTCTATGAGGAACGGCGGTTTGTGAGAGGACCGCCTATGTGATGATGATTTGTTAAACCTTTTGAAACGTTGATATTTCTTTACAAACATAGCAAATGCTTCGTCGAAAGAATATCATCACCATCTATGGGTGATGTAGATGGGGTTTCATCGGTGTTGAACATGAAGGTTCATTAGACATGGCTGGTAATGACAAGTTTTTAAAACTCTTTTCCATTTCTTGGGCTTGTTGGATCTCAAGCTCATAGACTGAAAGACTAGCATAAAGATTTCTAAGGGTCAATTTGTTTAAATCTTTTGACTCTTTCATGGCAGTGATTTTAACATGCCATAAACTGCCTAGTGCATTTAGAAATCTCATGTTTATTTCCTTCTTTTCATACTTCTTTCCTAAGGAGTAACAAGAGTTGACTACCTCATAGAATCTGTCGTAGGCGCTTCGTAGAGACTCTTTGGGATCCTTTTTGAAGGAGTCAAACTTCTGGATGCAGGTATATAATTTGTTGTTCTTTGTCTCACCATCACCTTCAAGATATTCAAGGATGGCTTCCCACATCTCCTTTGCGTGTCCAGGTTGATAATCTGGCGATAAGTGCTTATATCAACACATTGGTAATGATGTTGATGGCTTTTCCATCCGAGCATCATTCTTTCGTCTTCATCATCCCACTCTTCTTCGGCTTTGGTACTTCAGTTCAGCATTGGATCTACCGTGGCCAGTGTATTAGGCTTCATTGGAATTCTGGGTCCATCTGTAACACATTTCCACAAACGTTTATCAATTGAGTTCATATGTCTTTTGACTTTATCTTTCCAGATGTCAAAGTGAACTTCATCCAATACAGGACAATGGTTCACGTTTGAAGTTTCCAACATTTGGTGAGCAGCCATGATCTTTAATCTCTCAAGAGGTTAATCTAGGAAAAACAAGTTTTCAAAGAGTTAAGCTCTGATACCAATTGTTAGGTCCAAGGTTGCTCAGAATAGGCTAGAAGGGGGGGTTGAATAGCCTATGTCCTATTTTTGAAATTTGATTCAAAAATCTACTTCACTTTAAGTTTGAAAAGATTTGCAGGCGGAAGTCTAGAGAAGTATAGGACAAGTTGAGAATGGCTGATCTTCACGAGTCAAGATCAGCAGTCCTCAACAGTTTGGAAATCTGGAATTTTAAGTAACACAAATAATCACAATCACACACAGGTAGACAGAGAATTTAATATGGTTCACACTTATAAATAAGTGCTACGTCCACAACCAAAGTGGTCAACTTTGGATTTGAAAAACGTGTACTAAGTTTTTCCACTAGATCTTTTACAAATTAAATCTCTAATGGATTGTGTACAAAAATTTTGTTGACCAAGTGTTTGTGTGGAAGAATTGATATCAATAAGATACAATTTTCGTGAGGTATGAAAAGCTAGGTGTTGCAATCAATGAAAAGCTTTAATGGACTGGACGTCTAAGTGTGAAGCTCTTCAATGAATGTATACAGATAGGACGTTTTAGCTTTAATGCACTTGAAGACAATGGAGATTCAGTAGTTGGAGTAGTTGAGGTGTTGAAGTCTCTTGAATGCAGCAATGAAGTCTCCTTTTATATGCAGGAGGAAGCTTGGAGCCGTTGGTGATCCTTAAATTTGAATTTAAGAGCAATTAATGCTTTGATTTAGTTGTTGACTCCTGATAGGCTGTCCTGCAACTTGCAGTCTGTCTCCTGAATTTTTGCTAAAAATAGGCGGTCTGCGCTTGTAGGAGGAATGTCCTTTTCTGAGTGTATGCCAAGAATGGAAACCTTCATTAATTGACAGTTGCAGGTTAACGTTGTATCGCAATTAATGAGATCTTTAAGTTAGGACATGTTTTCAGCAGATGACTATCGGACGTTCTTGGGGTTCTTCAATATTGCTGATGAAGCTTGGCTGATACGAGCTTGTCCGATATCCAAAGGAAGACTGCTGGTTCAGACTTTGCCTATTTGTGCAGAGGACATCCGATGTCCTGTAGGCTATCTTCTTCAAGACTTATACAATTAGCAACCCTAGGCTATTCAAGCTATACCTAAGTACAAGTTGCCACACTAACAGACGCGCAGGTCCATTAGTCACCTTGTCTTAGACTTAGGTTATGGATTCAAGCAAATCTAAGCTAAAATACAACAATAAGTTTAGTGCTTGAAGTGTTAGGAGTCAAGGGCCAACCCGGAGGGTGAAAGGGGGCCGTGCAGCTAGTTCCCAGGTCCCTGCAGGCTCTACACTCACTCGGGAAACTGTTACCTTGATGGCGGCCCCAGGCAGGGTGAGGTCGCTCCTCGACCATGGTAACTCGAGGGGCAACCCCCTCCACCTCCGTGCTTAAGATGCCGGCAAGCCTCAGGAAGTAATGCTCCGTGACCAGAGGTTTCCAATCAAAGAACCAATCCTGGTCGCGGTCACGGGCACCAAGGGCAGTCTTCAGCGCGTCCATCAGACGGTTCTCACCGGAGGTAAAGGCATCCCGATTGTATGTGGGGACCTTGATGTGCGCGGAAGGAGGAGGAAATGGCCAGGCCACCCGGGACTCAACCAACAAGGGCTTACAGTCCCACTTATCCGTTTTATTGGGAAAAGGAGAAAACAGTTTGAGCGCCCCCGGCTTGCTGCGGCCAGAGATTCGGCCTGAGCTCTTGTCGGTGGAGAATTGGTACAGCTTTCTTAGTAGGAGCAGACAAGGCTCGTAGCCGAGCAAGCGGCAGGTAAAGGTGAAGGACACCAGAATCCTAACGGTGTTGAGCATCAGGTCGCAGGGAGCAGCCTGAGCCAGAGTCAGGAATTCGACGATGAAGGGGTCGAGAGGAAGGCGCATCCCAACTCTGAAGTAATCATAGAAGAACACCATCTTCTCGCCCTGGGCTCGGTATTCAGAGGGGTCGACCTCGGGGTCCATGACGGACACCCGGTAGTTGGTGGAGTTGATCCCCAAGGAGGTGAACCAGTCCTGGGTCTTCTCGTCAGTGTCGAAGGATTTCCAGTGGTCTGGAGAGGATGCTCGACGAGGGGCCTGGTATCCGCTGCGAGCAGGACGGGCAGAGATTGGCTTGGAAGGGGAAGGCTTGGGCGAGCTCGTCCCCACGTCCTCACCAGGGCCATGGGTTGTGGCATGTGAGACCACTTTCGTGACAATGAGATCATCGTCACTGTCAGTCGAGCTCGTACTGGTAGAGGAGGAAGACAGTGACGGGCTGGAGCTAGTGCTCGCTGCATGGCCACGATCATACTCGTAGGCTTCTTGCGAGTTAGTGGCCTCGGAGTCGGTGGCCTCATCGCGTAGTCTACGAGGGGAGTCAGAGCCTACAAGGATCGACGAGGAAGACAGGGGTTACAGTCTATACAGATTCAGGGGAGGTAAAAGGAAATTTCTAGATCTATGGCCAGACTAAAGGGATGGGGTTTTATCGGTCAGAGATAAACCCTAGATTCCTCGATCCAAACTAAAAAGGGGGATTCCTTTCTAGGGTGCGGCGGAAAAAGGGAAGAAAACGCAAAATACACATCAATAATAAAGATGGAGATTACAGAGTGTGAAAGTCACTTACTGCGAGACATGTTGATGCACGAGGTGAGAGGCTTGAACTTGAGAATTCGAGTGTGGACGGTGGAGAAATCGGAGATTACAGCAGCAATGGATTCTGGGAATGGCGGAGCAAAGGGATAAGCAGAGAGTTTGCAAAGAGTTTTGAAATTCAAAAGTGTGTAAAATGATTTCCCAACCAGTTGCTCCCTATTTATACCCTAGAAGGCGACGTCATCCAACCGTCACAGACAGGATCGCAGACCTACGGGGTGTAGCCCATGGGCCTACGGCTGTAGGTCATGATGGCGCCTCGGGAAGGCGCGCCGCCTCCGTCATGCGAGAACCCAAACGACGTGACCAGCTGTACTCCACGGACACGCGCCTGGGTAGCTTCTCGAGGCAATCACAGCGAGTGGCAATCACGACTATACGACCAGCTTTACTTTGCTTCCTGCTGCGAGCATGAATACTCTGCGAGCAGAAAGCAGGGGGCCACTGAAGAGCCAAGCCCAAACTTTGGGCCCAAGATCCAAGCCCAAGGCACAGCACGGGTCAAGATCCATTACAGAGCGAGCAGACAGTGAGCGAGCAGAGCACATGAGCTTGCCAAGGCTGCCCGGGTACATGCAAGGACCTGAGTGCTCGACCAGGATCTAGCGAGCAGGATGAGTAACGCCTGGGGCAGGGAACGTGGCGTAACGTCAGGGGACGGTTGAGCCCGACGGTTACGCCCATTACTCCCAGCGGTTACACCCATTACACCGGCATTCATACCCACGTTTGGGAAGTTATGGATGGGCATTATTCCAGGAGGAAACAGACCTATAAAAGCCTGGGATCTACTCCAAGCAAAGGTACGTATACTAAGACTTGTGCCTACACTCTGCTGAATTGTGATTTGAGCTTGTTACTTACTCTTACACCGGAGTGTCTTAGCAGGGCCAGCCCCTGCATTCACCTAGTGTTTCATTCCTTTGTTACACAGATTACTCAAAGCCCAGATATCCAAGTGGACTAATGATCCAGTCCACCAGACGTGACATTTCTTGCGGCATCACGGGTATACGGATAATTTTATTTGACACGCAAAAATCCTACCAAATATCGAATTAGGATAAACTAGTGTTATCTGCCTATTTATCTGGCTACCAAACGATTCATTAGAGCACAAGTTAACAAAATCATGCTATACTGTATAATATAGATAAGCACCTTTCCTCCATACTTATACATTTTGAAATTGCAGTTAATTTAGACACATAGAACACAACAAATGTGGATAAGTAGTTTGCTTATTGAAAACGGAGGAGACACCACATCAAAAGTTGATTGGATGAATTTAGTTCTCTATTGCCATGTAATCAAGCCTACCTAAGAATCAAAAATGCATATGCAGAGAACTTCCTACGGAGAGTCCGCTTTTACGCGTGACTGTACTTTGAAGATTAATTTTGAGCTTCTGAGCTTGGGGATACCTTAAAAAAAAAAAAATCACTCTTTTATCGGGGTCAGGGGATGAGGGTCATAGTCGCATAGAGAGGTGTTGAAGATTAATTTTGGGCTTCTGAGCTTGGGGATACCTTGAAAAAAAAAAAAATGTACTCTTTTATCGGGGTGAGGGGATGAGGGTTATAGTCGCATAGAGAGGTGTTGAAGATTAATTTTGGGCTTCTGAGCTTGGGGATATCTTGAAAAAAAAAAAATGCACTCTTTTATCGGGGTGAGGGGATGAGGGTTATAGTCGCATAGATAGGTGGCTGTAGGTAGCCTCTAGCTTGGTTGATCGACGTAAGAACGCTATCAATGTAACATCAACCACAAAAAGAGAATGAAAGTGCCACGAACCTTAATATGACCTTCTTTCCCACTTCGAGATGAAATTATCAAGACTCGCAACTTATTGGAAAACCTAATGGTGTCAATTTCTGATAGTTTCTCTAAAGACTCTAAAATTATTGATGCAAATATGACATAGGGGCGATTCAAATACGTAATATTTTATTTGACCAAAAGCTTTTTTTTTTCCTTATTATTTGGTCTCTCACTGATTGAATTCCAACAAACCCATAAAACAATCACTTTTACCCCCTTCGTTCCACCCAAAGAGTCCACATTTGAAAAGTCTAATAATTAAGGAATATATAAATATCACTAGAATTAGTCATAATTACAAAAATGCTTGAGCATAATTAATATGTTTATACCACGTGTGAAGGGTAAAGTTATATAATTATGAAGATTGTAGACATATTTTTTGAAAATAGACTCTTTACGTGAATATTCCAAAATGGAATAGTGGACTCTTTGTTTGGAACGGAGGGAGTAACTTTAAAGAGACATCCAACAAAGAGGGGAAGAGATAAAATAATGGTCAAATTCAATGATAGAGTAATGTTATAGGTACCTAAAGAGTACCAAATGATGTGGCAGCTGATGTGATAAATTAATTATGATTTTTAATTTTATTTTTTGTACCACATCAGCTGACAGACATATTATTTGATGTAAAAAATTTGGTACTCTTTAAATATCCATAGCATTACTCTTCAATGATATCAAACAATAATCCCTTCACAAGTTTGAATGTTGTTGTGTCCACTGCTAATGTTCCCCTTCAGCTAAAGTGACTCTAATTTCATTAATGAATTTTACTCTTCCTTTTCTGGTCTTGAATTGTGACTACTGCGCCTATCTCCTTCTAAGATCACTATAACCGTGGAAATATGTATTTATAATCAAGTAGTGTGAAACAAGTTATGATCTTGTTATATGTTAGGCTCAATAGAAATAAATTATGAGAGAGAATTGTTTTGATTCAACAGAATGTAATGAAACAGTTAAGTAAAGATAAAGCAGTTATAAAGAATTAAGAGTTAGTTCGAATCAACTTATCCTACATCCGCACTCAGAGCCCTTTGGATGTATTAGACAATAATTCACTATATTTCAACAAATACACAGATTATTGAAGGAAAATCTTTTCTTCTAGTTGGCTCTCCAACTCGGATGGTTTACAAGTACATAGTGCCTGTTTGTTAAAACTGAAAATTAAGCTCTGAAAACTGATTTCTGAAAAAGTATAGTTTAAAACATTAAGACATCCTCTTTGACTTAAAATTTTGGCTATTTTTAAGAGAAACTTAATTTATTAAGTGATATAATTTTACATTATCAAACAATCTTATTTTTAATATCACTTAAAATTTTCCTAATTAAGCTCTTAATTGGATAACAAACAGGGAAGTGACTCGTGATCGTCTGATAAAAGCTGTGATGTAGATCTCTTGTAACTCCTTGCTCTTGATGAGATAGTTGTTTTGTCACAGTTATATGTTCTTGTGAACACTTGCAAGACTTTCTTTTGTGATGTTTGCTTGGCTTTCTCCTTTTGAGAATGATTCTTTGATGTTCTTCTTGGATGAATGTTTGTACTTATGAAGTAGAACTTGGATGTAAGCTTCTTCGTTTTGTGAAACTTTTAACACTGGTTTTCTTTTTGATCTCATTGTTGCTTGATTTTCTGAATACTTTTCTCCTTTGCCTTTTATCTTCTATTCATCAATATTCATTTTCCACACACACTGTTTTGTGAAGCAAGCTTTGGTCCTTTTTATAGGCTTGCATAAACTTAGCTGTTGGAAACCATTTGTTCGATAACGGCCAGTTAGTGCAACTTGTCTTGCGACTTGAGGAGACATGTACAGCTTCTAGAATCTCAGTCCACTTGCTAGCTTTGTCTCTCTTGTAGATAATACTCAAAACGATATCATTCTTTCCAGTGATTGAATCCATAACGTCCAATAATTCATCAGGATTATATTGCTTGGCTTTCTTCTTTTGACTTGTTTCTGAAAAGATTTTGGATACTCTACCGCTGTCTGATAAGCAATCAAGGAAAGGATTTTGCAGTGCGCTAGCGGTTAGCTCCAATTTGCACCGCGTGCCAAAAGTTGGCAAACTCCTTTACTGCTGCATCAATCAAGAATATCATCCCGCCCCCCAGCAATTAACTCCTTGATCAAAGAGAGCAGGACCACTATATTATCAAACAAAAAGGCAACAGCCTGCTTCAAATATACTTTGATTGTAGCCTAGGTATTTGTTAAATTTCAAGCTTGTTAAGAGTTTGATATAAACAGTTTTATCTAGCAATTGAAGAAATAATAGGAATAGATGTTATGTTTGATGCTTGATGCTTGAAACTAGAGAAACAATGCCAACCCACCAATTTTAGCACAATCGATGCAATTAGACGAGTCCTGGTAACGATACAAACATATACCCAAATTAAAAGTCCTAATGTCGGGGTAGTAATGTGCATAAATTTAGTGTTTATTATGAACTTGATGATGTGGTTATATAGACTTTTGTGGGGCAAATTTCAGAATGTAGAATGCCTCCTATGTTGTGTAGTTGTTAATTCGTCGTCCTGTTTGGTGTTTACTATGTCACTGCAAATGCTTTTTGTAGCAGGGAAGCTCACGATGGCATCAATGATTAGATGTTTCATGTCGCCTGTAGTGAGGGTGCTTATGTTTTGGCTGCTGCCCAGTCGGCATTCTTACATCAGCATTGCCAATAACCTGGATGGCTTAGGCCAATGGAACCTATCCTAGAAGCAATAGTTGACAGCATATGGTGGAGAGGAGATTGGTGAAAACAAGTTACTTTACTGCTAGAGGAAGGAACTAAGGCCATAGTTAATGGCTTATTCATAATTGCTAGCTAATATATTTCAGGACTTGACTATAGCTCTATATATTACATATCCTACTAATTAAATTACTTGGAGACAAGGTAGTTTCATATTCGTCATATTTATAAGGAACGCCGACTAAGAACATGAGATGTTTAAGGGCTGGTGGTATTGAACTCCAAAACTTGACACGCAAGAGCTTCGCCTATCTTAGGCTGTGGTCTAGCAGAGCCGATCTCCGTTCCCTAAGAATTTATCTCTAGTTCTTCTCTCTTCCTTGAAAGAGATTCCTTTCTTTGGAGACAGCAGAAAATTATTTAGATCAACTCCTAGTTGACAGGCCTGCCGTGAATCTCTATTAATTTCCTCCCATCCAGCCAAGCAAAGTCAAGCACATCTACCTACCATTCTGGTCTGATGAGACCATTTTCAGGCAAGGACATACCAAGGTCATACTCCTGGACAGGTTCAAGACCGGGCCAAAGTGGGAACGAAGTTATTTGCTTTTTATCAACAGCGCGAGAGCTTCCCTTTTAGGACTGGGTCTCTCCCCCCTTGAGCAATCCATAGGAACGAAAATCATCTATAAAGTGAGAATTCCAGCTATTGCTCATGCTATAGAGAAAACTATGGACACAATGCATGTGGGTAAAGATGGGTTAACATTGTCACTTGAAGCCTTGGTAATGGAAATTGGGAAGGCATATGGACATCACGTGCATTGCAAGGAAGGAAGAAGACATTCTGGCCATAAGGCGTTCGCCTTAAGCGAAGAGCGATCACCTTACTCTCTAGTTGCAAAGTGTTTGCCTTGTTAAAAGGGGAAAGCGATCGCCTTAGTTTCTGGAGGGAGAGCGATCGCCTTGTTTCAACTTAGGGCGATCGCCCTGTCACCAGCCAGCCGAGTTTTGGTATTGTTTTATGTTTCCTAAAGTTGTTAGGTAATAAGTGTCATAGTTAAGATGTGATTGTTTCTCCTAGATCAAGTTAGGTAAGTAATTAGTTTCCTTTAAGAAATAGGATTTGGTAGTTGTTTTGTTTTCTTTTAAAGATTAGGAGTTATTTTGTATTCCTATACAAGGGTTTTAGTTCAGATTTTGTAAAGGGCATTTTTTTGGAGAAAAGTAATAAAAAACGAACAAAGTTTTGTTCAAAACCTGATTATTGCATTCCTTAGGTTTAGGAAAGTAATATCAATGGGATCTTTACGTTAGGTGAGTAAAGCCTAGCCGGTGAATCCGCCATCTATCCTATTTCTCCGCTGCGGCTTCATTAATTTCCATATACACTTCATACACCGTTCACAAGTCTTACAAACCATCATGAATACGCATCAAATTGGTATCAGAGCAAGGCTTTTCACGAATTCCAACTTCGTGAAACGATCATGGCGAATGAAGAAGTGTGTCCCCGAGGATTAACATTGGATCAAGTCGCAAATCTGTGGCGAGATCGCGAGATACAAGAACTTCAATAACGTGTGGATCGAGTATTACAACTATTGGAACGACCACAAGGGCATGAAGATTTCGAAGGCTCAAACTCGGATGAAGAAGAAGAGAGGCGTCCTAGGCCAAGACTACAACATGGGCGGAACAAGGATGATGATGATCGAGGTTTGAAACTTGATATTCCTAAGTTCAATGGTGCCATGGATCCGGATGGATATCTTGATTGGGTTCGTAGAACGGAGCGCATATTCGAATACAAGGAGTATAGCGATCGAAAAAAATTCAAGGTGGCCATTCTCAAACTCAGCCGGTATACATCTATTTGGTATGAAAATCTGAAATCCCAACGGAGACGTAAGGGTAAGTCAAAGATCGAATCTTGGAAAAAATTTAAGAAGTATCTTGACCGTAGGTTTTTACCAAGCACCTACCGACAAGATAACTTTACTAAACTCAACCAATTGAAACAAGGAACTTCTTCAATAGCCCAATACATAGAAGAGTTCGAAAGGCTATCTATTATCTGCAATGCGCAAGAGCATGAAGAACAAAAAATTGCTAGATTCATGGGAGGATTGGACTTCGAGACAGCCAACATGGTAGAGTTACAACCCTGTTTTACTTTTGATGAAATTTGCAAAGTAGCAAAGAAATGTGAGAGACAATTGAAGAGAAAAAAGGTGGTAAACAAGGCTACAAGCTCAAGGGGGTTTCCTAGCAACAACACGAGTTCAAACAACCCCAAAACCAATGATCAAACAGAGAAAACCAACAAAGTGACCACCAACGACAAGGCTGAAGGAAAAAAACCAATCAGGAACAAGGACACCATCAAATGTTTCAAATGTCAAGGTTATCACTACCAATCCGAGTACCCCACCAAAAGAGTGTTCACATTGCACGAAATTCGAGAGATAGAATCCAACATTTCGGTTCAAGATCGAGCAAGCGAATCCGAAAAGGAGGAGGAAGAAGTGGAAGAATTTGACTCCGAGGACATCAAGGGGGAAACACTAGTCTTGAGGAGATCGTTGCATACAAAACCGGTGACAATGGAAGAAGAGCAAAGAGAGCAGATTTTTCATGCAAAGTGTTTTGTACAAGGAAAGGTGTGCGATCTAGTGGTTGATGGGGGAAATTGTGCAAACCCGGTTTCCACCATACTCATTGATAAATTAAAGGTACCAACCACAACTCACTCACGTCCCTACAAATTACATTGGCTCAACGACGGGTCCGAAGTAAAAGTAAGTCGCCAAGCTCTAATTTCTCTTTCCATGGGTAATTATAAAGATGAGATTTTGTGTGATGTTGTACCAATGGATGTGTGCCACATATTATTGGGACGTCCATGGCAATTCGACCAGTTTGTGACACATGAGGGAAAGGAGAATGCATATATCGTCAAGAAAGATGGCAAGAAGTTCAAGCTAAATCCCTTACCACCATCTAAAATAACCCCCATAAAGAAATCACCACAAAAAGCAAGTCTATTTGCTAGTGAGCGTGAAGCAGAACAAGCTATCAAAGAGGGTCAAGAAATTCTTATCTTACTCCAAGGGATTGGAAAACAAGACGAGGAGGAATTACACCCGTTAGTGAAGTCAACACTTGAAAAGTTTCAAGACGTATTTCCCGATGATCTACCCCCAAGGTTGCCTCCGAAAAGAGGGATTGAATATCAAATAGACTTGATTCCCGGAGTACCACTGCCCAACAAGCCTGCTTATCGATGTAACCCAGAAGAGACTAAAGAACTTCAAAAGCTTACCAAAGAAGGATGGCACGTGGCGCATGTGCGTAGATAGTAGGGGGTAAACAATATCATTGTCAAGTATCGATTTCCCATGCCACGACTAGATGACATGATTGATGAACTGCATGGAGCCATAGTATACTCAAAAATTGATTTGAGGAGTGGATATCATCAAATTCGTATGTGTGAAGGAGATGAATGGAAGACCACTGGAGATGAATGGAAGACCGCTTTCAAAACAAAGCATGGATTATATAAATGAAAGGTGATGCCATTCGGGCTCACAAATGCTCCAAGTATTTTTATGAGACTAATGAATGAAGTGTTGGGACCATTCTTGGGCAAATGTGTAGTTGTTTATCTAGACGACATATTGGTGTACAGCAAAAATAAGGAAGAACATACACGACATCTTGAAGAGGTACTCACAGCATTGAGAGAAAACAAACTCTATGGGAAACTCGAGAAGTGCTCGTTCATGAAGCCTAGTGTGACGTTTCTAGGATATGTGGTCTCAAAGGAAGGAGTGTCAGTTGATCAAGCAAAGATAGAAGCAATCAACTCTTGGCCTACTCCCACCAATATTACGGAGGTACGATCATTCCATGGATTAGCCTCATTCTATAGATGTTTTATTCAAAACTTTAGCACCATTGCAAGCCCCGTGACCGAAACTCTAAAAAAGGGCAAATTCGAATGGACATTAGATGCACAAAAGGCTTTCGAACTTCTTAAGGAAAAGCTATGCAAAACACCGGTGTTGGCTTTACCCGACTTCACGCAACCTTTTGAAGTCGAATGTGATGCTAGTGGAGTGAGTATAGGGGCGGTGTTGACCCAAGGAAAACAGCTCATTGCATATTTCAGCGAAAAACTCGGAGGTTCAAGGCTCAATTATTCCACCTATGATAAAAAAAATTACACTATGGTTCGTGTGTTGGATTATTGGAGCCACTATTTGCGGCCGAATCACTTTGTCCTTCATTCCGATCACGAGGCGTTGAAATACATCCATGGACAACATAAGCTAAAACCAAGGCATGCAAAGTGGGTGGAGTTTCTACAATCTTTCAATTTCTCTTCAAAATACAAGGATGGGAAAAGTAACGTGGTGGCGGATGCATTATCAAAGAGATATTCAATACGTACTAACCATGATGAACGCCAAGTTACTAGGTTTCAAACTAGTAAGCGAATATTACAAAGAAGATCCAGATTTTGGGGCTCTTATCCTTGAATGTGAAAAAGGAACGAATGGGAGTTTTGTACTACAAGAAGGGTTTCTTTTCAAAGGCAATCAGTTATGTATCCCGAGGTGCTCGATAAGGGAGTTGTTGGTGCGAGAAACACATAGGGGGGCCTAGCGGGTCATTTCGGAATCAACAAGACCCTTGAATTGCTACAAGAACATTTTTATTGGCCGAAGATGCTAGGAGATGTACAAGCCATTGTTTCTCGATGTATTACATGTCAAAAGATGAAGAGTACATTCCACCAAGGGTTGTATACGCTATTACCCGTACCAAAACAACCTTGGAGTGACGTATCTATGGATTTCATTGTGGCCTTACCTCGGACACAAAGGGGAAAGAATGCTATCATAGTGGTAGTAGATCAATTCTCAAAAATGGCGCACTTCGTGCGATGCCACAAAACGGATGATGCATCATTAATTGCAGATTTATACTTCAAAGAAATTGTTCGATTGCATGGAGTACCAATGACAATTGTGAGTGACCGAGATAGCAAATTCCTTAGCCATTTTTGGCATACCCTTTGGAGGCTAATTAGAACTAAACTTCTGTTTAGTACTTCTCATCACCCACAAACGGATGGACAAACGAAAGTAACAAATAGGACCCTCGGAGTCCTATTAAGGGGGTTAGTGGAGAAGACTCAAAAGGATTGGGATCTAAAGCTAGCTCATACCGAATTTGCCCACAATCGGACACCGACGTATGCCACAAAACATTCTCCATTTGAGGTCGTGTATGGAGTCAATCCTTATTTGCCCATAGATATGGCACCTACAAGAAAAGGGAAGGAGCAACCGGATGCGGTCACCAAATGGAAGACCATGCAGCAACTCCATGAGCAAGTCTGTACAAGAATTGAGAAGGTCAATGAAGCTTACAAGAAATGAGCCAACAAGAATCGGAAGCAACCAGAATTTCAGCCCGGTGATCTAGTGTGGTTACACTTACGAAAGGAACGATTTCCTAACAAACGAAAGAATAATTTAATGCCAAGGGCTGAAGGACCTTTCCAAGTGTTGGAACGATTTGGAGAGAGTGCATACAAGTTGGATCTACCCGAGGAATATGCGGTGAGTAATACATTCAATGTGGGCGACTTATCTCCATACATGGAAGACAAAATGCTTGAAGAATTGAGGCCAATTCTTTCTGAAGAAGGGGAGGATGATGCGATGCATTAGGAGATGCTATAGAGAAAACTATGGACACAATGCATGTGGGTAAAGATGGGTTAACATTGTCACTTGAAGCCTTGGTAATGGAAATTGGGAAGGCACATGAATTTGGAAGGCATATGGACATCACGTGCATTGCAAGGAAGGAAGAAGACATTCTGGCCATAAGGCGTTCGCCTTGACAAAGGGAAGAGCGATCGCCTTACTCTCTGGCTGCAAAGCGTTCGCCTTGTTAAAAGGGGAAAGCGATCGCCTTAATTTCTGGAGGGAGAGCGATCGCCTTGTTTCGACTTAGGGCGATCGCCCTGTCACCAGTCAGCCGAGTTTTGGTATTGTTTTAAGTTTTCTAAAGTTGTTAGGTAATAAGTCTCCTAGTTTAGATGGGATTGTTTCTCCTAGATCAAGTTAGGTAAGTAATTAGTTTCCTTTAAGAAATAAGATTTGGTAGTTGTTTTGTTTTCCTTTAAAGATTTGGAGTTATTTTGTATCCCCTATATAAGGGTTTTAGTTCAGATTTTGTAAATGGCATTTTTTTTTAGAGAAAAGTAATAGAAAACGAATAAAATTTTGTTCAAAACCTTATTATTGCATTCCTTAGGTTTAGGAAAGTAATATCAACGTGATCTTTACGTTAGGTGAGTGAAGCCTAGCTGGTGAACCCGTCATCTATCCTATTTCTCCGCTGCGACTTTATTAATTTCCATATACACTTCATACACAGTTCACAAGTCTTACAAACCATCACGAATACGCATCATGAGGATATAGGCCCATTCAGGAGTTCCTTAGCCAAAATTCAAGGCCAAAATTTAGGCCGGTCCCCTTTGATGAATTTTCAACCACTTTAAGCACTTTTGTGGCGAAATGTCGTCTATGCTCTTAAGAAACACGGAACAGGCACAGAATGCATCGCAATTCCAATTTGAGATTCAAAATTGATGCATCGTGATTTTTGAACAGGCAAAAAGGCACTTTTCATAGGATGCATCGCAATTCCAATTTGATGCATTACGATTTCAAATTGATGCATCGCAATTTTTAAACTAGCAAAAAGGCACTTTTGTGGGGAAATGACGTCTATGCCCTAAAGAATTCGAAGAGGCACGCGATGCATCGACTTGGAATTGCGACGCATCGCGATTCCAAGTCGATGCATTGCGATTCCAAATTAATGCATCGCGATTCCAAGTCGATGTATCACGATTCCAAATTAATGCATCGCAATTCTAAGTCAATGCATTTTGTTCTCATTATTCTATACATACTCTCATCATCAAAGTTGTTGTGATGATGTATCAAAAATAAATATATACATATAAATTTTCATCTTGATTGGAGGGATAACAAAGGGAGTTTGTTATGGCGATGGAATTGCCGTCGCCGGAGAAGACGATAGAGGTGAGAATTTATTGGTCTGAACGCCGTGAAGGATGAGAGAAAACGATCAAAATGGGGGTTAGGCAAGGAGGGAACTGTTCTTTAGGTTGTTGGGGGGGGGGGCATTTTATGAACAATTTAATCATTTATCCACCAAAGTAGACTTTTTCAGTTTGAAACAATTATGAACAATTTAATCATTTATCCACCAAAGTAGACTTTTTCAGTTTGAAACAAGTATAAAGCACTAAACTGAAACTGATTGAATATCTAGCAAAGGGACCAGCCCACAATTTTTCCAAAATTCAAAGATGTGGGCGGGTGTGAAAGGCTATCCTGCTCGATTCTTACATAGCAATAGAAGCCTGCTTATGGTCCTTCAGCACCCTTTCACCTTCTCTTAAGACAATACACTGAACACTTGGTGTGCACCCCAAACAGCCGGATGACAGGTGAAGGTTTCAAAGTTATTTCTGGGTGGATTCAAATTTTGGATGAATATATCATAATTTTTGACATACAAACTGTAACAAAATTCAAGAACACCCAAATGTTTTGGGTTTCATCAAAAGATCAAAGTATCCAATTACTTGGAGAAAATAGTCATGGCTGCAGTTTACCTAACAGGAGATAACAAAGGGATTGTAGGAGTAATAATGGTTGAGAATTCAACACTGGCACACTGCCACTGTTTACTACCTTAGTCGCTTCGCTTGGATTATCGTTTTAGTGTGGTTTGTAGAACATATTTTTATGCTTCCAGTGATGAGGTATAGGTTCAAGACAGAATAAGACAATCTTAATCCAACATTTTAATATCTGTTGAAGTCTTGAAGATCCATTCAGTATTAAATCATTCAAGTCATATGGAATGTAATATAGCATCTGAAACACCAAATGTATTGCAAGAAACTTGCTAACAATAGCAAATTAACAAATACGGTCCTAGAAACTGAAATGGATACTGTTTAATATGTAATCTACTGAACTGAAGCTCCTAATCGCTGTAATATAAATTGAAAAAGAAAAACAAAAAACAGAACAACCTCGGGAATGAGCAAGCGATAAGCTACATCAAATAAACAGTTCGGTCTTTTAAAACAATAACTGCGTACCAGGATAGCCAAGGAAACTGGGCCAAGTACTCTATTAGTATCCCCATGGCCCGGTTGAGGATAGGCCTCATACCGAGGCAAGAGTCATTTTTTCAAGAAGTGGCGATCTGGCCAGTACAAACTTGATGAACTCCATTTCAACCACAGAGCCAGTAAGACGAACAATCTCAATTTCTTTCATTTTAGCGAAAGAGAAACCCGAGCGCTCCTGCTCTTCATAAAATCGCCGAACATGAACCCTACTAGCATCTCGTATGTAATAGGCCTACACAGAACACAATGCAAGCTGCTTATCAATCTGAAAAATCTGAAGTAGCTTTCAGACATAGGAATACATTAAAACGTTCCCTTCTAACTCACTTCAATAGTAACCTTCCTCAAATTGGGGCAATTTCCAATCAAAGCAAGTGTTGATGCAACCTCCCTGAACTCGAAAGATATTCCAGATAGCTTGAGAATTTCAAGGCGGACAAAAGCAGTTCGAAAAGCACGTGCCGGCAAGCCCTTAAAGAAACATGAAAGAATTTAGTCACAGAAGTGATGATCTAATTGTTACAGAGAGAACACATATGAAAATGCTAACCTGGAGATAGTGGTAGTCCAAATGCAGGTTCTCAACAGCATGCAAAGAGCTATGGAAGTCAATCGAGTCGGAAAATATTCCTTCCACCATAAATCTTGCGTACAGAGGCAATCCCAGATTGAGTGAAACCATTTTTAGAAGAGGAGCATTTAACAAACGAACTGACGCGACAGGGGCTTTGATGCAAATGTACTCAAGTTTAGGAGCAGCTATTGCAATGTATTCAACCATGTCATTGCTTTCAAATGTCAGCCGCTCAAGTCGGGGACAAATGGTGATCAAATAAGCCAGCGCAGAAGAAGTAATGCGAACGTCACACAACACCAAAGAAATGAGCTTAGGGAATCCAATGAAAGTCAGTGGAGGCTCAAAAAGGCACCCGCGAAGACTCAAACGAGTCAGTAGTGGATAAAAGTAAAGCTCTGAAGGCAATGTATGGTGCTGGTACCCAAGGGGGTGAAGAGTAAACTCCTCGACACCACTTTGCAATACTTGATTTATCACTGGATTGATCTCAGGATAGCTAAGTAGTCCAGATAATGAGAGGGAGAATTTGAGGATAGGTCGACGATGAGCTGATACAATTTCATCGATTCTCCCTATTACTATGTCAGTCTGTTGGTTTCCCATTGAATTCCGGAAATGACTATCAAATATAAGGTGAGGAATATTATGCCAATAGTCCCTCCAGCAACTTGCCAAGACACTTGTTCTTGCAGCATCTCGTATTGGCAGACACATCAAGATGCTTACAATCAACTCGTCTGGAAGGTTGCTAATCCTATCTGAAGACGAAGTCTGCAGGTTCTCCATTTCTGATAATCTTTTGATAGCTTTACACCAAAAAAAATATATATACAAAAAACAGAAAGAGAGAGAGAGAGAGAGAGAGAGAGGTTTGTAGTTTAGCGAACACTTATAATCAATCAATTAAACAGAAGAGCCCCTTAAGAAGTCTGCAAGATCAATGTCCAAGAATGGATTTTTTATGTTGCAGAAGTTACTACTAAGCATGCAGTACAGGTAGGGATTAAAGCAAACGAACAGCACAAGTCATTGCCAAATCAATGACATATGAGTAGATACTAAAGCAGAGGCATTCAAGATTTATCGCCCTAATTTTTTTGTCAACTTTGGGGCTAATTCCCTTTGTTGAAGATGAAGATTCAAGATGCTACTAATACGTGTACGGCGTAACACATGCTCTTTGATCCTTATTTTCTTATTTCTGAACAAAAAAAGACCCATTCAAAGTAATAATAGTAGCCCAGACCAATTATATTGTCAGCCGTCACTTTAACTAAAAGTGCTAAGAAGTCTGAATGATGGTGTGCAACTTTTCCAGAGGTTCTAAAGAGTATACCCTGTTTTGTTATTAATTGTACTCCAGAAATCTAAAACGACTGTGTGTGTTTCTCCCTATCTTACTCTCTATCTCTCTTCCTCACATGCCACACACATAATGCAGGAGATACTGATACAGGGGGCATATTTATGACTCCAACGCAAGCCCGAATAAACATAAAATGCATGAACCCTGAACAATTATCTCATGGTGAATCGAAATACTCAAACTCCACAATGGGCTGGGTATTCTTTAACATTTGCTTTTAGGACGTAGGAGGGTAACCAAAAAAAAAAGTAAAAAAATAAAATGAAATTTGACGACGATATACCCTCTTGTTGGAATTAATTTATTAAAAAAATTTATTGGTTTACAAAAACAAAAATGCACAAGTCAAATATGGCATTAAACAAAAACTATTCATAAATCTTGGACAAAAGAACCCATTATGAGAGGGATAAACCATTCAAGAAATTGCAAAGGCATGTCTTAAGATTCCAAGAGCAATTGAACACGGTAAACTACCAGAACAAGTTTCTGGAAAGGGTCAGCCAAATTGACCACCTTAAACCATATATACACATATACTTGGTATTCAGAGGTGCACCCAACAAAATTTCCTAACGTGCTCAAAATTTATACTATTTTTATCACAAGTTTCATATTACTGCTAAAGTACAAATTTATTAGAATTATTTCTAGTTTGACAACTAAAACTCTTTGAGTAAAGTTTGAACTAAAAGTGATTACACATTTAGGGGAAAATAAACTAAAGAATTTAACATTTATTTAAGAATGAATGCAGTGTAAATAAAATTTTACTGTCTGTGGGGCAAAAATACTGAATAGAGCAATCAATGTTTCAAAGGGGGTCAAAGTCTCCGCTCTCCATATGTAGGCACATCGAGATTGATTCAGTACCCAAAAGTCACAAATAGATTATAACTTTATAGGACAAAAAAAAATTCAAAGAAAGAGGGTCAAAGTATCCAAAAGTCATAAAAATTCTATACATTTTCGAAAATTTCAGAACTTTATAGTACTCAAAGATAAGATATTCAAATTCAAACATGTTCAACTGCCCTCCTTATAGTCCACTTGGCTTCGCCACTGACAGTGTTTAAGTGTTGTATGTAGGGGTGAGCAGAATTTTCCAAAAACCGGACCGAACCAAAAAAAGTGGACCGAACCAATACTTTTGATTTGTTTCTGGTTCTACTTTTTAGTAAAACCGTTTATTTGTCCCGGTTTTGAAAATTTTAGATTGGTTCTGAACCGGACCGGACCAATGTATATTACATAATATATATATATATATATATATATATATATTAATAAATTAATGTTTTACAAAATATAATTTCTATTTTTTAACACTAACCCAAACCCTAGATATAAATACTTACTTATTGTTACAACTGCTGAGGACAAAGGTTGGTGGTGCCACATGCAGTATATAATGGTTTTTTTTTAACAACTATAGAACAATTTAAACTGCTTTATAGCAGAGGAAAATTTTGATTGTCAAACATCCTCTTACATTTTCGTTTCCGTAACATGTGTTGTAACTTTTAAGGAAATTATTTGGTTGCTGTGTGCGTGTTCTTGAGCAGTTTTGAAACATCGTCTTGGTATTTTTAGTTGTACTGTAATTCAATGTTTTTAATTATTGTATGCTGTAATTCAATTAAAATTATTTATTCCATTAGAACCGAAAAATGTGCACTACCGAACCAATTAAAACCGGACCGAAGTATTGGTTCTCATAAATTTTGGTTTGGTTCTGGTTCTAAATTTTTTAAGAACCGGAGTATTGGTTCGGTTCTGGTTCTCTAATTTTTTTTGCGAAAAATGGACCAAACCGGACCGTGATCAACCCTAGTTGTATGCATACACTCTTAGATGTTTATGTTCATACCGGACTCAACAATCAAGAAGGATTTGAGAAGCTACTACCCAGAGAAAGCCATGTAATTGCAAGATCAGCAAGAAATTAAAGAAAATCATAAAGTCAGTTAAGGTTCACAACTAAAAGAGTGAAAAAATTGATTCTTCTGATTTTACGAATATGACAAAATCAATGTAAAGTTCAAAAAAAGAAGCTTAAAATCACCTTTCAAGTAGAGGCTTCAACAGATTTGGTAATGAGGAGTCTCTTATAACAGTTTGATACAAATTTCGACAAGATCTGAGAAGCTACTACAAAGATAAAGCCATGCAAATGCAAGATCGGCGTGGAATTAAGGAAAATCATAAACCAAAAGAGGGAAAATCATAAGGTTTGACACAAATTTCGACAAGATCTAAGAAGTGACTACACAGATAAAGCCATGCGAATGCAAGATCAGTGTGGAATTAAGGAAAGTCATTAGGTCAATTAAGGTTTAGAACCAAAAGAGGGAAAATCATAAGGTTTGATACAAATTTCGACAAGATCTGAGAAGCGACTACACAGATGAAGCCATGCAAGTGCAAGATTGGTGTGGAACTAAAGAAAACCATAAAATCCATTAAGTTTCAGAACCAAAAGAGGGAAAAAAATCAATTCTCCTGAATTTGAAAATATGACAAAATCAATGTAAAGCTCAAAAACGAAGCTTAAAATCACCTTTTATGTAGAAGCTTGCTGCGAATTTCGTGATCGATGAGGTGTTTCTCAACAGTTTGATGCAAATTTCGGCGATTGAGCAAGGAAACCAGTAAATCAAACGCACTAGAGCAATTAGCAATTTAATCTCATTCTGATTTAAAGAGCATCAATATGACATTTTCAGTGTGTATTTCAATTATTTCCTCTCTTCTCTTTCTTTACCACCCTTCTAGTTAAGCTGCATTCATACTTATGGTATGCAAATCAGACACTGGATTTTGTTACCTCTCTAAGTATGACAACTAATTTAAATTTGGTTTGGTGAGTGAGTAACAGGGTTATATTTTTGAATTTCAAGAATCTGATTAACAACACAAGTAAAAAGAAGTCAATGCGTTACGGAGCATTAGTTGAGGCCTACCTAAATATACTAACTCCGTCCCAAGTGAGTGTTATTTTTGAGTTTTTATTCGTCAAAAGGTGATCTCAATTTTGTTCAGATTGATCCATACCAGGTTAAATGATTGTGGCAAAATGTCTTTCTTTCATTTATGTACTTTATCAAAGGTGACTATTTTTGGCACGGAGGTACGAAGAGTTAGACCTTGGAATGAATTAATGTTTTTCATCTCATACATTACTTAGATGTCAATACAAAAGACTTGACCATTCAACAATAACTACACAAATATAATTATAGCAATTACTAGGGTGATGAATTTATAAAGGAAATCCAAACTATCCATAATAGAACTAACTGGCTACAGGTCTGTTCCTACACTAAACACAAATGCTCAGATAACCCCTATTAATGGTCCCCCTCTCAGGCTCTGAGCAATACCCCTGACCATGTGATATGAGCATCTTGGGAACGCTCAAGCATATTTTAAAGACCAGCTCCAAGGATCCTAATACTCCCTCCAGCCCAAAAAAAATTAGTCATATTTGACAAGTCAATTTTTTTAAGAATGTAGCTTTACTTGTTTGTACCTCCTTTGACTGCACTATAAAAATATCCTAATTTAGAAAAGAGACTATTTTTTTGGGACATACCAAAGAGAAAAGTGGACTATTTTTTTGGGACGGAGGGAGTATATCCCTTAAAACTAAAACTTTTCAAACGTGGACTCTCTGCGCAGAAAAAATGGACTATTCAATGACACGACAATTAATTATGAGAACTTTCTGGATTTAGAGAATTTAGTTTATCAAGCTAGGAATCGCTACAATTTACGAGTTTAGTTATTAAGGAACAGTCAATCCGTATGAGATGAAAAATACTCTTTCCTTTTCGGGTACAGAGTCCACTATCTATTTTTTATAGATAAAATTATATATGATCATTCGAACCTTTACAAGTCAAATTGAATTATAATTAAATCACCTTTTGGTGAAATAAAAACTCAAACTTAGGCTTGGCCCAAGGATCCTTAAATATTGCTAACAAGGCTTGTATTTAACCGATGTGAGTTTAGAATCTCAACAAGCATCCTCACCCGTAGCCTGGCTTGAGGCTGAAAACCTGGACTCATAAATGGTTTGGATGGCACGAAGCAAGAACGTGGGTCATTGGCATCAACATTACAATATTTATGAATGCGGTTTAACTAGAGCGACAAAAAGAAAAGAGAGGAAATATTGAACATACTCCGACAATTTCATGTCTGTTGATCTCTATAAATCAAAAAGACTACAACAACGTTTTCGAAGTGCTTGTGAGTCTTCACATTCTATTCTTGTCCATTTAATTTTTACTGCTGCTGATCCATTAGTTTTCTCGAGGAAGAGCTGAAATTTGCATCAAAGACTCCTCATCGCCAAGTTCTCTGCAAGCCTATACTTAAAAGTTGACTTTCATTTTCTTTTCTTGACCATGAAGCAGGGTTGATTTTGTAATATTCATAAATTTTAAACAAGAGAATCAATTTTTTTTCTTCTTTTAGTTGTGAGCCTTAAGGATACTTTTGGTGTGCTAAGTTAAAATTCAATTTGAATTCGAATTCTGTAGAAGTGAGAATTGTTGAATTTCATTTCATTAGAATCATAATTCCAGACTTTGTTTAGACATAGAATTCTCAGAATTTTAAATTTAAATTTTAAGAACCAGTGCCCTAAACTTTGATTATTATACATTTGGACCCCAAAAAAATTATAATAAAGTTTACTCAAAAAATTTCAAGGCACATAACTCATCGAAATGATCCACAAGCCTCTCTTGTGCCCCCTCTATCCCACCCAGCAGAGTCACTCAATTGCCGATCATCCTTCACCGGATCATCGCCAAAATATCAACATTTGCCTACATTAGAAGAAGAATGACTAGACACAGATTTGAAGAATGGTACCGACAATGAAGACTTTGGGGAAGAGGGTTGTGCCAGATGAAGACAAATTCGATGGTTATTGCCATCGATACCATGATTGAAGATTCTCCAGCGACTTAAACTGCAATGATACTAATGGCATCCATCAAATATAACAAGAGATTGGAACACTAGTGTGGGTTTAAGCATTCTTGTGTGTGTAGAGCTGAAAGCTTAGTGCAAGTTATTGAATTGAAGTTATCAGCTTCTAATATGGAATTCATTTTGGTTATATCTGGAAACTCAATTCAAAGCATCGGATTCGGAACTGGAAGAACAAAATGAATTCCGCAGAATCATTTTGAACCCCTAGATTTGGAATTGAAAGAACAAAATACATTTTCACGGAATTTAAATTGGTTTACCAATTTTGACTCCAATTTTCAAAGGCTTGCTATTGAGTTGCAAAACATAACCTTTGGGGGATTAAGCATAATGGAATTCCGATTCTAACCTCCATCTTTCTATCCAAAGAGTTGAATGCAATTCGAGGTCCAATTCCAGTTCCAAGCCATGGAATTACCTTAACCGTCTTTACAAGTTTCTTTAATTCCTCTCCTATCTTGCATTTACATCCTTCTCTATGCAATCGCTGCTTAGATATTTCTTGATTGTTGAGTCTGTCATGGTATGAACATATATAACCATCCAGGAAAGCATGCATACAATACATAAACACCCAGTATCTCTAGACATGTATTCCATGTGCAGACAGTGAAGTGAGGGTCAATGAAATTTCACATTTATCTACGGCATTACATGGCTTGGTACCTTCGGTGCATCATCTTTCGCATTCTTGAGAAAGCTTGGATTTTCCCCTCTTAGTAAAAGTATTGTATGAAAGTCCATGAGTTAGTTGCCCACCATCTGGAGCTTCCTTGCCTTCAAAATGTTGCGGAATGTTACAGCTGAAAAATATTTCCTCTTGATGATCTAATGAAGAAGTTAAAAAATACAAGTTCAAATTATGTTAAGCCCCTATGGTCTTAAGAAAGGACCAGATGCTTCGTTTACAGAATTTAGTTTTACCAATGAATAGTTTGGTGTATAAACTGAACTCTTATGCTTTTGTGTAGTTTACTTGACAGAAATAACGAGCCCTATTGCTCATGATCATCCTTGAGAATGATCAAGGATGATCTCATCGCTGATCCTACAAATTTGAGATAAAGGAGCTAGGGTGTCAAGTTCTTTGTCAGTCTTGAGGTCTCATCAAGTTGACTACTACACCATCGGCAAACTAGATATTTCAGCTTCATAATGGAACTGAATTAACTAGAAGCAAGTATGTTCCTGCTCTCATTACATAGCCGCTAACTACTATTTATGGTTCCCCTCCCGGCAATACTCCTCTTTCCTGATAGTTAGCTGCTATTCTCAATTACCTCAATGCTTGTCTTAGCATTGCTTTTCTGTTCAATAAGTCAGCTTAAATCTACACCTCATTCCATTCCCCTGATCAAAACTTAGAATCCACCAGTTTTCAGGGCACTATTTTATAATGCTCTTTGCCAAGCAAAACAGGGTTAGGACATTTATGGTCTTCAAGTTTAATTAAATCCTTTAGTTGCACACGTACTCCAATGCTGATTTGATACGCATACTATAAGAAGAAGTTTAAATTTACTTTTTGTGCAGGTATAAACAGTTCGGATAATAGGAAAAAAGGATATTAAAATAAAGAGAAGTGGTCTACGAAATTCTTGCTAAATGTGTCACATATATAGAACATCAAACAGCAGAAAGTAATAACACTAAACCTCAAAAGTTAAATAATGGCCCAGTGCAGATGCTTTACACGGCTTGGTAAGGGTCCCAAGCTTGTGGCCTTTCTGCAATGTCAGGCGTATGAACAGAATCTGGATGTAGCAAGGAAAAAAAAAAAGAGAAAGAAATAAAAAGATAAGCTCATAACCCTGGTTACTCCCTACGATAATTATACATTGCTTAGATATTAGACTTTCCAAAAATGGATTGTTTGATTAGGATCGAGGGAGTATGTATTAGCCAAGATCACTAGCACTTGGTGTTACACAGTCCGTTTCAAACAAAACCTGATTGTGGCAACTTCTTCTTCGCTGTCTTTTCCATTTTGTTATGTTTTCTCTAAAACAGGGAGAAAAACACCTAAAAAAATGATAATTACCTAAGGTGGTACCTATTTATAAAATAAATTCAACATTTACATCTTATAACTATCTTCTGTGTTTAGTGAAAGCATGAACTCCCTGGTTCTCTGCATATGCACCCCATAAGAGTAAAATAGGGAATCGTCGACATTTGTTTAAAGAAGAAAGCAACAACAAAAAAAGTAAAATATACTCTGTGTGTATATATATATATAAGAAGCGCAAGGAAAAGACAACAACATACTTCAATTAACAGCAGAGTCAGCGAGTTTGGGCACAATATTGTCATCCTCCTGGCTATGGCTAACGTTGGTCAAGTCCAATGTCATCATCTTCTTCATCTGATTCTAGGAGTTCTTCCGCTTGAAAGTCGACAGAAGTAGTTGTACATCCAGGTCATCTGAGGAAGTAATCATCGTTGTAAACATGATTGGCACTATCAACATCACCATCGTTATCATCATCGTAACTATCATCCATTGCTGACCCCTGAATGAAAAATATAAATGGAATGAGCATTAAACAAAGCCACAAGTACAGCTTTCGGGTCAGAGAAAGATTGTAAGCAACATGGTATATATTTCTGAATGAATAGATTGACCCTAATTGAGCTCCTGGCACCGGAAGTAGGACTTTCCGAAAGCATTCTTCAAATGAAACAAAACACACATGTAAAAGAATTTATAAATAAATGATTAACAAGACAATTACCAGGTCCTTGCTGAAAAACAAATAAAATGTTTCTAGTTACATGTCTTGGAAGGTTAGTGAATATATCTGCACTTGAAGTTCGAGCAATTTTCAAGATGGGATGATTAGTGAGGGTTGTATGCAATATAACACAGTCAGCTCAATTGTTTAGTTTCGTGACCATTCCATATGCATAAAAAAGCACAAGTAAACGAACCAAACTATAAAAATACTAAGTCATCAAAGTGCAATTTATAACAATGATAAAACAACGCAAACCGGGAGCATTAAGAACGATTCATTTCCTCCCAAAAAGTATTTCTCATAAACAATCAAACAAAATTTACCCGCTATTTCATATTTCTAAGACTTACCACTATTGCCAGGGAGGTGTGCAGAAGGGAAACCAAATGCAGCAGTCATCAACAAATAAAGAAGTCCCCATGTTGGTTGCAGTATAAAGACATTTTCTCCTACCAGTAAAGGAAGGCAGAGTTAAATGATGAGCCAGTATGGATAATTTTTACCAAAGCTAAAGGGGCAATAGCACCTAAATTCAACTCAGACATGCTCGGGTATATTCACACACTTATATTTGTCCCTTTACGTTAAGGGCCAAAACTAAAGAGTCCAAATCACCTATGCCACTTTGTGTGTGTCACTCATGTGCCACATGTTCTGATTTAGCCTAGTGGCACATGAAATGGCACACACAAGTGGCACAGGAGATCTGAACTCAAAATTAAAGGGGCAATGGCGCCTAAATTCATCTCAGCATGCTCAGGTATAATCACACACTCAAATTTGTCCCTTTACATTATACGGCCAAAACTAACAGGAGAAACAAGAAATTCAATCTCTATATTGGCTACTTTATGCTATAGCTTATGATATCTTACGAAATTTATAACAGAATTCCATAACTCCGTAGTAAAAAAATTAAATTGATGCCCTAAGAAATCACTTTATTATGCAGTTAAATATTCAGGGTGTTAAAAGAAAAGTAAATTTGGCTTAGTAAACAAACTGATATCGAAAAGCAAATTGGGTCTAGCAAACAAATTGGTTTCGAGTAACTAGAACCCTAATCAAGTTCCCAAAGTAAATTGGTTTTAAAGTTGTTTTCAAGAAGCGAATTGGATTCAGCAAACAACCCTAATCGAGTTTTCCAATAAAAACCCTAGAGGTTTGGATGGCCAATTTAAGATAAACAATGGATAACACTTTAATATAGAGAATAAATGAGTTTAATAATGGAACAGAGTCAAGTAAAATGGCTGATTGAACTATCAAATGCTTGATTGAAAAAGCTAACGGAAGTATCGAACAATAACATAACACCTCTTGCTTCACTAATCCACCTGTCTTGATCCGACAGCCCTTCTAGTAATTTTCTTCACCCTTTAATCTTGTCGGCTACAAGGTGAAAATAAGCTTAATTTCAAAATGAGTGCTAAATGAAACAACCAATTGTGCTAAATAACGCATCATTTTAATGAAAGTTTTTAAAATAGGACAAATATACCCTTAGTTAGTATTAGATTTAAAAAGATTTAGAAAAAATTAGAGTTCCTAATTAAGATAAAACGAAGGACGTATTTAATGTACTTGTTCGGACAAATTTAATAAATGACATGTTTAATGTACTATTTACTTATACAAATAAGCCAAATAAAATATAAAACACTCGCATAAAACTTCTCACTTTTCACTTCTTATTTTTAACTCTCACTCTCACTCTCACTTTCTCTCTCACTTCCACCCTCTAATAATTCTAGTCTAAATCTTTATATACAGAGATATGAATTACAATAATAATAATTTTACCGCAGATAGCTATTTTACGGTACGTTTTTTTAATTTATTTTGATGTATTTCATTTAATTTAGGGGTTTTTTCGGCCAAAGAGCCGGCCCGGCTCTTTTAATTATAGCCGACCCGAAACTTTTGAAAATAACCAGACCGGCATTAATGAATATAACCGGCCCGGCTATATAGCAAAAAGCCGGCCCGGCCCTTTTGCTATATAGTCGGTCCGGCTATATCGATTAATGCCGACCCGACCCTGATTCATTTTAGAAAAAAATTTAAATAAAATTGTCTTGGTTTTTTTTTTTTGTTTTTGCTTTTTATGTTAAATATAATTACACTATATACAAATGAAGTAACGTACTTTAATTCAATTGTCTTGGTTATTATTTTTTTTTTGTAAATAAAAATGTCTTGGTTTTTTTTTTGTTTTTTTTTTATGTTAAATATAATTACACTATATACAAATGAAGTAACATACTTTAATTCAATTGTCTTGGTTTTTTTTTTTTTTGTAAATAAAAATGTCTTGGTTATTTTTTGTATATTTTTTTTGTTTTTTATGTTAAATATAATTACACTATATACAAATGAAGTAACATACTTTAATTCAATTGTCTTGGGTTTTTTTTTTTTTTTTTGTAAATAAAATTGGATGGTTTTTTTTTTTTTTTTTTGTTTTTTATGTTAAATACAATTACACTATATACAAATGATGACACTATTATCTGCAGGATGTTCACATCGTTAATGATGACACGAACAGTTCCCTGATGTGTCTCATTTTTTTGCGACTGATCACTTGTTTACCAGTCGAGAAGAAGTTGAAGCTTGGATTAGAGCAATAGGAAAAGAACAGAATATGTACTTCAAGAATTCAAGGCAGAAAACAAGAGCGGACGGATGTAAAAGGTTGTGGTTTTGATGTTTGAGGGGTGGGGTTTACAAATATGGCGGAGAGTTGGACGAAGAGGACTGAAATTTGAGAGGCACAAAAAAAATAAAATGTACGTTTGAAGTAATAGCTGTGAAAAATATCATTGGTAAGTGGAACGTGATCATTAAAAAAGAGAAGGGCAAACACAATTATCCATTGTTGGATTATCATCAGTGGCATAGATCTGAGACGGCGTTTACTGAGAAGGAATTTGGTATAATCAAAGAATTAAGTCGTGTAAACATAAAGGGGAAACAGATACTAAACGCCATAAAGAAAGAAAATTTGAAAAATTGCAGCAATTTGAGACAGGTACAGAAATCAATGTGTTTAGTGAGAAGTGAGAAATATGTTTAAATAATTGATAACATTTTCTTAGATTCATTATTGACGTAAATTTTATATAATTTTCACAGTACAAAATGCCCAACAGAAGATATGAATGAATAAAATGGGCAACATGACAAAAATGCAGTATTTTTTTTTTTTTGTTAAAGAATTTGGGATACCAGACATGATTTAGGCACGTGGAGGGGACAAACATTTTGGGCGATGTCATGCTTGCTCACCCGAAGGCGCAGGAGCTGCTCACGTTATATCCGTATATTTTGTGTATGGATTGTACGTATCGGACAAACAAATATGATATGCCTATGTTGGAGATTATTGGGATTACATCGACAGGAAAAAATTATCGCGTAGCATTCGCCTTCTTAAGAAATGAGAGGAAAACAAGCTTCTATTGGGCAATGTCGCAGTTGCGGATGATGTTTTATAAAGTTGCGGCTCCTGATGTGATAGTTACTGATCGAAAACAGTCTTTAATGAGTGCTATTGAATTTTATTTTTCCGAGTCAAAACATCTTTTATGCAGGCGACACATATCGAAGAACGTGAAAAAATATTTGGTACAGCTGATGAAAAATAAAAGATTTACCAAAGCATTTAGTTCAAGGTGGCAAAGGATAGTGCACGCCAATTCTGAGGAGGAATATCAGCTTATGGTGGCTCAGATGGAAAAGGCTTGGAAATGGATCCCACCTCAGATCACTTACGTGAAGAGAGAATGGTTGAAGCCATACAGAGATCGATTTGTCAATGCTTGGACCAAAAATTACGTGCATTTTGGAACACAAACTACCAACAGGTACTAGTTTTACATTTATCTTTAATTTAATGGTTTAAGAAATCCATTTTTACATTGATCTAATAAATTTTTATGTGATGTCTTACTACAGAGTGGAGAGTGCACATGGGATGTTAAAGAGTTGGTTAAAACGTCAGCAAACAATTTGGATAGTTTAGTCCTGCAGATCCATGACTTGATCGAGCTCCAATTCAATGAGATCAAAACTACATTTGAAAGGGCAAGGAACTTTGATTTGACAGTAACAGATAGGTTATTGTTTTTTAACTTGAGAGGTAAAGTCTCACACCATTGTATTCAACTGCTTATCAAAGAGGTTGACGTACGGGGTCAGAAAAAGAATATTTGTACTGATGCTGAAAAATGTGGCTGTTCGTTCAGAATAACACATGGCTTACTGTGTGCACATGAAATGAATTTGTTGAAGGCAGCTAATCTACCGATTAATCCCCACGGTATTCACGTGTTTTGGAGGACTATACATATGGAGGGAGAAATACTTGATGAACCGGATGGGAGCTACTTTGTGGCAGATGAATTGCTCAACAACCTTATGTATGGTAAAAAAAAGAAGCCTGAAGACAGAAAGCAGCATTATGCCAGCCAATTCCACGCATACTGTGACGCCCCGAGTTCGGGATTCGGTATTAAACCCCAACTCGGTGCGCCAAACTAAATGAAACAACTAAACTCCACCGAAGTGAACGAGCTACACGAGCTCAAAAACCAAAACCATGCAGTGGAAAACCACAACTAATGGAAACAGAGTTTTAAAAACTCAAATAACAAAATAATAACTATAAAATCTCTACGGCCAAAACAAGCCGAAGAACAATACTAATAGAAACCCCAACGATAGACCTCGACGGCTAACTACTGAGCTGGAGAAATAACAACACTAAATACTCGCGAGCTAACATGCTCGAGGGAACTACAATAATAAACGGCTCGACATCGAGTGTCGGCTCTAAAAGAATATAACATTAAAGGAGCTACAGAACAATGCTACCCACAAGTAAAGTTTACATAACTTTACATCAACCATCGTTCTCACTGAACTAAGAAATTAAGAAACATAATTATACACAGGCTCCGGAGAGCAGCTACCCAAAGATCAAATTGCAGCACCTGCAAGTCTCACCGATCGCACTATGTCGTCCTTCGATTGCAATCTAAAAGAGTTAACACAACAAGAGTGAGTCTAAAAGACCCCGTAAGCCACTACAATGTGTTGTATGCTATGAGAATGAATGCAACAGTAAACCAAACTCTACATGTAGCTAGTCTAAGTAGCACTTCCGGCTTACCTAACATTTCAGCTACAAACCGGCAAGTCAAGGGACTATTCTAACTTGACCAACAATCGACAACTATCACATGCAACTAGATGACATGGCATGATGCTCAACACTAGGAGTAACATGGTAATAACATTTATATACCATAATGATCATGTATCATATTGAAAATATACAAGTTACATAATTCACTTAGCACTTTGGTGTTCACATAAGTGCAACTTAATGAAACCACATTATGAAGGATATTATTTCTCCTTCTTCCAACTTCGCGTTGCTCCTGCAATACACGAGAAAACATATGTGCCTCGATACCCGTGTACGTAGTATCGACGTCCCCGATTAATACCATCGAGTTCTAACTAGCAAACCAAAGTCGTGCGTATTGCTACAACAGTGGGGCTACATCCCACCTGCGGCCAACAGGTGAGGGGTGTGTGCAAACCGGTACGGCGACTTATAGCGATTACAAAACAAATTCGTAAAGACTATAGGTCGTCCCACCTTGATTAAACAACAAATGCCAGCTGGACTCAATGCAATGCACAAGTAGATATTTACTCGTCATTCTCAACAAATCATCATGTGTTCTATTGAATCACATACCAAATCAACTCACTGTGCTCGTAAATACTAAACACACAATCAATCATCAAAGTAGGATGATTGTCCTATAATCAATCATCAAAGTAGGATGATTGTCCTATCTCATACTAGAACAATCATAACATGTCCGTAATCATTGAACATATAAACAAACAAGACAATAGGCAAGGTAGGCCAATTATACAACTTAACCACCAACAGTGTCTGTGATAGCTAGACACATACAGAATCCCAATGTAAGGTATTTATACCTTATAATCAACTGTCACACAATGTCCACAAGGTGGAACCTATATAACACAAGGATAGGCTATTCATCCTAATCCCAACATAAGGTGACATGTTTCTCACATGTACGCATAACCCCACGTAGGTAAGTCTACTCGTACTTAAAACCATTAGTTAAGGCGCAATAGCTACGCTAAACTAAGGATCTCTAAGTATCCTATCGTCATACAATATCTTTCATCTCATGCGCATCATAATATATTACATATTCTTATCGTAGCATACTTCAACTTTATTCGGTTTAACTCGTAGTCAGCTAATATTTGACTAAGTCAACCAAGGTCAACGTTTCACTAAGTTATGAACCCGTCAATTCGTCATCCCACATGGTAGGGAATTAATATATGTCAAGTAGGAATTACTACTACCCATTACTTAACTCCGTAGAGTCAACTATACACATTAATGAAATTATCACGATAATTGACGTTTATTTATTTTGTCCTATTCGACTCCGCCAGAGTCAGTCACGACTAGTATATAGTTCGTACAGTATTTAAGCACAATTATACTATCTCCTATTGACTCCGCTAGAGTCGTTACCAATATTTAAAATGTCGGGACAAGTCATAGTATCGTCCCTACAAACTCATATCAATTGTAATACTCAATGTACGAAGAGTCTACTACTCGTAAAGATTTCATAGGGTTTCCGCTAGTGCGTAAACGACAAAACTTCAATGATTCGACATAGTCAAACTTAAGAATAACATAGTGAGGAACCATTAAATTAAACAAGTCTTCGGCGACATTACGGCCGGAACCCAACTAATAATACACAAGTATACTTTAACCTCAATGAGTTTCTATTACTCGGCATAATGATTACCGGGACAACCGCAACAACAACAACAACAACAACAACTGCAACAATAATAGCAACCACATCAAGCTCTACGAGTCTCTATCATTCGAAGTCTACGAATTCGACAATAATTCATCACTTCTCTCTTTATTCAAAAATCCTTAATCGAGCAAGCAACGAAGTATAACCTAACATCATTCGTAGGGACAATTATATATATATTTCTCCCAATAAAAGTCACGAAAATCATCGTTAACACATCCTACATGCTTTACTCTTCCAATTCAACTCGTAAAACACACAAAGCATTATAGTTACTTACCTTTACCGCAAATCCACCACGAAATCCAAGGGCTTCGGGTAAAAACGTACTCCTCCGTGACTCTACGCCGCTACGGAGTCCAACCAACGATCCCAAACTTGAGCCAAGCTCGAATCAAACTTCCCTTCTCTCAAAACACCATTTTCTCTCTCTAAAACGTGGGAGAAGAGATGGGTTCGTGATATACTAACAGATCGGATGATCCATTTGGGTAGAAATGTGCTCCTCGTCGTCCTCTACGCTACGGCGAAGACGGCTTGTCGATCCGACAAGCGAAGCTCAAGATATCGCGAAATCTTTCTCCTCTCTCTCTTCTCTCTCTCTTCTAGTTCTCTCTCTAAACTCTGGGTTGGGAGGAAGAGAAATGAGGGGAAATAAGGTTGGGTTATGTTATTAATACCATGGGTAAGTGTTTGGTCCAATTCCGGGCTTGTTTGAGCATTTTAAACCACTTAAAAATGTTAAAACCGAGAAAGACGAAAACCGGACGAACAGGACGGGCGGGCGATCGCTCCGCCTTAAACAGGCGATCGCTTTGTCTTCGGAAGCGGGCGATCGCTTTGATCTGCCCAGGGCGATCGCTCGTGTCCAGATCCTCCGAACTCTCCGAAAATGCTCCGAAACGCCCCCGAAATGGTCCTAGATGATCCCGAAGTGATTCTAAGTCTTTGAGAAGGTCGAAATACCCAAGAGAGGTTCTCGAAAGTTCCAGAAACAACGTTAGAAGTTCAACGTAAAACTCGCATAATCAACCATACAAAGGTTCAAGTACAAATCGGGGCATATGAAACACTCGAAATGAGTCGGCGTGCGGCTTAACGACAAGATCAACGTGATCAATAGTCGTGAAGGAGTCTAAACCAAGGTTAGGTCAATCACCCAAAGAGAAGACGTAACGTATACGAACGCTAATCGATGTCAAGGAAAATCTCGAATGGATAAAGGAACAAAGCGCAACTCACCCTGAGTTAAACGCGCGTCAAATATGATTCTCGACCTCACACGTCATGCTTAACGAGCATGACACCTCACTCTCTGAGGGTTTTAAAGTCAACATCGAGAGACCACGAGTGAACTCAGAATGAAGTTGGGTCGGGGTATTACACATACTTTCATTCTCATGCGGCAACAATAGGTACACCTAAACACGAGCCTCACAAAGGACGTCCGAGGAAAAACTCAACTAAAAGGGAGTTGTCAGGCTGGGAGCACATAGATAGGACCTACTCCACTGGGCCAAGGAGTGACCCAATGTCCATCTCCAGTCGAGGTCGAGGTAGAGGTTGAGATCGAGGTCGTTCTTCATTGATGCATATTCATTTCCATTCGCAGATTAAATACCATCCTTCGTTCATGACTTCATTGATGATTATGTAAATATGAAGGGAGATGGAAATTGTGGGTTCAGAGTCATTGCCCTAGTAAATATGTATACCCAAACTGTCGCAGGCATCGATTAGGCATATACGGCTCGATAATATCCTTGGAATGAATTATGCCCAAGAAAAGAGTAATTGGGACTTCTGTGGTCGAATTTTTTCAAATGGGTCCACGCCATCTATAGTATAAAATAATTAAACACCATTAATATATAAAGAAACACGCAACAAAAAAAATTTATTATTAATTGACATGAATATAAATAAAATACTTACCATATCATCGATAAGCGATCTAGTGCATGCCTATACTCTAGCAGAGCTGTCTGTGACGTCCTAGGTGTCACAGTGGGGAACCATCTCAATGAACACGGCAGGTTCGAAGTCCATCCTTGCCTTCTGCTCGGTCTAAATGCAGGAAAATACTCGTAGATCCAAGTCAAAAAAAAATGTCATTAACTATATTAAAAATTACATAATTAAATTACATTGATCTAATTATACGCACATGCAGCAAAGTCAAACACCTTGAGATTTGGGCAGTATTAGACCTAGATGCAATACCCAGCTGGCGGTATAAATACGCTAAGGCAGCTGCACCCCACGCATATCCTGGAACGTCTGCTAAGCTCGCCAATAATGGCAAATAGTGAACAGTTAATCGGCTCTAAGTCTTGTCCAAAAATAATGTTGTTCCCAGCAACCACATAATATAACCCATCACCCTATTTCTTGGATTAACTGCTTTTGGAGTCAAACGTTCCATTAACAGGTTGAATTTAATGCCGCTTGACTTTAGCTGCTGATTGATCTCAAACATAGTCATTCCTAACAGGCCGACAGCTGACCCTTGATTCCCGAGATTGATGTGTTCGGGATGACAACATTCCTTGTAACAGGAATCTGTAGAATGTAATGAACATCGTGTAGAGTGATAGATATCTCACCAAAGGGCATATGGAAACTATTCGTTTCCGAGTGCCATCGCTCGACAAACGCAGAAATCAATGGCTTGTTTAGGTGCTGAAACATGCACTGCCTCAAATGTCCTAACCCAGTCCCGTTAATAAGGTCGTTAGTCTGACGACACAATATCACCCATTTAGTGAGGCGATCGGCAGCATTACGACAAATTAACACTTGCCTTTCCTGTTCAAAAAAATATCACCCATTTAATAACTATTATTACTAATCTCTTAACATTTTGATTAATAAAAATAATCAAAATTATGCATGAAAATAATTTATTTTACCTCACCATTTCATATTGCATGCGCAATATGACCAAGAAAATCAGTCAGCAAAGTCGGCGTGGCAGGCCCCCTGGATGTGCATCCAACAACATCCACTCGTCATCATCAGTATCAAGTCCTCGTCCCCGTCCACGACCTCGATCTCGACCTCAACCAGGACCAGCTCGACCAATAGCAACATCCTCGTCGTCGTCGTCGTCATCATCATCATCAACATCATCATCATCGTCATCGTCATCGTCACTCCTACCCATCTGGATCTAATAGTTGCGATGCAACTGCTGAAAATGCACAACACTCATCGCACCTTTTCCCCGTCCAGGCCTCATGCTCGAACCTGTCATCTGGACTAATAGCAGAAGGACCTGACTGAAACATATATCCCTGAATTTCCTCTAATTCACGTTTTACCTCCAAATCACTCTCAGCCATTGGCGAAGGACCACCGATATGAAAGGATCCCTGAATAGTCGAAAAAGCAGGTGGAGTCCGCTCACGAGTAACACTAGCTGGATGAACTATCGGTGGAGTCTGCTGACGAGTAGTGCTGATAGTAGGCTGCTGAGGTATACTATCCTGCCTCCGCTTCTTACTCGTTTTTGCTCGGGCGGATGCAACTACTTTCAATCCTTTAGCCTCCCGCTATAAGATTTTTCCCCTGATTAGTCATCACTTCCACTATTACCAACTCCTGACATCTAAAATTAACAAAAACAAGTTTACAATTAATATAAATAAATGACAATAACAATTAGCAGAAGTATAAAATTTACGTAAAACAAAAATTTAATCTAACAAAAACATAGAATTTAAAAAGTTAACAATCAATAATGTAGTCTTTAGGACTAGGGGTTTAGGATTTAAGGGTTTATGGTATTTAGGTTAAAAGTTTAGGGGTTTAGGGTTTGGGGTTTTGGGGTTTAGAGGTTTAGGGTTTAAGGTTTAGGGATTAGGGGTTTGGGTTTTGGGATTTGGGGTTTTGGGGTTTTGGGATTTGGGTTTAGGGTTTAGGGTTTAGGGTTTAGCTGTTAGGGTTTAGGGTTAATGGTTTAGGGGTTAGGGTTTTGGGGTAAAGGGTTTACGGGTTTATGGTTTAGGGATTTAGGGTTTGGGTTTAGGGTTTAGGCTGTTAGGGTTTAGGGTTAATAGTTTAAGGGTTAGGGTTTTGGGGTAAAAGGTTTATGGTTTAAGGATTTATGGCTTAGGGATTTAGGGTTTGGGTTTAGGGATTTGGGTTTAGGAGTTACGTTTTAAGGGTTTAGGGATTTAGTGTTTAGGGTTTAGGGGTTAGGGGTTAGGATTTAGGGTTTTGGGTTTAGGGGTTAAGGGTTTTTATTTATGTTTTATAAAGTTTAATCTATAATGTAGTTAACAATCAATAATGTAGTATGTATAAAAAGTGGACCAAATTCAAAAAAACAAAAACAAAAACAAAACAAAAAAAACAAAGGGCCGGTCCGGCATTATAAAGAAAAGTCGGTCCAGTTATCTTAAATATAGCCAGCCCGGCATTATTTAAGATAGCCGGCCCAGTTGTTCTTATTAATGCCGGCCCAGCTCCCCCCGCCATTTAAAAAAAAAAAAGTTTTTTTTTTCAAAATTTTCCAATTTAATTAATTAAAACAATTAATAAAAAATTAGAAAAATTAGAAAAAAACATACCTTTTTTCTTTGAGTAAAATGGCTCAAATGGTTTCTTCAATGGTGGAAAAATGTGAGAGAGAGAGTTGTGTGAGAGAGATAAAATGAGAGAGAGAGCTGTGAGAGAGAGATAAAATGAGAGAGATAGAGAGAGCCAGGTGAGGGGGGGCAGATTAGGGGGTGAGTGGGGGGTTAGGTTAGTTTTTTTTTTTTTATTGGCTTAAGGGTAGAATAGTAATTGAGTATTAAGTGAGTACAATGCTTAGCATCTTTGGGTGCAATCTTTAGTATACTCCAATTTCAATTCCTAAGCCTTCTTTCTTTCTATCTTTTATTTTTGCTTCATAACTATAGTTAATAAGAGCATCTTTTAATTTCTTCGTACGGATTGACAGTTTTGAACTGAAATGTGGATATTCTAATTGTACTGAATCGAATTGACGGTTATTAACTGATTTGACTGGATATTGGGAGAAATAACCGAAATGAAAAATTGAGGAATGGTTCGATTTTGCTATAAGCAGTACCCACCCAATTCCACAAACTGTTACTCGAACCGCTTATTTCGTACGAATATAATTTTACCCATATTTATAAAAGTATTTACCATATAACTTAGGTATATATGTTAGATTTAAAACACTGAAATTTAAACATCATTACCAATCATGCGAATTGACCGCTCATTGCGCTTAATCGCTCACTCCTATTCATCACATAATGATTTAATATTTGGTGAATTTGTGGCGTGCACAACTAATTAACTAGACTTTTAGTTTTTACGAACATGATCACGATAAGTTTTAAGTAGAATTATTATCATTTATCAAGTCTTATGAACTTGATTAAATAGTATGTTATTTGAAAAAAAAATTTAGTGTTTTTTCTAATCATTAAATTGTTTTAAGTTAAATTGTTAGTTTGAACAATTACCCGTGTGTATTCCCCAATTAATCGTTACCCGTGGAAAATGGATATGGGGGGACAAATTGATTCCCCGTAGGAAATGGGGCGATTATGTGGTATTAAATTGAATTAGGAAATGTGAGTGATATTATGTATAACCGCCCAATTGCCATCCTTATTTCTCTCTAGTCTCTTGTCTAATTACATGCTTATATGGTTTTACTTTTTATAGTAATTGTTACTTAACCAACAGAACATTGGGAAGCAAGTGTTCACCAAAAAAAATAAAAGAGAGCTGCTAAATACAACACTCTTTTATACTAAATAAAACACTCTCCGTGCAAATTTACTATTTTGGCCATGTTATAAATGAATTTTTTTTTGACAAGACCGCCACCTCTAGGCTCCAAACAACCACCTAGATTAGGCGGTCCTATTCCAAACAACCACCCAGACTAGCGCGCTCCTCCATTTCCATCAATTATTCTGTCAATTTTTTTTACACTTTAATGCCCTAAAGTTAACATTTTCGTTAAAAAGTTAACGGAATCGTTAAAATTTTAACAGAACTTGTTATAAACGGCATGAGAACCGCCACCCCGAGGTGGGTTTCATCCTAGAGGACTGTCACCCCGAGGTGGGTTTCATCCTAGGGGACCGTCACCCCGAGGTGGTCTTCTTCCATGAGAACCGCCACCCCGAGGTGGTCTTCCCTTTTTTTTTTTTAATAATTGAATGATGGGCAAAATAGTATTTTTCCAAGGGGATTTGTATTTAGCACTTATGAAATAAGATTGGGAAGCCAAGTAACACTTTGTCCCGCACAGTACTTTTATTCCACAATTTTTGCCTAAAACCCGGTTTACTATAGTTCAATATATATGTTCGATGCCCTAGCATATTAAGCACTTGAGTTAATTAGGCAGACCATAAACTCACTCAAAAGTTCATGAATGATGTTGGCTTCCAGTAATAATAGGGGTGAGCAAACCGGTCCATCGGCCCGTCAAGCCCGCGGAGCCCGCCAATGCCCAGCCCGCAAAGCCCATGCCCGTGGGCTAGTACATAGTGCTGGGCCTTAGATAAGTGAAAGCCCGCGGTCTCGGGCATGGACTGGGCTCTCCAATCCTTCCTGCCCGTTAAGCCCAGCCTGGCCCATCTCTTACTAAAACTACGTCGTTTTATAGTAAGCATATATAAAGTGTAATTCTTTTTGGTTGTTATAATAATAAAGTTTCAATAGTTGGATTTTTTTGGTACTGTTTATTAATTTATTGTAATTATTTTGATTCACTTCAATGTTAAATCGGCATAGTTTTGAAAAAGTATAAGTTAGATGCAATAGTTGATTTTGATTTTTGGAGTAAATATTTATAAATTGTGTATGTTTGACGTTTACTTGTGTCCATCAATTAGATTGGGATGAAGAAACACTTGAAATTTGACCTGTTATTTTATTTTTCTTTTGTTCTTCATAGTTCATATTACATAATAAAATGTTTGAGTTGAAAAAGAGAGTAATAAATTGTTGAGTAAACTGTCTTGTTTTTTGTTTTTGTCTTAAATGATTTATTTGTGTTTTGTTTTGTTTTTTTTTTTTTTCAGAGATGGATTGATGGGCTAAAAATAATTTAAAGCCCAAACTTTAATAGGTATAAAATTTTCAAAATAAAACATTTAATTTGTATGCCCGTTAAGCCCGAGCCCGCCCAATGCCCGTTTAAAGCCCGCAAAAGCCCGTTGATTTAAGTCCGCACAAAGTCCGCTATGTTGGGCTTTTGAAATTGAAGCCCGCAACTAAATGGACTTATACCGGGTTTTGCCAAAGTCCGCAGACTTTGGGCCCGTGCACACCCCTAAATAATAATAAGTGGCTATTTATAAGTCATGTTTATTTCACATGTCTAGGATTGAGTATTAAACCATATTTAGGTGCTTGATCTTGAAGGGCCTCTCTCCTAAACATTATGTCTCATTGATGGCTTAACACATCCGTGTGCATAGGAATCCAAGTTTTAGAGGATATGCTTATGTGTTTTACTCTTCAATCTTACAACCATGCATAGGGAAATTTATTAATGCAAGAGAGGGTTCAGTACAATTTTTCATGGCAATAAAATATTGTATTTGTATGTATCAATTTTGTAATAATTAGACTTTACTTCTTTAGGTTTATGTTTGGTAAATTTTCTTATATTTTCTTTGTAATTATGAGTTATGACATATGTTTGGTGCTAAAGTTACCCTTTTGTATTTATCATTGAATGATACTAGCCGATATTCATAATACTCCCTCCGTCCCTTAATCATTATTTTGTTTGACTCGGCACACGGATTAAGAAAAAATAATTGACTTGATTATTAATATTGGTATAATGTGTAATTTTCTTTAATGCCCATGTGTATGTGGTCCATAATTAAAGTAGGAGAAAAAGTAAAGGTAAAATGGTAAAAGTGATGTTCTAAAAATAAAAGTTTTCAAACAAGACAATTATTCTGGGACGGACAAAAAAGAAAATAAAGACAATAATTTAGAGATGGAGGGAGTATAAGTTCATGGTATCAACGTGTCAATAGGGACCTCGCCTAGATCCTTTCCGATACTTCTCTTGTTTTTTTTTTTTTTTACTTTTTTATCTAACCTAACCTTAATTTTAAATCTTCGATTTCGGCTTCAATCATAAAAATCTCTTTATTGCTATCAAACTTGGGAACTAGTCCTTTTTGCCTTTCACCTTTTTCATATATTCTCTATTAATCTAATTTATGTGCTTGTAAAGCTTGTGAGATAATTGCAAAAAAAAGACCTAGTTTCAAACTTTCAAATTAAACCATGTGTTTTTTTTCCGACCAATTAAACATCCTCTAAAAAATTTTGCAATCAAAATCTTCCATTAAGTAGAGGTTAGCTACACTAACGGATTGCTGGTTATTGGCTGATGTTGATAATGACCGGAAAGTAGCTAGCCGTGCACTGCCTAGTTTCCGTACAATTATTTCAAAACAAACCTTATACTATTTGATAGTTTCAAAACAAACCCTAGAATATAATGGAATCTCAACAAATCTATTTCAAAATAAACCTTATACAATTATTATATTTCATAATAAACCCTCTATGGTTGTAGATTATGGGTATTTCAGTGTGTGCTTGTTCTAGGGTTAGAACGTTTCATGGGTCGGGTTGTGGATACATTCTGCGGCCGTCGTGGCAATGAACATTTCTCGACGGGAATTAGGGCTTTACGTTAGGTTTTAGCAGGACAGTTTTCGGTTAAGAAGATAGTTCAGTCCCACTACCTAGTAAAACGAGAAGAATGGTAAAGATATAGTGAAAATAAATATCGAATTTGCCCGAGGCAACATGAGTATTTGTCTAAAATGGTCCATAGCGTACATAAACAAATTTGTTAATTTTAATTCAACCTCACTAATTTTACCATGTTGGATTTCGGAACATCGTCCCAAAGGATTTTATGAGTTTTGATTTAGGCATAAAAGAATTTTAAGGAATTATACCAAAAATTTCCTCTTAAGAATTTTTAAGCCATCAATAAATAAATTTTTTTATCGAAAAAGCCTTATGTTAAACTTTAATGCCGAAAAGATATAAATTTAATGTTGCTACTATGCTCTCATTTGAGTGGAAATTTTATTCTTCCTTTACAATACTTATGAAAAGAATTACTTAGTATAAAATAATAATGATATAATAACAATATCACTAAGTATTGTTATTATTCTTATATTATTATTATTATTATTATTATTATTATTATTAAGAAAATGGAATGGATAGTGAGAAGTTGGATTTTTTTGTGTGTGGATGAAATAGGTATATAAATACCCATAATCTGCAGCCATAGAGGGTTTATTATGAAATACATTGTATAAGGTTTATTTTGAGATAGATTTGTTGAGAATCAGTTATATTCCAAGGTTTGTTTTGAAATTATAAAATAGTATAAAGTTTGTTTTGAAATAATTTTGGCAGGAACTAGGCAGTGCGTGGCAACTTTCCCGCCATTATCCACGTCAACCACCAACTAGGATGCAGACTCAGCAATTCATTAGTGTAGCTGTTAGGAATATTCACCTAATCACTTATCATATGACGTCTAAGTGAATATTTCTTAATTACTAAAGATTTGCTTGTAACCATCATCTATTTAGGTTAGGATAACTTGTTTAGATTTGATTAGTAGCATGTGAGCTACATACTTAGTTATTCGGCCTTAGACCATCTCGACTCACTATGACAGGACAACTAAATAGAGTGATAACCAAAGACTCAAGACTGCTACGATTCTCGCTAGGACACTAAGCATCAAACTGAAGCTGCTGAAGGTTAAGCTGTTAAAGCTGAAGGAAGTGTCATCGACTGATCTATACAAGATCTTCAGCGATTGATGTCCAACTGATGTCTTGGAACTCACATCAGCGATCAAGACTCAACGGTCAAAAAGGAAATATATTTTGGATTCTCTAAAATATATTTTCTATACAACTTGATCTCTAAAGTACTACTCTTCACGTGGCCCCTGTCAAAAAAATACTGTGTGATGTGACAACACCATAAAGCTTTTCAGACACGTAAAATCTTCTCTAGAAGATCTTATAACTGTCTCCCTCAAAAGCCTTAAATATCGAATACAACCTTCAAGACTTTGAATTCAACCTCTACAACGACAATATACAACAGTTGAATTCAAACATCTCTCAACGGCTACTCACATCTCTCTCCCTATAAATACCTCAGGTGTCTGCTCAAGAAAGGTGTAGACATAGGTGGAAAATAGCATTAACAAATACACCAAGAGCAAGTGCTTGTGAAAAGAGAGAAAGATACAGTGGTGTGCAAGAACAATACACTTGTGAAGTTAGAGTATATTCAAGTGTGCCCAATCGTCATCAATCGATTTAAGCTCATCTCTATCGCCTCTCAAAAGATTGAAGGATGAAGACTTTACTCACCAAGTGTACGAAGAGAAGAAAAGGAGAAGAAGGAAAGAAATGTCCAAAGAAATCCAATCTGCTAGCGTCTAGTTCTTCACTCAATATCTTATCCACACACACAACCTTACTAATCTTTATAATGGTTGGTGTGGATTTAATTACACAACCTTATATGACTCGGGATATCCCCGAAAGGGATGTTCAAACTTTTTAGTTTGAACATCGCTTTTAATATTCTAACTCATCTCACTTACCTAAGTCTCCAGATCATCAAGAGACTAGTTTATTGAATCTCTAGATGGTTCTAGGAAGGGTTAAGTGAAATAGCAAATGGTGATATAAAATAATCATCTATATCTCCATTTGCCTCTCATTAGAATAGTTTGCCTGTAAGTTTTTCTTTAGTAGTTTAATTTACTTTTTGTAACATGTTGTGAGCGCCCCAGATCTGCAGATCCATTTCCTTTGGGGCCTTTTTCGCTTTTCGACTTCTCTCTGTGATTTGTGTTTGATAAACGTGCAAAAACCCATTTATTTTGTAAAAACAGAGTCGAAACCCTCGTTTATGAAGTAAACGAGAGAAAAACGTGGGTTCAGGGGCCAAGTTACGATTTGGGAAGGTTTTACGCACCCAACTCACCCTTTCAGTCTCTACATGTTTGCATGCTCGTATTTAAGTATTGTGAGTTTGTTATTTTATGTGACGGAGTATTTATATCTCCGTTTATGTATATATGTTTATATACTACAATATATACTTCAATTTAACAAGTACAATAAATGTATTTGCACATCAAATGTACTGAAATAAATATGTACACATTTATAATTCAAATGTATTTATTTACATGTCAAAGTGGATAAATAAAGTAACGAACGGAAGGGGTTACCTTTTATCATTTTATAGAATTCGGGCCAAGTTCTAGGCCGTTGTGTTATATTGGATCAAGCTAGCTCATAGCCTGACCGTTGTGCTTCCACTGCTACCGATACGAGGAAAGGAAGACTTACGTTTTGTGTTTGTGTTGTGTGTATTATGTATATGTGTGTGAGTGAGTGAAAGAGAGAGTTTGATAACTCTTTTCTTCTTTTTCTATTCTTTTCTTTCTTTCTCAGTGAGAAAGAGAGCTGAGGGTGTGTGTGTTTTGTTGGTTTTTTTCTTCTCTGTCCGTGTCTTTAAGGGAGAGAGCTGAGAGCTCTTATATAGGAGGCTGGGAGGGAGATATTTCTCGTTACTCTCAGGGCCAAGCAAGGAGGAAGGTTCCTTTGTGCACCGAAGTCTTAAGCAGCCAGTGGCTTGACTTTGAGGGCAAATGTCAAGTTTGGTACGTGGCGCACCAGGCATGATGTCCGTGTACCAAACTTTGTTTTGGTTGTTTCAGCACACCAAGCATAGCTTCAGCGCACCAGAGTTATTTTTTGTCTTTCCCAGGCTTTGTGTCTTGCATTTTGGCCCTTCTAAGCTTTGTATCTTCAGTCTGGACCCTTGATGTTGATCTAACTGAAGTTGTTTGTGTTTTCGGACGTCGTTAGTCCTGTTTGATATGTTGTTTCCTAAAATGATCATAGAAACAAGTGTTAGTCTATTTATACATAAATAATTGTTTATAGGACAATTTGTATAATGTAGATGTACGAATCATAAGTGTCTACAGAGCCCCTCGATTACGTTTGCATAGAAGTAAGTGAGTGTCATCGAAAAAATAGATATCCAGCTTCGTATTGGCAATTGATGGTCAAACTATGCATCGAAGTTTTGTGTGACCAAGTGTATATGTGAAGGAAGTCGAACCCTGCATCGGGGTTATATGACCAAGTGTGGTGTCAAGACTTTAGCTCGAACTCTCTAGGGAACAGAACATTTAGTCATGACTTTGTGTGGGCAAAATCTGCTGGGGAAAGGTTGTGATGCAAGAGGCTTGCAACACTGCTGGGGAAGAGAATGGTCATACTAAGAAAGTACGCCATTCGGTGATTGAACCTCCTAAAAGGCTATCTACGTATCTCTAAAAAGAGAATCAGATCAAAACGTAGTTCGCATATCTTCAGGGAAGAAACACGATTGTGATATGTTCTGTGGAGGATGACAAAAATGTCAAAGGGCAACCGAATCTCCTAAGAGATTGCTTACGTATCTCGGTTAAGAGAATAAGGTTGAAACGTAATTCGTGTCTCTTCAGGAAAGAAACATGATTGTGGAATGTTCTTGAGTGACAAAAGATGTCAACGAGCCACCGGATCTCTTAAGAGATAGCCTACGTATCTCGGTTAAGAGAATCAGGTCGAAACATAGTTCGCGTCTCTTCAAGGAAGAAACACGATTGTGAAATGTGTGTGAGGACGGTTCTTTCCGGACCCCGAGTTCGTAACCGTTGGGAAGTGACCAAAAGAAAGCTATACTAACACAAAATGAAGCAAATTGCAATTTAGGATAAGCTGTAAATTGACATAAAATAAAGATACTATTTTTGAGCGGCGTCCGGGGGACGGATTATGAGTTATGTTTGAATGGCGGGGCCGTTTGAACGGTTGATTTTCAGAGGCCTCGGGTTTGTATTCGTAGGGAAACGACCGAATAACTGGGTGTGCAAACGTGTGTGAATGGACTGCAATCTGTGTGGTGTCTAGGGGACAAACTTTGTTGGGGATGATGCACACGGCCATTAGCAATGCTTCTGCTGAAATGTAATGTGTAGGGTCCCATAGGAATTCTTGCTGGAGATGCTGGATTAAACGGTGGGGCCGTTGGGAGTAACTCCGTTGGGATTTCCTTTGAAAATATGTTGATGGTGGACTTCTGTTAAGGCGTCTGTTTAACGATCGTTAGTTGGACGTTAAGTTGCCGTTAGAAGGACTTGGGGGTGTAAATTACAAAATGCTGAAACTTGGAGGTAAAAGGGGAAAGTCCCCTTTCTTCTTAAGGAAGAACACGACAGTAGCAGCAGCAGCTTTCACTGTTTTTCTCTCTTCTTTCCTTTCTTCAAATCTCTCCGATTTCTTTCAAATTTCTTTTGAAATCACTCAAATTTCTCAAGTTAATCACCCCAAAAATTGTTTGTAGGGATAATGGCGAACAACTCAGACTCAAAAATGAGATTCCCGTTGATTTGGGCGTCAGTGACGAACAAGCTGACGAAGTGATAGCGAGGAATTAGATCCGATATCCATTCTGGGCTAGTAATCTGAACGATATCCATCATGACCGGAGCAGTCACATCTCTTCTTTAGATCTACCCACAATGAGTTTTCGAAAACTCATTTGTTCCACAAAGTATGTGTTAGGAATATGCCTATGAAACAGCTGATGTATATGTTTGCATATTCCAACACAGTGATTTGCTTGTTTCCATTACAACGCATGTTTCACAAGTGGCTAAAAGGGCTGCGTACCGTTTAGTGTGGCAACTTGCTGAAACATTGCATAGGTCATTAGATTAGGAAGTCTTTGTACATGTCCGAGTTTGTGTCCTACCGAGTATTGATGACTTTTCATATGGATTAGCTCTACCAACGTCAGCAGAAATTTCTACCAGCTATGTCTCACCAGTAGACATTTCTACCAGCCATGTCTCATCAGCAATCTTTACCAGCAGTCCTACATCGACAGATCCCAGTATCAGTCATGCTCTTCATCAGACAACTGCAAGAATGCTGATAATTCTCAAGAGGAACATCGATCGTTGCTCAAAGCTACAGTTCAAAATAGATCCGTTACAAGATCTTCTTGACAGCTCAAGATACGCATCGATGTCTGCGCTTTCACTATTATCCAGAAGACATTTCCTCTTCCGTGTTTGGACCCAATCTTCAAGGCTACATTCTATAAAAGATCAAACACAGTGCACTATGACCCAGGCCTGCATGTCAAGTCTCATTCATCCAGCCTGTACTCTTCAGACAGATTTCAAGACAAAACTCACATGAAGGTCTTTGCCCAACAGTTCCTTTAGTACATTATGTTGTTCTGTTAAATCAGTACCTTCCAATGGGCAAAAATCCATCCAAGCTTCAATGACTCTATTTTCTTCTCCACCTATAAAAGAAACCTCTCTTCTCTTATCTTAAAGTGTGCAAGAGCGAAGCTTTAAGCATAATATACTTAGAGGGAGAAAAACACAAGTATAAGAGCAAACACTTTGTGGGAGAGAAATCTGAAATTCCTATGGCAGAGAGGCTTTGCCTGGTTAAGAACTCCTTTCTTGATTTGAGTTCTTTCTTCCTTCGAAAGACTCAGTCTCTTTAGCAGCTATATTTCAAATCCATAGCTATGGACTGAGCATCCTGTTCATCGTTGAAGACTGACCAAGCTTGAAGATGTCCGATGAAGAACCAGAGCCTAATAATCCATACTGCATTCATATCGGTAGACTTATACTACATTATAAGGGCTGTCGATTGTGCAATGTCATCACTCTTGGCCGAGTGCTTTGCACTCAGTTGTTCAAATACTAGTTATTTGAACAACCCATAATATTCTCTCACATCACCCTCCAATTGGTCCTACCTCTTGCCTTCCATAAGGTACTTGGTGAGGCCAATAGTTGAGGGTTTCTAGTATGTCTTCCCGGAACCCCCACTCCTTTCCATGAAATCCCGGGGAGATTTCATAGATTGTTAGGTTAGAGAGTCTAGGTTGATGTACTAAGCATGTTTGCTTTTGAGTAAACCTTTGGTAAATTTTAATATAAATCATATCTTATTACATTCAACCTTTACTTATCTTTTCTGTAATACATGTTATATATTTTGTGCAATCTAATTATGGAAAGTATTTGATGCATCTAATATAAGATTTAAGCTTGCTGATGTAAAGTATGTTCACCTATTAATCTACAGCTGCTTTAATCTTATTTATTATACTTATGCTGCATGTCCTTCCACTGCTTTATTTTTTTAACATGAGCAAAGTATAATAAATCTTCCACCAAGCAGCCTCTGAAAACTGCTAATTGTATATCATTTGATCTCTCAATATCAGCCATGTTGCTTATATATGGAAGATTAGAGCCGTTAAAACGGGCCAAACCCGCTGGGCCAGCCCGTCCCGCTACCTAAAAGTGGCGGGTTAGGTTGAGGAAAGTCAATCCCGTTTAGGGGGCGGGTCAAACGGGCCGAGCCCGCACGGGTCACGGGTTGAGGCGGGGCGGGGCGGGCCGGGCTAGCCCTTTTTTTTTTTTTGCTACTACCCATTGATTAAATCTGGACCATTGATGCTTAAAATTTCAAATAAACCTAGGGCCTAGGCTAAGAAAAAGGAAACGAAAGTTGCAGCAGCAACATTTATTTTAGATCTCAATTAGTTACCACTTCATAATCAATTAGTTACCAACTAAAAGACTATTAATTAAGTTGGTGGAAATCTCACTTAAATCAATATTAATATTTAAACCTTGGTGAAAATCCCACTTAAACCAATATTAATATTATAATATTTTCTATTTTTAATTATTTTCTTTAAGTATTATAATATTTTCTATTTTTAATCATTTTAAGTTTTAAATCAGAAAATTAATAAATCAATATTTTGGATGGTTGACCCGTTCCAGCCCGCAACCCGTGGTGGGTTGGGTTGGGTTGGGCAGTTCCAGGACCGCCTATTTGGCGGGTCAGCCCGTTCTGGCCCGTTTGTTGGCGGGTTATGGTCGGTTGCGGGCCAACCCGGCCCACCAGCCCGTTTTGACAGCTCTATGGAAGATGCCCTATCCAATTAATCATTTCATCCTTGTCTTTCAACATAATCTATAAATCAGATGAAATTTTTAATAAAGGTCGTATAGGCTATTCACCCCCCCTCTAGTCTATACTCTGAGCATATCAACATGGACCTAACAGTATGCTAAATTTGAAATTTGTGTGTGATTTGTTGGATTCTTGATGTTAATCCTGCAATTGTTAGTATCCAATCAGTTATGCACAGAGGGGTCACCAACATGATTATTTGGTGACTGAAAAAGATTGGGAGGAGTACTTCTTGTGTGTCCCTTTTTTTGATATTGTATGGGTTGTACCCCATTGAAGAATTTGGCAATTCATATCGGGGACTCATCGATTTGCACAGGTCATAATTGCAAGGCTCCCTGCTGCGACCTTTTATCATGCCTCCCGAGTGATGCGGCAATTTGGACAGGAGAAAAGGCTACCCGATACTGACCTTTCGAGTTCGAGACAAGTGAGCTTACTGGTGACCTCTGCAGGGACCTCTAAGGGTGGTGGGGTCACGAGATAGGGCCACGCACTGTTCTTTCCTTAGATCACATCCCTTTGGAGAATATCTGTCTTCCCATCAATTATTTGGTGTGGCTGGTCCCACAAGCGATGGAGCATTTATTCAATATTAGACTCACCTTGAAGTGTCTGCTTGGTAAAATCGTGACTAATGGAGCAGACACTCGTTAGCTGGAGATGGGTGAATCTGTGGAGGACTCTGGTTTAGAGATTTATGCAAGGGATCCTCAGCGACTTCAGTGTAGTCGGAGTAATATATCTTGTGGCTCGCGAAGATTTGATGGAGCTGGGACCAGCGGTGTTGGTGAGCGTGAAAGAAGGAGCGCTAATGAGAGCGAGGGAAGTTCGAGAGACTAGCGTGGTAAACCTCGGAGGAGATAGAGTGTGATGACTATTTATATAGCTATATGTAAAATAGATTAAGACAGAATATGAGTACATGTAAGTCTTATCTATGTACTCCTTAGTTGCCAAACTGGGGACCTTGTTATAAATTAAAAGTGTGTTATTATTATATGAGTAGTGGTTTTTCCTTGTGTGATCAAAACAGCATGACGGGGGAAACCAAAATATTATAAAATGTGTAAGTAAATGGCCGAACCCGAAGGCTGCCTACGTATCTCATAAAGAGAATCAGGTCGAAACGTAGTTCAACCCATATTTGCGAGAGACGGAGATTTTCATTTCTTTTTCTCCAATGTTTTATCTATCTCATTTCTTTTTTGAACTCTAATTTTTTCCTAGGCCGCCCTTTCGGGTTTTTAACCTACCAAGTTATTTTTAGAAGAGGGAGAAAAGTATTTACAAACACAAGTAAAACTGAATGCACTATAGTTGAGCTGACAACTACGCGTAGTATTTCTTGAGCTTGTCCATGTTGAAGGGCTGAATGAGATCTTCTCCATTTTCATTGGTGAGAAAGACTGCATTTCCTCACTGTATGAGCCTTACTACGCACGGTCCCATCCATGGTGATTTCCACTTTCCAAAGCTGTCAATGTAGCTAGGCGGCTTTTCTCGAAGAACCAAGTCGCCTACTCTGATGTCTCGGGCTTTGACACGTTTGTTGAAGGATCGAGCAATCCTCTTTAATATGCTCGTGTGTGTTCTAAAGCCAATAACCTCCTTTCATCCAGGAATGCCAGTTCATCATACCGATGCTTAAGCCAATTAGCTTCAGCCACCTCGGCTTTCATCATTACCCTTAAGGAAGGGATTTCAATTTCAATAGGCAATACTGTCTCCATGCCATAGGCAAGAGAAAATGGGGTAGCCCTAGTAGGCGTACGAACAGAAGTATGGTAGCCCTAGAGTGCTAACGATAATTTGTCAGGCAAATCTCTCCCTATATCTGCCATTTTTCGAATGATGTTTTCAAATGTCTTGTTAACTGCTTCCACAGCACCATTGGCCTGCGGCCTGTAAGGTGAAGACTTGTGCTGTTGTACTTTGAATTCCTCCAGTACTCACCCGTCTTTAGCAAATTCCAAACATCTAGGTACCAAGGCCCATCAGCTCTTTCTTGGTCCTTCGCAATGGCAAAATAGAATGCTGGTATATGCTTCATCCCTATGACAAAGGGTTGGACATTGAACTCAACGGGGATTTTGACCAGCGATGCCAAGGTTTTCAGAGCGTCCGCGAAGCAATTTCTATCCCGAGGGAGATAGTGGAATAATATAAACTAAAATTTCTCTACCAATGCTGTCAAGCGGGCATGATACAACTGCAGTCTAGCATCCTGCGTCTTTCATTTTCTTTCAACTTGATTTATGATCAAAGCTGAATCATCGTATACTTCCAATTCTTCGGCGCCCATTTTCAAGGCTTCTTCCAATCCAGCTATACAAGCTTTATACTCAGTGGTATTGTTGGTAAATTCAAATTCTAGTCGTATGGCCAAAGGCATTATGTATCCATGGGATCGATCAACATTATTCCTATATCGTATCCTCTCGTGTTGGCGGCTCCATCGAAGAAGAGTTGCCATTTTCTCATGTTATCCGTAATTTTAAGAACCCCTTTATTAAGAAAATTTGGTTCTTCAAATTCTTCTGCTTCTATCGGCAGATCTGTCAACTGGTCAGCTATCACACTTCCTTTGATTGATGTCGAATTCATTTAGCAAGAAAGACCATTTGGCAAGCCTGCTTGTAAGTGACGGCTTTTCAAGTATGTATTTGATCGGATCCATCTTAGAGATCACCTTTGTAGGCAATGTTTGCAAGTAAATCTTGAGCCTCTGTGTCACTTATACCAGACCTGTGTAACTCTTCTCAAGTGCGGAGTAGTTTAACTCGCTGCCCTACAACTTTCTACTTACAAAGTAGATGGAGTTTTCAGCGTGAGAGTCTTCCTTTTCTTGCTCCAACATGGCTCCAACCGCGGTGTCTGTGACGGTAAGGTATAACAATAGGTACTTCAGTTTGTGAGGAGGAGCTAGAACTGGTGGACTAGCTAGGTATTCCTTGACCTTTTCAAATGCTTGCTGCACTCTTTATCCCATTCTCTATCTGTATCCTTCTTGAGAAGCTTGATCAGGGGTTCGCACATGGATGTCAGCTGCTGAATGAAACGACTGATGTACTGTAATCTGTCTAAGAAGCCTTTGACTTCACTTGGAGTTTTTGGTTACAGCATATCTATGATAGCTTTGACCTTTGTAGGATCCACTTCAAGTTCATTGTCGGTTACCATGAATCCCAAGACATTTCCTCGGGTGACCCCGAATGTACACTTAGTGGGGTTGAGCTTCATCCGGTACTTGCGCAATCTCTCAAAGAACTTGCAAAGATCTCTTAAATGAGCACTGTCTGCGTCCATTGAATGAATAATCATATCATCCACATACACTTCTACTTCTTTATGAATCATGTCATGAAAGAGCGCAGTAGTAACCCTTTGGTACGTAGCCCCAGCCTTTTTCAATATGAAAGGCATGACTGTGTAACAGTAGGTCCTCCAAGGGGTGATGAAGGAAGTTTTTTCCTAATCTTCTTTCGCCATCTTGATCTGATTGTAACTGAGCATTCCATCCACAAAAGACCATATCTTACAATGTTTACCAAAATGTCGATGTTGGGTAGAGGAAAGTCATCTTTCGGAGATGCTTTATTGAGATCCCGGAAATCCACACAAATCTGAACCTTACCATTCGGCTTCGGCACTGTCACGATATTGGATAACCATATCAGGTATTCCACTACCTTGATGAATTTGACATTTAACTGCTTGATGATTTCTTCCTTGACTTGCAGGGACCATTCAGGCTTGATTTTGCGGAGCTTCTACTTCACTGGCTTGACGTCGGGGTACAGCGGAATCCGATGATCAACAATCGCTGGATCCAACCCAGGCATGTCTTCATAAGACCAAGTGAACACATCCTGAAATTCTGTCAACATGCTGATCAATGCTGCTCTCTCCTCATCCATGTAGCTTCCAATCTTGACCTTTCTGACCTCACCATTTAGTCCCAGATTAATAGTGGACAAATCTTCTTGCAGAGCTTCCAATCAGTGCACCCTCGTTGTTTGATCATTTTAATTAATTCAATTAAAAAGTTTTTATCTTTTGAATCCCCATTATTAATTGATTCATTATTAATAGCCCGATTTATCATGTTTTCTGTTAATTCATCTTTTAACATATTGGCAACCAAGGAGTACACAGAAACACTTGCATTATCATTAATGAAAGGAAGGGTTACAAGGTTGACCACCTTATCGAGGTCCTCACAGGTGAGATCCTTGATTTTGGCATCGGGAATAGAATCGATTGATGACCAGCTCTTAACAAAAGGGGAAGAAGGGGGAAGGTATATCCAAAGTGTTTCACCAGGTCCTCAGCCTTCAGTGGTGGTCCTGTAGTAGTGTACCAGTTTTGAAGCGGATTGTATGCCACTGTCTCAAACTCTGCTACCAAGTCCTCAGTGCTATCTGCTGCTCCGTCGATCAATCCCAAAAAACTGTCTCCCATGAAATCTTCTTCGAATAGGGCTAGTACAGAATATTCCTGATCAGTAGTCCATATGTTTTTGACTGTCACCACCTTGTAAGAGGTGTCACGTGGGTCGATAATCACTTTTTCCATTTCTTCTACAACGAGGTTGATGTCGTCGAAGATCTCCCATCCAGGGTGCATCTTTCTACTGTTGTCCATCTATGGCTCAGGGAACATGAGGTAAGCCATGGTTTCTCAATACTTGACAAAGTATCCATTCAAAGTCTTTCTATAGGGGTTCATGGGAGGTGCCGTGTACGGCTGGTTCTTCTGAACTGTTCTGTTTCTCTTGCGCTTCTCTTCTATTACTGCTACTACTTCTGCAGGTGTTGGCTTGTATCCCAGCCCAAAAGGTGGTATGTATTCTTTGATGTCATCCTATACCAGATTGATTCTAAATTACTGACTCTTGCCCAGCCCCAGTCCTAGCATGTGGCCTATATTGCTGAGCATGCAATAAGGGACTATCTCTCTAGCTTCCACAACTTTCTTGTTACTGATGCCAATTTTGGATGTGTGATCTTGCCTGGGGGATTACTTCGAATCCATTCAAAAAGATGCCAGTGTCATTATGCTTAATTTCGAGAATAGGAACATCCCCTTTCTCTTTTGATTCCATGAGTTTGTCAACCAAAATGATGACTATATGATCCTCGTGGATGAACTTTACACATTGATAGAGTGATGAAGCTACCCCTTTCACGTTGTGAATCCACGGACGACCTAACAGTAGATTGAAAGTTGAAAAATATCTAACACTTGGAACTCGACGGGCATTTCCAATGGGCCAATGGTTAATATAAGCGTTACCACTCTGAGCACACATCGACTGGTGTTATCAGAGATGAACCATTGTCTATTAAAACTTTCGGTACCCTCTTTTCTTGAACACCAACTGTTCATAATGTGTAACGCGTTAACATGGTCGATACCTCCCTTTGGTAATCAAGGTTAGTGAACATGAGAACGTTCCCAAAATGGATGTTTCCAATCATCTGAGTTAGCTCGTTGGGAGAGGTCCTGATTGGAATGATAGCCTGATTTAATAACTTGGCAAGGCTATCACGGTGGGTCTTGGAGGAACAAAGGAGAACCCAAATAGAAATATTGGCTTGGGTCTTCTTCATCTGAGTGAGGAGAAAGTCTTCAATGTCTTTAGCCCCAGTATCTTTGGTATTGGTGTCAACTTCTTTATCTTTCCCTAACGGACCACCCATGTCTTGAGCAACTTGGTATGCACGACCAGATCGAGTGAGATGAGAGACATCACCACCTATCCATGAGGCCTTCTCGATGTTATTTACTTCTGCTTAAGAGGTATCCTGGGCACTGGATAAGATATCGCTCCAAGAGAGCATGTTACATTCGAAATTTTCCTCCTTTGAAGACAAAAGGATTAAAAGGTATGACAATGGAGCATTGCTGATTTCGAACTTGGCGAAGGAATTCACCTTTTTTGTTTCAGACTGGATGTCATTGACATGGTTAGCTGGCAAAGGTTTGTTCACCACATTGGGCATGGGGTGCGGTTTCTCGATGATTTTGTCATCGATCAGGTTTTGGATCGCTTGCTGAAGTGAGAAGCATTTCTCAATGAGATGCCCACTAGACTGATGATGTAAGACCCCGTACCAACGTGTTATAGTTAGAATTAATTCAGAAATAGAATTTAGAAACTTTCAAGTTTAAAAACCCTAAAAGAATTGGTGCTTAGCATGGGTTACATTTTAAGACTTTGGTTTAGGTTTATAATACACCCCAAAGATGTTTTAGAACAACTTAGGATCAATTTGGGTCAAGGTTTGGAGGTTAAAAATGGAACAAGTAGACTGGTGTGAGGGAGGACGGAGTGAACGCGCCATTTGTGAAGGCCAAGGCCAAAATGGGATGTCGGGCGCGACCGCGCCATCCCAACGGAGCGGCCGCGCCAGTTCGTCATTTTCCATGCTAACTTGCTATTCCTGTGCTGGCACTTGGCGAGTTTGTTGCATGGTTTGGACGTGATTCAGCTTGAAGAAAAACTTGGAAGCTAAGGCATTGAGTAGTATAAATAGGAGGCATGAGAAAATAAGTTTTTCACACATCCATAAGAGAAACACACACACACACACACTTTATATTAGACACGTTAGTTGCGATACGAAGTTGTTCGGTACACGGTTGATCAAAGTTTGGACGAACCAACATTGTGGGAGTAATATATTCGAGAAGAAAACTCTTTCGGAAAGCTTACTTGGGAAGTAAGTTACTAACCCCTCCTATTTGAGATATATGCATGATTAACTAAAAATAGTTTCATACCATGATAAAATGTGTATTAATTGTTAGTATGTGATATGAGATATTTGAAATGGTTAAATAAATGCTTCGAGTTAGTAGTACTTAAATTAGTACCATGAATTATAGAGTGATGTTATGATTAGCCAGACATATTCAAAGTTTAGTAATGACTCTAACGGAGTCAAATAAGATGTAATAATATTACATCAAATAATAAAGTGATGTTGAGTAATGACTCTAATAGAGTCAAATATAATTAACGGGTTATATATGAAGTGTCTCTAATATATTAAGAAGACACATTAGTAAAGTTATAATGTCATAAATGCTATGACATATATGGTAAAGTGGATATGGAATGCGTACGGAATGCATAGTATCACGTCACAAACAAAAGTAAAATATAGTTTGATGTCATAAGGGTATGACACGATAATGATGGGATTTATTGTAAACCTGGAACAAAGGTAGTTCTATAAAGTAGAAAAGTAATGATATATAGTTGCTTAAAATGATAACACTATGACATATAAGGAGTAATAGCATGTGATTAGTAATGTGCTTAGTGTTCACAAGCACTTCAACAGAATAATTAATGGCAGGTAAACATCTACTTGACCATATTGATATGTATTACATGTAAGATATGCTTAAAGTAAAAATGTTGCGTATGTGTTTATGAAAGGCAGTATAAGAATAATACAAGTAAACATCTACTTGTTTATGAAGTTAAAGCAAAATAAGAAATTGCAAATAAATATCTACTCGTTTGTAATAATGATATCCAACCAATAAATACTGGGAAGGGCATTGATGCAATGTATACATGATGAAAATCATGATACGCGGTAACTACCGTGGGCAATGTATACATGATGAAAATCATGATGCGCGGTAACAACCGTGGGCAATGTATACATGATGAAAATTATGATGTACGGTAATAACCATGGACTCAGTAATGATCCTGCCACTGGCCATGGTAGAGGGTAGCTCACTGTCATAATCAATAGGGTGACATTGATATGCTGCGACCCTTGTTGCCATCAGGTAACTAGAGGCATGGGAAAGGGCTGCCCATAGAGGTGAAGCCACCCATGGTACCAGTTATGAGGAAAGGGCTGCCCGTAGAGGCGGAGCCACCCATGAAACAAATAAAGGTTTTAATTCAGGAACTTGCACTGCAATAGCAGAACATGTACCGACAAGAAGAGTAAGGTGAAAAGTAAAAGGGATGTTGAGGCATATCTCGACACTGATAAGAGTACTATAAGTTACTTGTTATATGTTAGCCATGCATGTCGGTTAGTTGCAGTCTCCAACTGGTATGGGATGGTTGGCGGCTGCTGAGCCTCTGATATTGCATGGTATTATAATGTGTTTTTCTATGTATGAAGTGGTCACAGTCTTCAACTGGTATGGGACGGTTGACGACAACTGAGCCTATCGTACGTATGGAATTATTTGTTGTTGTGATATACTGTGTTTAATATGCTGCATGATAACATGCCATGCATCTAGTAACTTACTGAGTTTCGACTCACCCCGTATCTATTTTAAACCGTTAGATCTCAATAAGATGGTAGTATCCAGCATTTTGGGGTCATTTAGCAGAATTCAGTGCAGGTAATGGTTCGAATAATAGTTTGATGAAAGTGTGTATCAGTAAGGTACATAGATGGAATAGGGATAGGGCGGACAGAAATTGTCGTAAGGCTATGTAACTCTGATCAGTAATGCTAAGCAAAGATTATTAAATGTTTCTTGAGATCATTGACTCAAGTTTATATATGATGTTTTAAAGTTCAATTTCAGTAGAACTTTTACTGCTAATTATTGTTATATGTTTGGTTCATGCATTGGCTCGGGGGTCCGTATAGGAACTCGGGTCGGGGCATGACAGATGATATTCACAATACTTTGCATGGTCCTAGGTAGCAAGCAATGGATTGGGAGGTCTGTAATCTTTGATAGGTTTGAGGACTCCCTGTGCTTTCAGCCCCAAAAATATCAATGACATAGGAGCGTGTAACTCATCAAAATGCCTATTGTTTCTACGAAAATTATTTTTTGCACCTTTATTGTTGTTGTTTCCTAATGCATTTATAAACCCATCAGGTGAATAATTGAAAGGCATACTTCCATAATTCTGAGCAGATGGTACAGCTGGCAAAGCCATCATTGGAATATTTCCTAACATGTTTACAACAAGTGTAGACGTTGCCGCTGCCTTTCCTTTGGAGTATCGAAATGAGCTTGAAGGGGGATCAATCTTGATCTGTCCCGTACAGATTTTTGTAAGAATACGAAATTCGCCATCTAAGATTACAGAGAAATCAACATAAGGAAGGTAACGCATACGATCCAAATAAACAGTTGAAGGTTTCTCAAAAGGATCCTGACTTGTTCACTGGATCGAGCCTGTCAAGGGTTTGGGCAATTTTCTTTCTCCACCTTTCGGCATACTCAAAGAATGTCTTTTTCTCTCTCTGGGGTGCAATAATTGAGATCTCTCATGTGTTTTTTCTCAATTACTGTTATCCTTGTACCTCTTCTGAAACTCATATGCGAGTTTATCCCAAGTAGCAATCACAGTGCTGTCAATAGACATCAACCATTGTTTGGCAACCCCAATTAGAGTTAAGTGAAAATTGGAGACCATTGCTTTGAAACTTGCACCTTTCTGCTGCATAGCATGAGTGTAAGACCTAAAATGTGCAATAGGGCAACCTATTCCATCGAATTTTTCGATATCAGACATTTTAAACTTTGGTGGTAAAATGGTAGCAGGCTGGAGTGTCATTGCTCGTGCGGTGAATTTGCCTTTGTTTATGACTTTCAGAACCATGTCTTTCAATTCTCTAATTTCACCTTTGTTTGCAAGTTTAGCATTGTTGGTATCAATCATAGCTGTGCTCGGGAATTTTCTTACTAGAGAAACTGGGTAAAGTGGTGCATATCCAGCAAAGGGATAGATCGGTTTGACCGAAGGCTGAGGGTTGTAACTATTTAGGTTTAAGTGTGGGTTATCCTGAATTGGATTGGTTATGTAGAATGAGAATGCATTTGGATTTAGGAAATGAATATTGGTAGGTGGAGATGTGGTGCGAGTTGTAGGAGGTGTGGTAGTGTTTGGGATTAGGATTGGGATTGTGGTAGTCTGAGACTGGTGATGTGTATTTGGATCAGCATTTGGTTGAGGAGGGAATGTGTTTGAGTAAGATGGATAAATGTTTGGATATGGGGGATATGGATATGGAGAGTAGGGATGTGGGTATGTGGAGTAGGTGTTTGGATTGGGCAGACTTGCATTCACACTTGAGGGTGATGGATCAACAGTTCTTGTTGAGACATATGCAGTCCTGTTATCAGCCCCTTGACCTTGGATAAGGGCTGAAAACCTATTTATCATGGCTTCCATGCTTTGGTCCATCCACTGTTGCATTGCTAGGGTTGGAGCGTATCCTGGAGCCCCTGTGTCATGTCCCGCAGAAGAGTTATCTTCCTGATCGGCCATCTGATTAAAATGCAGACTTTCTGTACTTGAATCTGAACTCAAACTTGAAACTCTTGTCAACCTCCCAGTGCTAGTCCTCCTCCAATTCAAGGCCAGGTTTCTGAAACGTTGGGGTATGGGTAGGAGTTAGGTTCTGAAAGTGTTTCTGGGTACATCACAATTTTATTGTTCCTCTTTTCCTTTTGAGACACGACTCACCCTAAGATGGTTGGATAAGCGACAATGCTTTGTTTTGACTTATGATCCGTTCCTGGAACAGTGGATTCTCTCGCCAGAATATAGGACCTTCGTATTCCACCTGTATTTCGACTTCCTAAGATTGGATAGATCTCAGGCGAAGGGCCTATATTCTCTTCAGGATCCACCATCCGAATTGTCTAGGCATATGTCTGACTTCTTTGTTGATCCTGTGCATGCAAATTTTGTTTGTCGACCTTTTAATCAACATGATTTTCTTTTGGGGAGAGTAGGACTCTTTTTTGATTTTTTTGATGTTTATTTCTCAACATCTTTTTGCTGTGATCAAACAGACTCTTTTGTTGGTCGACGAGTCTTTTTTGATTTGATTTCTTTTGTCTTTATGCACAGGAATGACAAAGCATGTTCGTGACAATAAGAACCAACCGGTCTTTTGAAGTGTCCTAGAAACCTATATGAATTACGCATGGCTATGCAGGGCTAGGATGACTTACTTCCTGGTGGACGATTAGTAATCGCGTGGAAAGGGATAATGTCGGCTGAAGGAATGCTGGGCTCATGACCTACCCAGTTTCACTTCAATGTGGCTATACTAGGGTTTGAAGCTTGGTAACAGTTCGGAATAAATGAGTGCGCGTGTGTGCGCCGTATCTAAGAGACTCTTTTTACAATTATATGTAAATGAAAGTAAGACAGATAGGTACAAAATGATCTCTTAGCTGTTACTCAACTTTAATACCAGTTGAGAGATCTATATTCTTATACACAGTTAATTGTCTTAAGAACAATTGAAAAAGACAGTTTCTGATAAATAATGTTTGACCTTTTAAAAACAACTAAGACCTTCTTGAGATGGATATACTTGATAAAAGATGTCGAATAATAGCACACTTCAATGTGATTACTGAGATTGATCAACTCTTAACATAGGAATGACTATTAGCGATAGAATGATAAAACAACTAAGGTTGGCCAAAATAGTTAAGGTGATAAAATAGAGTTGTGTATAGCGGAATTGAATTTAATTAGTGATCTCAAGACAAGTTATGTTTTTATCTTGTGTGTGTGATGTGTTGTGATGATTAATTGAAGTAAGTAGACAATTTGATGATTGTTTGAACAAGAAATTATGAAAACAGTTAAGTTCAAGTACAAACAAATATTTAATGGAACAGTAAGCAATAAGTAAAGATTGAGAGATAGAGAAATTGACACAGTGATTTTAAGGTGGTTCGGATCTCTTATCTTACATCCACCCTTACAGCCCTTTATCTATTGTGAGACAATATTTTACTATAATTCTTCCAATTACACAGATTATTGAGGTCGAATGAATTCTCTTAATTCATTCTCAACTAGTTGGCTCTCAACTAGGTTCTCTACACAATACACAAGGGGGTTTTGCTTCTTAATAAAATGACTCTAACTAGTCTAATGAAGTTGCTGTTGTAGGCTCGATGTCACTGCGTGATTACTGCTTGGTGTGTAACTGTTTTAACAAAATAGTTAAGCTGTTGTGTTACTTGATCTTGGTAGTTTGTTGGTGAGTGATCTGGATCTTGGTAGGATGACATATGCTTGACAAATTAAAATATCAAAATATCTCAATTTGTTCTGTAACTGACATATGATAACTGTTATGTTATAACTTCCTTAAATAATCTTGCTTGTCTCTGCATCCTCCTACTCTCTTATTTGATCACTCTTTTTATGTGAGATATCTTTCTAATGTCATCCACACACACTTTGATCTGAGGGGAAACTTTCCTTTATATAAACAATAAAATGGAAAGTATCCGTTATAATCCAGTCGTTATACAACGACTAAAAGACGGGCCTAAGTGACTTGGTTTTGATTTTCGACTTGAGTAATGCTAAAGCCACTTAATAAGTACTTAATTTTGACATCGTATGTGTCATCTTATTTTATCTCTCTGTTCCTTTTCTTTAATAATTGCAAAAAAAAATTAATAAATCAAATACATCACTAAATCATAAAATTAAACATATTTTAAATACACTTTTACCAAAAATGAAAAATGTATCTAGAGATGTTAAAAGAGTCACGACCCGTAGGGTTGGCCTATTTAAACCGAAAAAAATAGGGTTAGGGCTCAATATTTTTGACCCGTTTAAAATCAGGGCTTTTTAGGGCTGACCCGTTTAACCCGCGGCCCGTTAGGGCTAGCCCGCTAGGTTTCAGGGTTGGCCCGCCGACCCGGGTAATATTAATTAGGCCGTAAAAAATTTAGGAGATACGTAAAATAATCACCATTAGAATAAAACCAACAACCTTTTAATCCAATGTTAAACACATTTATCCTTTGCACTATAGGTCTTCTTTGTGTACTTGTGAATAAATACTGAAATATAAATAAAAAAATTTGGAAAGAACTATTAAGTATAGCTATTGTATTATTTATTTTGAGAAAAATAAGTTGAAAATTATAACACAACGATATAAAAAAATGTCTAGTTTATATTTTTTTTAAAAATATAAAAAACTATTAAAATTATGAATGATTTATCGATTTATTATTTCAAAATATTGTTATATTATATCTTTAACCGTAGCCCAATAATGGCTCGTTTAACCAAAAACCCGCTAGGGTTAAAATTAGGTCTGCAATATTAGTGACACGAAAAAATTGAATCGTTTAACCCGTAGCCTGTTAAGGCCACAACCCGTTAAAACTGACCCAAAATCACTAGGTTAGCGCGTTTAACATCTCTATAGGATAATCAGGTGCACGTAATTTTGAAGGGTTGAAAGCAAAATTTGTCTAATTGATTTTGTCCAAAAAGAAATGCAATAAATCCAAAACATCTGACAATGAATTGCCACATGTCCACTCACCTGTGAAAGCGAAATCGAACCAACTTTGGATGAGAGGATAGAAAATCATTACTTTCAGATCAGTAAATGCTACCGACAGATTAAGAAAACAAAATAACCATATGGAAGAAGCAATTTAACTGCTCCTATTTTACAAACCCTACTACAAAACAGCAGTCGTTCGAGCCCCAGTAATTTACCAAGCCAAAGAAACAAAAAGAAAATCGGAATTCGAAGAGGAGGTCATGCTTAATCGAAGAATTTCAAGAGGTAAGCTTAAATTTTGGCGATTATTCTGCGAAATTGTCGTAATCCTGGTGTATTAGAGTAATATAAGGGTAAAATATTTTGGGGTTAAATATTAGAATTTAAATTCGATCCGTTCAGGGATTGTTGAGAATAGCTCGTATTTTGTTGCTTATGAAATTGTTTGATTTGTTTGGTAAGCATATTGTTGGAGATTATTCTATGAACTAGTTGTAATTTGGTGCATAGACAGTAATGAAAGGAGTCCGAATTTGTAAGCTAACACTTTAGTGTTAAATACCAATGTCCCTGATTGGTGGATACAACTAACTTTTCTCTCACACACTTAATTAATCGTTTGTTATCCACCAATCAACACTTAATTAGTCGTTAGCTATCCATCAATCAAGGGCGTTGGTATTGTACACCAACACTTACACTTAATTAGTCGTTAGCTATCCACCAATCAGGTGCGTTGTATTGTACACTAATATTAAGTGTTGTGTACAAATTCGTACTGTGATGAAAGGGTGTATTTTGGGTTTAAATGCTCAAAACCGAGTGTGATTCCGGTTCGTTTTGGTGTGGGAATGTTCTGAATCGCTCGCTATATTATCATATTTTGTTTGGTAATTTTGTTATTGAAATGTTTGATTTGTGATCTTTTCTAATATTATTTCTCTTTTTTGTTGGGTAGGTTAAATAAGATTTGGGTTTTACTTTGTATTAGAATTTGATTGTTTGATGAACTCACTCCACAGGTTTTCGTTGGTTTGAATTGGTAACTAAGTTACTGCTACACTTTCAATGGCTAGAGATTTCTATCCATGGATTGGGAACGAGAATTGGCATGGGAGGTCTTGGGAAATTGAATGTTAGTTCTCTTTCTCCTTCGATTATTAATTACTTATTTTTCATCAAATCATCAAAGACTGGTATTTGGTTAATTGTATGGCTTGCATGGCTAGAAATTGTTCTGTTTATTTATTTTAAAATATTATTTTCATTAATCTATGAAATAGAGAGAGGGAGCTCAGTTACAAGGTTCTGGAATTTCGCGGTCTTTCATCGTGGTTGTTTGTGGTTTTGGGTACAACTTAGGGTTTTTGGGGAAGAATTAGTGTATGGATAATAAGTTAAACTAACTTGCAGCTTTGTTAGGTTCTGGTATTAAAGTGAGGCAGCGAGAATAAATGAGAAAATGAGGAAGAATTAGTATAGACATCATTATATGTGTGTATATAGTTACTGCAAGAGCAATCCTGTGTCCTATTGAAACTTCCAAATTATGGCATATAGTAGCAGATGTTAAATGATACCGTTGGCTACGACGATGATTTCTGTGCAGTATCTTGTATTTAATGGATCGAATGATAATACAATAGATGCATTTATAGATTAGACTACCTTCTTTTGGTTGAGTTTTGAGGAATTTTTAGTTCTTTCACATAAAGTAAATCATACACCTGGAATAGATGTTTTAAGTGCAAAGTTTGAATTTGCTGAAGGTGCCATTAGTGGCAGTTATACATACCTTTGTCTAAATGATTGCGGGCATCGATGATGACTTGAAGGTGAAGACTGGGAGGCTTAATGGTTGCACCACTTGGAGTGTAGCACTGTCTTTTTCTTTCTATAGGCCACAGTCCTTGTTCCTACATTGTGGGACACATATAATTAGACATGTGAATTTGTAAGTAGAGTATCTTAGCTAATAAACCTGCTAATGCAAATCTGGACATCCATCTGTACATGGGAAGGAACAGGTGGCATCTGACATGTTTTGTTCTTTTTGACTATTATGCTGTTAGTGTGTAGAAGTACATCAGGATTTTTTTTGATTGGGAAACCTTTAAACCTATTAGCGGATGGTTATTTGAGTTAGTTAGTGTATTGATCATGACTTAGACACAGTAGTTGAATTAAAAAGTTCAAGTTGCTACTCCATAAATAGTCACATAGATGACTGACTTAATAGCATGGTCAGTCCTCCAACCCTTTCCCCTACTTCCGATTTCCCATGTCTGGTATGGGACCATTCCCCTGATTTGTCTAGGCGGCTTGAGAAAGGTCATCTTCATTAGGCTCGGGTGACTAAGACTGAGAGATGTGGATAAATAGGACTAGTACTTTCCAGGACCAAGGCTTTTTTATTGCCTAAGAGGACAAAGTCAAGAAGTTTCTAGTTTATAGAAACAAGAGTGAAAAAATAAAAACAAAAATGAAAGACAAGACTATGTTGACTTGACTATTCTACGTGAAGTTTCCAGTTATGTTCCTTTTCCTTCAGCATACTATTGACCCAACAAGCAAAATTATTAAAAAAAAACACAAAAGTGGATGGTGAGGTCATTTTCGTCATCTTGAAGAATTGGCGGAGAAGCTAACGGGAACGTTGTGAAGGGAAAATTGACCAAGAAAACAATATGTGGGTCATAATGAATAAAAAAAATAAAATTGGGACCAAACAAATAAAAATGACAAATTGAGGGACCAAAAAATTATTTAAACCATCCTAAAATGAAGGAAGTTCTAATCCTAAACCTGAAGGCTAGCATCAATCCCAAGAGGATTCCTATCTGAAACCCAAAGGATTCCAAGAACAACCTTTCACCTAGAAAAAAAAAAAAAAAATAAAAATATATATATATATATATAAATAAAATTATATGTACTGCACAAACAACTCTATTTCTAATATTTTACTCCCTCTTTTCCAAAATGAGTGTCCATTTATTCACAATCATGAACAAAAATTGACATTCATTTTGGGACGGAAAGAGTAATAAACTTAATATTGTTAACATTTTGAATAGGTAAACAAAATCACACATGATACATTTTGAATAGGTAAACAAAATCACACATGATGATGTTTTCTTTCACTGACCAACCAAATATAAATGGCTTGACTCTGATACTATCTTGGTTGACTAGTGAATTTCGTGGCAAAGTCTGATATACTTAAGATTAAACGATTCCATAGGTCAATCCGTGTCATTTCATCACTGAACACTTTTTGACCAAAACATACACTACACATGCTAAACATCTAACGCCCAATATTTTAGTACTCATTCTGTGAAGGAAAGAACTTTGAGTAGTAGTTATTGTATGTGTTTCCTTTTTTGTATTGAAATTTATTGGTAAATGAATCTTGACCTTTCACTCAAATACACCTTTTTCTATAAATTTATGTTGCACCATGTTCGAGGATTTTGATTTCCCAATCAGTTTTATCCAGCAATGGTTAGTAAGCTTTTCTTCTTTAAGATTGAGATCAGGTCAAGACTTGAAATATGTTGGGAATGGGATTTTACTGAAATAGGAGAATTTGAAGACAATGGATGGGTTTGATTAGTAGGGGGGAGAGAATACTAGTGAAGTTCGGAACTAGTTATGGGTGGGGAAGCCAAAGAGTAATGTGTTTCGAAACCATAAAAAAACCGACAAGTTTAAGGAGCGAATTATTAATTAATCCTTAAGCTAAGTTTCCATATAGTAAAACCTTAAAGCTTCAGACTAGTAAAAAATAATGAGACAAAATTACACTAAATAAAAAAAAATGATGTACTCAACAAGTTAGTATTCAATGTGGTTTTTCTTTATCTATTTATTTATTATATATTATTTTTTTACTCCTTTCTTGTCCCTAAATGTGTCATTTTCTGATTATTGCGATCGATTGTAGATGTGCTTGATCTTGTCTCGGTGTATTCCATATTCTTTGCAGGAACACAGCATAAAAACAGGCTTATTGCAATTGCTGCCGAAATGGGGCAACTGCAAAATGAAATTCAAGAGCACCGTAGAGTGCAAAACTTCCTTTTGAGAAGTGTTAGAACAACAATAGATCCTGCAAGGAAAGAAGCGCGCATTCACGCTTCCAGAGAGCGCATAGAGGGTTTGGAGAGGAGGCAGCAAGCGCTGCGGGCGGAGCAGGAAGCCCTAATTGTGCGTGCTGTCACCCACGGTCGCCTGGGAGACTAGACGAGTCCGTCAACTCTTTCTATAAGATGAAATAAGTAGTCGGTCGCCGCAAAGTAGTCTGTTTTTGGCTTTCTTTATACTACTTTGGTGAAGATTTCTAAGTGTTTGTCTTGTCGTGGAGGTGGTTGACCCTTATCTTATGTCTTTTTAAAGAATTTCAGTGAGTCTTTAATCTAAGCCATGGTTTGAAGTCTAGTCCGAATAATGTTGTCATGTGTCTCTCACTTTCTTTTTGAATTTCTGATGTCGAGTCGGCCCTTAGGCCAAAGAGTCTGTAATCAAGTTGTGCTTTGCAATGAAATAAAAGATAGATTTGTAGCTGGAGGATTTATTTAAGAATAATGATCCCAAATAGCAGACCTTTCTTTTTATATGAAATTCAAGCTCAAAGAGTGCACCGGGAACAAGAATCTTCACTCTTTCTATATAGATAATGATCTTTCATCGAGCACTTCTTATTTCTTTCCTTACTTTCGTCTGAAGGCATCTCAGTTTGTTGCCAGTTCTTAGTGAAAGCAATAGGTCAGGCCTAGACCCGCTTATAAGGAGCTATGGACGCCCTTTGATCCCTTATAGCCGAGTGAAGGCAGTGAGAAATGACGCTCTTTCGACTCTCTTACTTAGATCAGACGTCACAACCACCCTGAGGGAGATCTTGGACCTTTGCGAAAGGAGACCTTAGTCTTTCAAGAGCAAGACGAGATCTTCTTCTTCTCCAAATGCATACCTTTTATTGAAAACTAGTAGGTGAAGCTCTTCCGGTTGTTAAGACAAAATGGTCAACTCCAAATGCTAAATGGGAAAGAGGCATCGATTATAGCTCAGTGCCTCCGGTTGTTAACTCACAGGAGCCTCACCTATATGTGCATGTTAATAGTGGGAGTACGAGTCGTAGTGCTAGCACTGTTGGGGAGATGGCTGGGAAAGAGGCGTCGATGATTGCTCATTGCCTCCGGTTGTTAACTCACGGGAGCCTCACCTATCTGAGCATGTTAATAGTGGGAGTACGCGTGGTAGTGCTAGCACTGTTGGGGAGATGGTTCATAGTCAGGACTCACAACCTCAAGCATGCTCCCATCAACATAAGAAGACACATGGTTCAACGTACGATGTGAAGCACGTAAGTTCGTTGAATTTTTGTATTATTCGCATGTATATCATATTGTTGTAAATTGATTTTGTTGTATTGCTACTTTATATTAGTCTCTTATTTATTGTGTTTATTATATTTCTGTAAATTGGTTTTGTTGTTTTACAGTTTGGTGCCTATCCAAGCCCGTACAAAGATAGGTCCAATAATCAAGCAACATTACACAAAACCTATAACAAGCCGGGAAAGGTTAAGAAGGAAGATATGGATCTCATGTGGGGAGAATACTTGGTAAGATGAGACATCTGTTTGTTTTCTAATTACTATCTTCATTTCTATTATAATTTACTCCATTTTAATCATACTTTACTTTTTTGCTCAGAAATACTTTTGCTTTGATTCACCTAAAGAAGAGGCTAGGGGTCGACATGTTTGGGAGAAGATAATTAGCCGCAATTTCACAAAATACTTGCATAGTTGGAAGAAAGCAGCAGAGAAAAAGTAAAAAGTATGGATGAGTTACAGCTGCTTGTAACTGGTTGGACAAGCCTAAGTGTGGCACAAACTGTGCGATTATTGGGTGGGCAATGTGTTTCTTAGAGCAAGTGCTCTACGTTAAAAAAAAGGGCCTCCAACAAAGGGATTCCTGGTAATATTACATACTAGGAACACCAAATTGAACTAGTATACTTTGACTTCATCCTTTTCATGTTTGTTTGAGTTCCATTAGTTTTGAAAAATATGATAAAGCAATAATTTTGTTGCTTTCTTGATTATCTTCATTAAATCTTGACATATTCTATTATTTTCATGTACAGTCCAATAAGTTTGGTCATTGGGTCGTCTGGTCGTTGGGTTGTCTGCCAACCCAATTTGAGACGTTTGGCTTCACTCATATGGTTGAAGAGGAAGATAGTACCCAAATTTATGCTAATGACGCATCCGTAAACCTTGTAGTAAGTACCCGAATGCAGCCCATTTTGAGACGTTTGGCTTCACTCATATGGTTGAAGAGGAAGATGGTACCCAAATTTATGCTAATGACATCCGTAAACCTCGCAGTAAGTACCCGAATGCATAATGATTTGTTGGTTTTATATGAAAATTTGCTTGTTAGTAAACTTTTGTCGTTGCCTTTTCGATAGTTGTATGTGTTGTTCTTTTGTTTTTCTAATTTGACTTATTATGTACAACTACCATGAGCCAAATGTTCTTTAGTTGTTCTGTTGTTGTTGCTCTTGTTATTGCTGTCATTGTTCTGTTTCTGCTGTTGTTGCTCGTGTTGCTGCGGTTGTTCTTCTTGTTGCTGCTGTTGTACATTTAAATTTCCAAAAGGCTTCAGCTTCAGCATCCTTAAGTTTTCGGTAAAACAATTTCAATATAACAGTCACCTTTTTTTCCCTATTGATGCCGTTGTTGTTTCTGTTGCTACTGTTGTTGCTCTTGTTGTAAATGGGGAGTTTACAAAATATTGTTCGGTAATAATCCTTTGACAAATAGTAGAAGTGGTTGTCCAATACATCAAAAATGTGAGTGGAGGGATATAATACCATGTCAATGTTGGTCTTCAATGTTCCTTTTTTCTTCTGCCAACCAGACTCTTCTTTTAGCTTTTTGTTCAGAAGCAGCTGTGATGATTACTATCAGAGCATTTGACCTGTTAATGCCATGAATTCCCTTTGTCATTATGTTGTTATTTCGAATACAAGGAGCTGTGATACCCACTTTTGATTTTAATGTGTCTGATTTCTCTCCAGTGTTCTCCATCAAAGGGGTTCTTAAAGGTTGTTGGAAATGTTCCGTCATTTGTCTTATTTTGCCCAAGGGACTGGAGATGATGCTTGAATTTATATCAGCTCAAATTTGATAGGAAATCTATTCCCTTTTAATTTCTTCATGGTTTGTAGATATTGGAATCTTTTGACAAATTTTATTATCATTGATAAAGTTGGCTACTGGCTACTTATTTATGCATGCATGTCTCTCTCCTGCCACAAACAGTTAACTTTCTTAACTTTTGTGAATGAACACTCATTTTAAACGGGAGCATATTTAGAAAATCCACAAACTGCTTGATCATGAAAATTGATTTTAGTAAAACATAGGGTAACTTTCTTAAATTTTGTTACTATTCTTTTTTTCATGTTGCTTCCATTGTCCTTGTTGCTCTTTCTGTTGCTGCTGTTGTTGCTCTTGTTGTTCTGTTACTGATGTTTATTTGATGTAAAAATTTTACAAGATACTGTTTATATTCTTGTTGTACATAAAAAATTTCAGCGGAAATGGATTTCAAGAATAGCCTGCAAATGCTGATTTAGTTCCACATATATTTAGCATTAGTCATTTGCTCTCAAATGTTTACTACTTATATGCATCGGTATGATTCATAACTCACAATATTGCAACTTACTCTAGTTGTTTATGTCTTTTTGTTTGGTTGGATGGTCCTTTGGCATGGTACGGTCTCGTGTACTTAGGTTTTATTAATAACATAATTTTGTGCTATCATTAAGTCTTAATATATAATACATGTGTTGTAATATTTAGGAGGATTATGCAAATAAATTACGTGAAAAGCATGGATTAGCTCCTGGTGCTTCTGTGAATGCAATTGAGGATCCTGGCTTGGAGACTTGGCAAGAATGTGTTGGGGGTGTGACGAGGGGTAGGCTGACGACCTCACGAAAGTTGGAGTAAGACAGGTGTCTCGAGAGACTATGATACTCACGTTGATTCTCAAGAGTCTTCTAGGAAATTGAAAAAAAAAGGGAAGCTACAAAAGAAAGCAAAAAGGGAAGCTAACTTGTACAACTTTATTGCTTATCAGAACTCATATATCTTAGAGCACGTAGTACTTGCTTCAATGTGTCAAACCAATACTTGCAAGCACTTGCTGAAAAATGTGGCAAGCTCCTCCTCCCTTGTCTCTTCGTCCACCTCCTACTCCTCCTTTCACATGTTCTACAGATGATGGTGCTTTAGATGTTCCCAGATGATCATTTCTCATCTCGACTTGGTGATGACTTTGATTGTGATGAAAATGATGACAACGATGATAATGAATTCGAGTTTGATGATGACTAATTCTTCGAGTTATGTTTTCTCTTTTGATTAAGACATGTACTACTTGAAGTGTTATGTTCATTTATTGAACAACTTCTTTTGTTTGACGAGGTTATATGACATTATTGTTTATTTTGAAATTTTAAGATTCTCTTGATTTGAAGTATTGTGTATATTTTTTTTGGTAAAGTAGTACAAGTTTATTCAAGGGTAAAATATTTTTGAAAATAATTGATTTTGGGCAATTGCAAAATCAATTACCTATTATGCATTAAAGTTGATGCAAATCTCGTCGCACCCCAAGATCTCTTAAAAAGATTTGATGTGGATGACATCTCAATCTGATGTTGAAGCAACGAAAACCTTGGTATTATGAAAGTTGCCACAATCGAGATAGATTTTCGATTGATAATTCTAGGTTTTGATTCAACCACAGACACACAACTGATTGGATCAAAAGATATGTTCAAGATTGGCACACGTACTTGAAAGAGAACTCACGGTTTTATTAATCAATCAACTAACTCTCAAAACAATGTTAGAACGGCCTTCAAATAGGCTAACAAACCCTAAGAAAGCTGTAAAAGAAACCCTAAAACGTATTGGAGGTGGAATACTAATTAAAAGAAAAGTAATAAAAGCATTAAATACTCCCTCCGTCCCTAAATTATTGTCTGGGTTGACCCGGCACACGGATTAAGAAAACTCAATTGACTTGATTATTAATATTGGAATAGTATTGAAATTGTTTGTTGTTTCCTTTAATGCCCATGTGTATTTGGCCCATAATTAAAGTAGGAAGAAAAAGTAAGGGTAAAATAGTAAATGTGATGTTCTAAAAAGGAAAGTTTCAAACAAGACAATTATTTAGGGACGGACGAAAAAGGAAAGGAAGACAATAATTTAGGGACGGAGGGAGTATCAAAATATGGCAAAAATTGTCAAAATTTGGAAAATGACAAATACAGGCATGGCGCCCCTTATTCTGGCTTGATGCCCAAAACTGTTGTTGCGAGGCCGATCTGTTTCAAGTGGCGTGAGCCATTTGCCGTCTCGAACTCTTCAAACCGTTAATCTAAGCCCTCGAAGTCCTTAAAACACCCCCAAGTCTTCTAACTTTCCCTTGAACTTCAAACCTTCACACAAAAGCCCCTCCAATGCGTGGAAATACTGACAAACCCCTCAAGATCATAATATTCCTCCCCTTTTGGAAAGGATTTGACCTCAAATCCATTCGAACTTAGAATTCGACTTTGGCTTGCTCCTCCTTACTTGCTTACCTGGATTAAATACCAACCCGTTTCCATGCCCAACAAAACCACAGCTAGAAGAACACAACATGATCCGCTTGCCCCTACTCTCCTCTTACATTTTCGTTTGACCTCCCTGAACTTGACTTGGAGTTAAAGGAACAAGGGTGATAGGTTGTTGCTTGAACATGAAGGAATACATGTTAGAGAACCCATCATGCACCACACGCCTATCATATTGCCATGGCCTCCCAAGCAGCATGTGACTCGTCTGCATAGAAACTATGTCACATAACACCTCATATTCATAAGATAACATGCGAAAAGATATGAGCACTCACTTTTTCACCATCACCTCACCACTGTTGTTCAACCATTGGAGCTTATACGGTTGTAGATGCTCCGTTGTCGGCAACCCCAATTTCTCTACCATGAGAGCGCTAGCAGCATTAGTACAACTTCCCCCCACCCACGATCACACTACATAACTTATCCTTGATGTGACACCATGTGTGAAAGAGGTTGTCTCGTTGATCTCCGTCTTCTCCTTTTGCTTGCACATTAAAAACCCGCCTTGACACCAAGGTCAACTCTTTGTCTGCCATACTAATTTTTGTAACATCTTCAAGGGGAGGCATATTAGCATAATCATCCTAATCATCGGTTATTACATCTCCATTATCCAACACCGCCATAATCCTTCGGTTGACATACTCACTCGCTACATGTTCCCTTCCTTGGCACCTACAACATTTTATATCCATGTTTCTAGAATTAGAAGTTTCAGATTTACCTTAGGACCCTTGCACAACTGCCATTACTTTGGTCTATTAACAGAAAGACAAGTAAATAATAGAATGAGTCACGATGAACATGACTCTTACGGATTCCAATCACAAGGTCTCACCTTCTAACCTTGACTCGCTCTATTGGAGTCTTGGGTCAGTGCAGGAGGGTTCGGTGGGGTCTCTTGCTCCACTCGAGGTGACTCACCTAGGGCCACATTCAGTTGTCCTCAAATTCTCTCAGTTCCCGCAATGCGTGTCTGAGTTGGAATATGGTCGGGTGCATGACTGACATCCTTGCAGCCTTCCTAGTTCGTGCCATCCTGCTATAGGCATACAATAGAGACATTATGTGACGCCCCGACCCGGATTCCAATACGAAATCCCGATGTTGACGCGTCAAAACAACGAACAATAAACGGTAACAAATAATAAAAGTACGTGGCGCAACAATTCGTACACACCACAAAACCCGTTTAACAAAAACTTTGATAATATAAAGTCAATCATCGGCAACGTTACAGCCGGAACCCAACTAATAAAACACAATTATAAGTTTGAAGAGACATCTTTAATAATATTAACCACCTCGGCCACAACATGCCGGAACCCACTTATACAAAAACCACGAGCTACGACATGCTCGGGAAAATAACCACATTAGACATAAACTAGAATATACGAGCTCGACATACACGTGTCGGCCACCAAAAGAATAAGAGGTACAAACAGTGTATACATACTACCCAAGCAAAGTCTACATGACTTCACTTTACCAGTCGTCCTCACCAAAAGAATTGTCTAACTATCAACAAAAGAATTCCATGACTTAGACAAAACGAGGGACCACCTGCGAGCTAAGTGACCGAACCAATCGTCCTCACCGCGAACTTCCCGCCTGGCTCGGATCTAAGGAAAACAATTAACAACAAACGGAGTGAGTCGAAACTCAATAAGTTACTAAATGCAACTACATGTCATGGCATAATGCTCAACAATAATCTTAACATTGTAATACAGTTATACATATCACAACCGGCATGTATCATCACCTTGATATACACATAACACATTTCAATGAGCACATTGATGTCCACATAAGTACTCGAAATAAACCAGGTTATAAAGGATATGATATTTCTTTATCCGTTCTTTGCGTTGCTCCTGCAATACACAAAATAACCAAAAGTGCCTCGATACTCGTGTGTGTAGTATCGACGTCCCCGATTAATACCATCGAGTTCAATCTAGCAAACCAAAGCCATGCGTATTGCTACAACATTGGGGCTACTTCTCACCGTGGCCAACGAAGAGGTGTGTGTGAAACTCCGGTACGGCGACTTATGGCGATCACAAACGTTAATTTGTGAAGACCATAGGTCGTCCTACCTTACTCAACTAACGACGCCACTGGACTTACACAATGCACAAATAGATGTTCTTAATCATCTAATACAAATAACCATCAAGTTCAAAAGTAGTGAACTTGACAAATGACACGTAGATTATTCTATTTTATCACCCATCATAATTTAATCAAATATATAAACATTCGATTCAACACACTAGAGCCATACACAAGTCTCTAATTTAACAATATCAAAGGCACGGAGGCTAGAATCTCGATCAATCGGACTCTAAACCTCGTAGTAATCTAACACGTTGTTCGGGGAGCCATAATCTTCCCAAAAAATCTAATCCTCGGAGTCATTACTAAAGTTCACCAAATTAGGGTTCCAATGCTAAATGCAAGACCACCCATTTTCCAAAGCTTAAGTCCTCTATTTGTTCAAATCCTAACATTTATATACCAACCTTAGCTCATTAACATCATCCAACATATCCTCATACCACAAGTACAATGTACCCATCTCATCCTAGAGATTCGTACATGAAAACAACATATAAAGCAAGTTATGCACGAACATTAATGATCCAACACACATTGAAGCTTAAAGCATACAAAGGGGGTTTAGTAACTTACCTTGTGACGAAAATCAAAGCAACTAAAATGAAATCAAGACCTTCTAAGATGATCTCCTAGTCCGTAGCAACACAATGGTGGTCTCGGATCGAAGATCGGGTGGTTAGATCTTTGGGAACACACTCACACACACTATTCTCACTATGTCTCCCACACACAAACTCTCAAGCAACAATGGAGGATTTGGAGGGAAGAATGGAGAGGAATTAAAGCCTCTCCACTCATAATTGGGTGTTAAAATTCAGATTGGAAAAGGGTAGTGAGGTGGCTCAAGGAAAGCCACTCAAATGATAAGTTTGGGGTGAAATTGTCATTTCCGAAAACGAGTTTTGAACCGGCGGGCCAAAGCGATCGCTCTCCCTCGAACCAAGGCGATCGCCCTTCCTCTGGAAACAAAGCGATCGCCTGTCTCAAACAAAGCGATCACTTTGTACCCGATTTTGAAGCCAAAGTTTCGGAAACAAAGCGATCGCCTCCCAAAAACAGCGATCGCTTTGTCTCCAGTATGAAAATCACTGGATACAAAGCTATTATAAGTCATCAAGGTCACCCCAAATCATTTTGGTAAATATTACAAGTATTTTTAAGCTAAAATACTCTACAAACTACGCAACCAAAGCTCGTATACTATCATGGCATTTGTACACGTGCTAATACAACATAAGATCATGTAATAATTCATAAATCACACATAAAGATACGCAAATCAAGCATAAGAGGATTCGGGGTGTTACACATTAAATCTCTAAGGGAAGTGAAACACATTAAGTGATTCAGCTAAAGGTATACTTATCAATATAACGTTCTCAATTCTCAACCCAACACAATTATCATGCACGTTGGGTTCTAAAGATAACCACCTCATTATGCCAATAGGCATACGCACAAGGTGACATGATCTATTCGTATCGTAAAAATCCATTAGGCAAGACTGAATTAATACAATGTATCCAGTCTACAACACCGCACATACAACATAGCAATCACACGCTCACCGCTGGGGTGGCAAATCAATTTGCTATCTCTAAGGTGAAACAAACATATAACACACGTGACAATATACAAGTCACAAATGGCTAATAGCATGCCCAAAAATACTCATGTTCAACTAAGCACAACGACTCACAAAATATCAAGTCAACTCAAACCAGTACACGAAAAATGATACACAAGATACACAACTTGTCCAAGTACAATATTCCATTTGCTTGTCCATTCCGGTTGGTAATAGGGTTAGACAATTTCTATCTATCATGCTATCAACTTAGTCTTGACGAATATCTCTTGACAACCAAATCAGGGGCCCTTCTGAAGTGGCTTCAAAAGCTACCGTCACGGGCGTTAGGGACAAGTGATACAAATATACCCTTAGAGTCGGTCTCATGCACATAAGTATCAAATACAAGCAAATGCACCTGTGTGATACAATGTCTCTAATATGTACAAGTGTTGCATTCCATGATGTGATATGCAGGAATAAAGTGTCTAGTAAGTACGGACTCATATACTCGCACTATCGAAACTCAACACTCCACGATAAACACTAGTGGACTCGTGACCCAGAATCTCGGGTCTTCCACCTCTATTTCCTCAAATGATTACCAATCTCAAGACTAAGACGTTCCTTAAAACATTTCGACTATACATCTTAAAATCAACGAGACAACCTATAATGGTCAAATATCACTACTAAACTTATCAAATGACTCACACTTAGTCGTCAACATTCTAGCGAGGCCTTAAAGCGCACTCACTAATTCCACTAGAGAAACAAACGGCTCCAAGCCATTAGTCCCCGCTTTCATGAACGTAAGAACCAAACTAATCAAGTCCTACATGGAATATCTCCACAACTAACCAATGTCCAAGATACACCTAGACACAAAACTCGACGTTAAACGCTCAACCCAATAACCAAACCACCTAAGCCGAGGATCCTATCCTGGCGGACAGCTAACTTAAGCTCTGATACCAACTGTGACGACCCGAGTCCGAGATTCGATGTTGAACCCCAACTCGGAGCGCCAAACCGAAGAAAAACAAAATAAAGTGAGCCACAAAAACTCGAAACTAAACCAATGCAGCGGAATAACAAATGAACTTGAGCCTCAAAGCTCGAATAACAAGAATCCCAACATATAATAATAACCTCCACGGCTAAACAAGCGCCGGAGAACAACCACATCTAAAACACCACGAGACAACACGCTCGGGAAAACCAACAGTAAAACACCAATGGGCACACGACCATAACAACTAAGGAAACTGGGGTTATAAAAATAGTACAACCGGCACGACTCCATAAGTCGGCACCAAATATAAGTCTATAAAATACAAGAATCTCTACCCGACATACTAAGTTTACATAACCCAGTTTAACCCACGATTTCACAAGTACAGAAATAAATATAAAATACTAGCTAGCTACAACTAGAGAATCTTCGAACTAGAGCCTCACTGCGCCGATACGTATCCTACAACTAAGGAAAAATAAATATGGAAGGGATGAGTCGAATGACCCAGTAAGCTACTAATGAAACAATATGACATGGCATTATGCACATAAGAATAGCAGGATAATAAACAGGTTGTAGCACATAGGACAACCAACCCTATATTCACGAGAAGCTCAGTAGCCGCCAACCGTCATGCACTGGTTGGAGACCACGACCAGCATTCGTTCATATAGGAAGCACATAAAGTGTAAATAAACACATAAAGGTAGATACGGTGGATTCGAGGTACACCTCCGAAATCCCTTGAAACACTTTCGACCTTATCGTTCCATGAAGCCGTAGTAAACGATCGTACTGCTGCTCCACAGAACTATAAAGGATGCCTCTGCTGCTATCCAACAAGATAATAGTAATAATTATAGATTCCTGCACTTCTGCTTCAGAGAACCAAAATAATCAACTGTGTCGCTGATGTTAGGCACGTTTCCCAATATCAACCACGAACAGAAATAGATGATTGTGCTGCTGCTGCTGTACAAAAATCACAAGGGGACCGGTGCTCGTATCCCGAAACAAATATAGGTACCCGATCGCGTCAAGCACGATCTACAAGTACCCAACAAATAATGTACCCGACCGCAACCGGCACGATCTACAGGTACCCGTTGTGGACCATTTTCTATATCCACGTCGACGTATCGCTCGATCCCCTACGACCCTAGACAATACGGCTCTAGCCACTTATAGGTATCACAAGGGACCGGTGTCGGTTATCCCAATGCATACAAAACAATGTTGACAATGCACAGTCGCCGTTTATTTCGTTCAACTGTGGGGCTAGAGAAACCCTTACCGTGGCCAACGGTAGGGCGAGGCCCAGTGTATTGGCCTTCGGCTATTACGAAGGCCCTGCTCTCGCAATAACCGAGCGTTAATACACCTCCAATGCACATATGCCAGCTGGACTCGATGCAATGCACAAGTAGATGTTTACTCATGCCAAATTAATCTAAGTGTGTTCTATTGAATCACAACTTAATAAACCAAATCATGATTTGTTCTATTGAATCACAACCCAATGAAATCAAGCCATAATGTGTTCTATTGAATCACATACTAAATCAACATAATGCGCTTGTAAATACTAAACACACAATCAATCATCAAAGTAGGATGATTGTCCTATTGCTTACTAGAACAACCACACATACACTAAATCATTTTAGTTCGCAATTTCTAGACTTCACAATCATAATATATGTAAGCCTACTCGTGCTTACAATCATAATTCAACGCGCTACTAACACGTGCAATTTAGGATCTCTACGGTATCCCACGATCACAATACACTCCATCTCATGTATATATATTCCACCTAATTTTTGTCGTATATTATATATATTACAACTCCCTACAAGTCACATCGCCCGAAATGGAACGATACCCAAGGTGTGTCATACTACCTATAATACAACTAACTCGTCATCCGATGATTGAGACTATTCGTCTCATATGAAATGTCGCGCACTAAGGGGCATAACTATACGATAACACTTAAGGAGAGACCAAAATGGATAATTAACCCTTGCTAAGGCATAAGGTTAAGTCAACGATTCACCGCTCATCATAGTCAGTAATGTTTGACTAAGTCAACCCAAGTCGAGTTCTATCGGGTCATGATCTCAACAATTCGTCATCCCACACCGTAGGAGACTACAATGCAACCTACATTGGTTTACACTACAACTCCGCTAGAGTTGGTCACCAATAACTAAACCTCGGATGAACTGTAGTATTATCCTTAATTAACAGTGTCAACCAAAATAATCAACATTCGGGGTTTATACTACCCGTATAAATCTCACGAGTCATCGCGAGAGTACTAACGATAAAAATCTTAAAGAGCTACACATGCTCGGTAGAACTAAAACAAGTCATCGGCGACTTTACTGCCAGAACCCAACTATAAAATAAACCCACGAGTCTACAACTCGGGAAACAACAACGATCTCAAGGAGTCTCTAACACTAGGAGACGTCAATACAACATGTATAACAACAACGTGTACTGCAATCATCATTCACAAGTCTCTAATATTTCGAGACCACGAAATTAACAACAAATCATCAATACTCAACAAATAGCATGCTAACAATTCATATTGAACATGTATAGCATATAGAAATCCCATATACAACATGTATAACATGTAATCATCGCGATATTATACTACGATGCTCAAAATCTAAGAAGGAGATTAGTAACTTACAACACAACGCAAATCCTCCACGAAATCCAAGGGGCTTCGGGTGGAAACATACTCCTCTACGCCGCTACAGAGTCCAAACGTCGATCCCAAGCTTGATCTAACTCTGAATCAAACTTTCTCCCTCTCAAACCCACTTTCTCTCTCTAAAATGTGGGAGAAGAGATGGGTTGGTGATTCCTTAATAGATCGGACGATCCTTTTGGTTAGAATCGTTCCCATCGTCGCTAGCTACGCTCCGGCAAAGACGGCTCGCAAATTCGACTCCGAACGAACAATATATCGCGATTATACTCTCTACTCTCTATCCTCTCTCTCTTCTTTCTCTCTCTCTAAAATCTAGGTTAGAGGAAGAGAAATGATGGGAAAATAAGGTTAGGTTATGTTATTAATACCATGGGTAAGTGTTTGGTCCAATCCCGGGCTTGTTTGAGCATTTTAAACCACTTAAAAACACGAAAAACCGAGAAATAACGAAACCGGGCGAAACAGAGGTCGGGCTTGAGCGGCTGCCTAGGCGCTCGCCCTTCCTCCAGAACTCACAATATGCCACTGGAGCGGCCGCCCAGGTGGCTGCGCTCCTCCCAGATTTTTTGATTTTTCTGAATTTGATCCGAAACGCTCCCGAAATGTCCCAGAATGATCCTAACATCAAATCAAAGTCAAAACACATCTAATACACACCTGAATCATCCCGTGACGAGGCACGAATGATAACAAACACTAGTCTCAATTGTACATCGAGACATCCACACTTAAACCAACTCAACTTACGGATTAACGACAAAGAGAACATGCTTGTTGTTTGCGAACAAATCTAGGCCAAGGTTAGGACAACCAACCAAAGAGAAAATGCAATGTATATGAACGCTAATCAACGTCGAGGATAGTCTCGAACGGGTATAGGAATAAAGTGCAACTCACCATGAGTTAAACACGCGTCAAATATGGTTCTCGACCCAACACATCACGCTTAACAAGCATGACGCCTCACTCTCCGAGGGTTTTAAGGTCAATATCGAGAGACTACAAGTGAACCCGAAATGAAGTTGGGTCGGGGTATTACAGTTATAATCAGATGAGACAGAGTGAGTATTCTCAAAATATTTATCTTTTCTCTTCCCCCCTTTTCCCATCGCCAAAGAAAAAGAAAAACAAAGAAAGAAAAAGAATTGCCCACAGTGCCTCCCCTCGATAATTTTTGTGAGCACTTTCACATTTGAAAAACTACATTCACATGCACTATCCTACACACCTGACCTATTGTTGTTTATGCTGACTTGCCATGAGGGAGGCAGTGAAATATGTTGATGAAAAGTTGGCAGTGAAGGTAATGCTTTAAGTAATGCACATGTTCTGGTTAGATCTGTGTAGAATAGAAGCTATCAACATCAAAATATCTAACTTTTGTATCAACCCTGTTAAAGTCTATTATAAATGAATGAAGCCTTCTTACCAAAATAAAAAAATAAAGGATTAATCCTTTGTACTGCCCCTCAATAGGTAGACTTTGCTTTCATGGCATGTTCTGTACAATTTTATATCTAACATGTTACAACGATTGTTGGCACACTTCTCTTTTTCACTTATTATATTTTATGTCGCGGATTATTCGAGTTTCTCTAATATCTAAACAGTTCCATGAGCACTAGAGTATCATCTTTGCTTCAGTTTCACTTCACATTCTATTCTCTGCTTGGATGATTTGAATTATTTTCTTTTATGTTGTAGAATCCATTTTTTTCTACTTAGCCGTCTCAGTTTTCATCGACTGCGAACAACCTCAGTAATAAATTAGCTTCATCACCTTTAAGCTCTTCGCTTCCAGATGGCAGGACCGCAGACACATAGCTGGAAAAGAGCACTCGTGAGAAAGAAAAAATAACTATTAAGAGTTTTACTCGAAAACTTGCACAGATAGCAGCAAAAGATTAAACCAGATGAACAAACCATAAGGCACAAGCAGATCGCCCTGGGGGGGGGGGGTTCTCAAACTTTAGTTCGGAAATATTTTATTTCTGTCCCCTGTGTGAGGAGGAAAAGACTAGCTCCTAAGAAGTTTCAATCGATAAAGCACGAGTATGCATACAATTTTTGCTAATAAAGAATTTCTTCCATATTTGTATCTGCTTGTGGGACTGTTTACTGATAGTGTCATGACTTCTACAAAAGAAAGTTGTCACGTAATACTTTTACTTTTTCTTATTTTGCTATGTGATACAACACTGAATGAACTTGTGTGTAATAGGGAAGTAGACATGACAAAAGAACGTATTGAAAAGCTTCTTAAAGTTGGAGCAAATGCTGTTTTAACTACAAAGGGGATTGATGACATGGCACTCAAGGCAATGAAGCAGTTGATCAAAGTGTAAAGAAGTTGTATCCCATGATACAAGACGGAGTGGACCCTGTTGAAGCTGAAGCATTCAAGAATCACAGTTCAGAGCTAGGGAAGAGCACTGATAAGCTTTCAGTAGGATTAGATCATCTTACAAAGGAAGTTGATGGATTCTTCCAAATTGTTCTAAGTGGTTGTGATGCTTTGCTTGGAAACCTTAGAGTAGGAGGTAAAGTTCCAGGCACAATTGCAGGCAACAATATTGAAGGGCAAGCTGTGAGGTGAAATTCAGTGAAGCAAAATTACCTCCTATATACACGTTGTACTTGTAGGTATGGGCTTTTCTGTCCTTTGGTTGGTAAGAATGTTTGGTATATCAGGAAATACACTAATTGCTATTTTGTGGCAAATCAGTTGGGTCATGTCAATGTTAAACTGATTTGTATTTGTTTGCTATCTTATGTAATGCCAGCTATGTATACGTATAATAGTGTTTGTACCTTTTGCAAAAAAATTGGACCTCCTTCTTTGTCATACTTGTACCATGGATCGATGTATGTAATTATATATCTGTTTGGATCTCTAGCTTCAATATTTGGGAGAGGCTTGTTATGTGTTTCTGTTGGCGGTGCAATGTTTGTAGAATTACCTAAACCCTATAGTATCTGCTGCTGAGGTTTTACTTTAAAAAGCTAATGGAGTCGTATCATCTCGGCGTTACTGATTTTTCATCATTTATTTGCTATTTTGCCAGCTGTACAACTGATTGATTGCATGTATACCTTTTTGACTAGATTGGTTGAAAAGGAAGCTGCTGCTCCTCTCAGCCTGTATTTTCTCTGGAAAGCTCAAAAGAATGCTGGTTTGTGGTCGGTATGCTTCCTTTACTGTGGTACAAGTCAAGGTAGTGCCAATCTCTCTTTTGTTGTTTGTTACTTTTCTTTTTCATGCCAATTTCTTAGAAGATTTGTACCATATATACTTAGTAGACTTTGTAACTTGGAATTAAAGAGTTGGAGGGTCCGACATAGTACACTTGGAATTAAAAAGTTATCTCTAGGTTATGTGCACTGTGCAATGGAGAAGTTTCAAGTTGCGGATGAATCTTTTTAGTGGTGCCCCTTGAATCATTTCATTTGTACTTCAACATATATCATAAACTTATTGGGTTCTTATCAGTCAATAGCTCGGACATGGTGATAGAAAATGAACTGATCATGCGCATTAAAATGTGCTATTAAACATTCCTAGAGTGTTACAATGCCTAATAGTCCCTTATTGTCACATTCTGAATGTTACAGTGCCTCGCCCCTCAATTCTACGGAGATAACAAAATGAATTGTCAATATCCTGATTCTTTGCATTTCATTCCTTTGAGATTAACATATCAAGTGCTTATATTGTATTCGTGTATCCTGGTATTTTCTCAGAGCTTCAAGATATTCGCAAAGGAAATCTCCCAAGATCTCACGTCAAGGTAAAAGACGTACGTGTTTGGTACAATGATGAATTCTCAAAAAAATTCTGGTTGAGATTCTTACATAGAAATTGAAAGATCTTGGTCTTTAATTTGTTTACCGAACAAGGCGGTCAATGATCGACTCCGTTGGGGCTGCACTCCAACTTGTATGTTGATTACGATGATGAAACAGTCTGTTCTTTGGCTTTGTTTCAAGTACTTTTGGTATTGCTGTTGTTCTAACTCAAGGCTCTTCCTTGACTGAACTACATTTCTGTGCTGTTGATACACTTCTTTTCAAACTGAGGGTTGAAAAACAAACCATGCTATGCTAGTAATTTTTCTCCTGTTCCGTTAAAATAAAAGCTTATTTGAGATATGCTTTTAAGAAGATTAAAGTAAAGCTTGAACAAATTGGCCTACTTGATTTGCTCAGGAATACACTAATTTACTGCACAATAGCAACTACTCGAGCTCGGCTCGATAAAAAAATCATTTGAGATTGATTGGAGAGAGCTCATAAGACCATGCACAAGAATGTTTACAAGGGAAGCTTGAACACTCACATCTTTGACTCGACTCATCAATGTGTTGGTCTACTTGCTCTTGAATCTTCTTGCTTAGATATGTACACATCTTTTTGTTGGATCTATCTATGCTATTGGTCTTATGCAGGGAGTTTACCAATGGATTCAATTTTTTGTTATGTCTTTTTTTGGTTTTCTTTTAAATTTGTTTATGCTAAGGCTACACTGGTTGAGCCTCCTCTGGCACTGTCAAATATGCATTCCTTGATCCATAAAACTTATATATGAAGACAGTATGTATTAAGATGCAACTTTCATGAGATACTCCTTGTAATTCCAAGGATAGTGTTTGTAGGAACTTGTTGTTGGGGTTTTTTGTCCTTTGTCTTATTGAATCCCTTATCCACATAATTTCACAATGAGTAACATTGTTTTCCTCGAGAGTCTATTATTAACTGTGATAGCTGTGGGATTAAGGATTATTTAGAGGATATACACTTTAATGTGTTTTAATCTGAGCGTAACGACCACCTCTTTTTAATTTTGTTTGTACTATTGTTTCAGTACTTTGTTGAAGCTGGTACAATTTCTGTTAGACGTGTTCGAAAGGAGGATTTGCGCCATGTCGCCAAGGCTACTACTACAACTGCTGTATGTACCTTAACTTGGCTTCAAAGTTGTATTAGATGTTTAGGTTTTTGAATGTTCTTGTTTCTTCAGAAATCTTTTTGAATTTTTTAGCTTAGAAGATTGCTAATTGATTATCCGGATGCCTAAACTTATTTCATCATCTTTCTCATGTAGATGCTTTTAGCTTTAATTTGTTTTCTTCATTCTTGTAATGTTGTAGTGGGTAACCAAGATGAACACAATGTTGTAATGTTTCTAGAATGAGAATGCTAAGATGGGTGTTTGGTAAACCAAAAAAGATAAATTATGAAAATCATACTTCTCTCATATGCTGGTGAAAAGAATATATCATTGGTCGACGCTTTTTGATTCTGACTTTTTCAGATGATGATACTAAATATTGTATCTTTGACTTGAAAAGTGAAAATCATACGTCAAGTGGTATCAATACATGTTACGAGAATCATACTTCAATTTGTCTATATCACTTGTCCCTGTTTATTCATGTTGCAGTAACTCCATGTCAAATATTGTATTTAAATTATTGACTTATTGTCTATCACTCATGCGATGTCTCAATATTCATGGCAATGGTAATTTTGGGTCAGTAGATGGAGATTCTTTAGCTCCAATGTGATTTGGCCAGCTACGTGTGTGGGAGTGGAACAAAAACCAGGATTTTTTTTTAAATAGCATTCACAACGTTTTTATAAAACGTTGTAATAACCATTTTTTACAACGTTTTTTGTGAACTGTTGTAATATCAGTACACTTTTTACAACGTTTGTAATAACACTTTTTACAACGTTTTTTAGAAAACCGTTGTAATATCACTTTTTACAACGTTTTTTAGAAAGTCGTTGTAATATCAATACACTTTTTACAACGTTTTTAGAAAAAGTTGTAATATCATTTACAACATTTTAAATACGTCTTACCCTTTTTAAAACGTTTATTGTAAACCGTTGTAATATCAATAGACTTTTTACAACATTTTCAGCAAACATTGTTAATACCTACTACAACGTTTCACCTAAACGTTGTGTTTAATTTACTACAACGTTTCAAAAAACGTTGTCTTTTGTTTTCCACAACATTTCAAAAAACGTTGTGAAAAGTACAAAAACAACGTTTTCTGCAACGTTTATTAAAATGTTGTTTTAGAACATGGCATATTACAACGTTAGATATCACAACGTTTCTCAAAATGTTGTAAAAACCCTTTTACAACGTTTTTTAAACGTTGTTAATGACCATTTTTGTTGTAGTAGTGATGTTAGTTGTGAGACTTATGGTCTCAATCGTTGGGTAACGAGTTGATTGTATTGTAGGTCTTGGTGACTGTTAGGAATATGCCTGTGAATCAGCTGATATAAATGTATGCATATTCCAACACAGTGATTTGCTTGTTCCCATTACAACGCATGTTTCACAAGTGGCTAAAAGGGCTGCGTACCAGTTAGTGTGGCAGCTTGTTGAAACAATGCATAGGTCATTAGACTAGGAAGTCTTTGTACATGTCCAAGTCTTTGTCCTACCAGAATGATGACAAACTTTCATATGGATTAGCTCTTCAATTGCCAGCTGACGTGACTATCGGCAAATGTCTCACTAGCAGACATTTCCTTTGACTATGACTGCCTATTAGCTATCTCTATAATCAGCAGTTTTATATCGGCAGATCTCAGCATCCGCCAAAGTCCTTATCAGAACAACTGCAGAGGAGCTAATTATTCAAGAGGAACATCGTGACCATCAGCGGTTTCTACATCGCCGGTTCTATAATGGCGGATCCCGAATCGGCCAAATCCTCATCGAGCAAGCGAGAAACTGTAAGATCACGAGAAACATCGGTCGTTACTCAACGCGCTATAAGTCAAAATAGATCCGTTGTAAGATCTGTCTGACAAATCCAAGATACGCATCGATGTCTGCGCCTTCACGTTTATCCAGTAGACATTTCCTCTTACAGTGTTTGCGGTCTTCAAAGCTTCATTTCCATAAAAGGACAAGCACGGGCCGCACTCCGGTCAAAGCAATGATACGTCCAAATCGATCAGCATCCAGCAAAGCTCGACACGTCCAATCCGGCTGTTTCACGGACCAGCTTCAAGACTCAAACCTAACTGAAGGTCTTTGCCCAACAGATCCAAAAATGTACTCTGCTGCATTATGAGATTCAGATCACCAATGGGCTTAAACCTATTCAATACACCAACGGTCACCTCTTCTTCTCCAGCCTATATATGAAGACTCTCATTCTCATCTCCACATAGAGAGAGCAAGCAGTGTATGCTTATGCTTGAGAAAGGTTGTGGTATTGATCTTCATTTTTTTAATCCAGAACCACTCCTTCAGAGTGAGAAAACACAAGTGTAAGAACAAACACTTTGTGGGAGAGAGAAAAGAAATTCCAAAGGCTGAGAAGCTCTGCTTGATCAACAACTTCGTTTTTGATTTGAGTCCTTCTTCCTTCGAAGAACTCAGTCTCTTCAGTGGCCTCAACTCCATTTTTCAGTAAAGAGACCAAGCATCATACAGATCGTTGAAACCAGACCAAGCTTGAAGATGTCCGATGAAGAGCCAGAACTTAAAAGTCCAGATTGCATTCATATCGGCAGACTTATATTGCATTATAAGCTGTGCCGATTGTGCAACAAGTTGTCATCATTTTTGGGCGAGTGCTTAGCACTCAGTTGTTCAAATACTTGCTATTTGAACAACTCCTAATATTCTCTTCTCACAACAAATCTATCGAGTTGAAACTACAGGAAGATTCCTCAAACAAATTTGAGTGCATCTTCTAATGTATTTTCGATAGATTTGGCTTTGCTTTCCTCATTTCTCTTTTCTTTTTCCTATTGAGATTGCTAGGATAGAGAGTCTAGGTTGATGTACTAAGCATGTTTGCCTTTGAGTAAACCTCTGCTGAATTTTAATATAATATTTATGTTTGTTACATTCAGCCTTGATTTCTCTTTCTTGTATAATTTGTCTTATCATGTGCAATCTGTTTAAGGAAAGCAAATGATGCATCTAATACAGATTTTAGTCAACTGTTAAGCTCTCTTTTAAACCAAACCTTTACAGTTACTTTAATCTAAATTGTTTGACTTACGCTGTTTATTCTTCCGCTGCTCAAACTTATTTTCATCAGCTAAGTTCAACAAACATCTTTCGACTGCACTCTTCACATCTGCTGATCCATGATGTCCAAAGTCTACATCTGCTGATCTAGGATGTCTTATCTCTCTAACTTCGGATAAGCAGTCAGAATTAGGAAGATGAACTAATTGTATTGATCATTTCATCTATTCTTCAGATTATATGTAAAACTTGGATGAAAATTTTAATACATCAAGTATAGGCTATTCACCCCCCCCTCTAGCCTATACACTGAGCAACCCTTGGACCTAATAGTGACCTACCTTTGTTATTGTCAAACACGAACGATGTGACTTGTAATGAGTCATGATATACATAGTGCACGAGAAGAACGATATATGATACGTTATGATGTACATGAGATGGAGTGTATTGTGATCATAGGATACAGTGGAGATCCTAAGTTGAGTGTGGCGGTGACACATTGTTTTATGATTGTAAGTACGAGTAGAATTACGCATGTTGCGAGCGTGAAGTCTAGCGTTTGCGGACTTAGATGATGTGTGGTACAAGTGATTGTTCTAGTAAGCAGTAGGACAATCATCCTACTTTGATGATTGATTGTGTATTTAGTATTTACAAGCACATTATGTTGATTTGGTATGTGATTCAATAGAACACATCATGGTTTGATTTTGTTATGTTGTGATTCATTAGAACACAGTTTAATTTGTTTAGCATGATGAGTAAACATCTACTCGTGCATTATATCGAGTTCAGCTGGTATATGTGTATTTGGGGGTGTATTGACGCTCGGTTATTGTGGGAGCCGGGGCTACGTAATAGCTGAAGGCCAATACATCAGGCCATGCCCTACCTTGGCCATGATAAGGGGTTTCTCTAGCCCCACAGTTGTACGGAATAAACGCGACTGTGTATGTGTCGATAATTTTTATATATCTGTAGGATACGAATTCTGGTTCTTGTGTTGTTTGTAAGTGGCTAGAGCCGTATTTGTCTCGGGTCGTAGGGGATCGAGCAACACGTCGATGTGGATACAGAAAATGGTCCATAACGGGTACTTGTAGATTGTGCTTGACGCGATCGGGTACATTTATTTTGGTTGGGATACGACATCGGTCCCTTATGAATCAGCAACAGCAGCACAATTGTCTATTATGATTCTCTATAGCAGAAGCACAGACATCTATTATGGTTCACAAGAGCAGAAGTGCATTCATCTATTATTATTTTATGGAGCAGCAGTAAATCCATCTCTTATGATCCTCTGAAGCAGTAGCACAGTTATCTATCGAGTTATTAATGTAGCGACAAGGTCGGAAGTGTAAAAGGGATTCAGAGGTGTACCTCGAATCCACTTTATCCACCTTTATGTGTTTACTTATCGCTCTTTATGTGCTTCCTATACGAGCGAATGTTGGTCGTGGTCTCCAACTGGTATGGGACGGTTAGTGGCTACTGAGCCTCTCGTTAGTATAGGGTTGGTTGCTCTTTTATGCTATTACATGTTTATTACCCTGTCATACTGTTGTGCATAATGCCATGCCATATTGCTGCATTAGTAACTTAATGAGCCTTAGCTCATTCCATGCCTTTGTTTTTCCTTAGTTTGCAGGTTATGAGTTCTAGCACTATGAGGCGTTAGTTTTGAAGTTTAGCAAGTTGTATTTAGTTGTATTTTGTATTCACTTTATTGGTGAGATTGTGGGTTAAAACTGAGTTATGTAAACTTAGTATGTCGAGTAGAGATATTTGTATTTTGTAGACTTGTTTTCTGGTGCCGACTTGTGGGTCTTGCGGATGTATTTATTTATAACTTCGGTTGTGGTTTTATTATTATTCGAGCTTTGAAGCTCATGTTTATTTAGTTATTCCGTTGCTTAGTTTTGGTTTTGAGCTTTTGTGGCTCGCTTTTATTAGTTCATTCAACTGTTCTTGTTAGGTTGGCGCTCCGAGTTGGGGTTCAACATCGAATATTGGACTCGGGTCGTCACAGTATTAGAGGTTGTCACAGTCGCCCGAAGCCTTTTTTGTTTCATAACATTTTTTTAAGCTATACATCGAGCATACATTTGATTTTCTATATGTATAGAGTTACCAAAAAACAGGAATCGTGCTGATTATAAGCCCAACATTTCTCACTAGGTTAGAAAATTCATTGGAGTTACAGTCCAATTTCAAGCTTTAGTTCAATTCTTTAAATTCTTGGACAGAAAACCTTGAATAAAGAGCTCATCTTTCACATGTTTGCTGATCTCCATCCATCCACTGTGACTTTTACAGGCCAGTTCATCCAACCCGATCACAATCTCGGTGGTCTCTCTTTTTTTTCTCACCCATCAATTTAATAATTATATTTTTGAAATTATCTATTTGTTTTGTTTTGTTTTCTTTTGGGGTTTGGATTTTTCTTTGTCCCAATTCATGAAATTATAGTATTGTGCAATTCAGGCCAAACAGAAGGGCCAAGTCTCAGTTTGGCAACAGTTGTAATTCATCCATTTAATCAAGAATGACATGGTTCCATTTCGCGCGATTTGTGTGTGCAGGTTGTTTGTTTGGATTACTGGGGCATCCAGATTCATCTCCTTCCCCAATTGTAAGTCCTCCCAAATTTAAATTTTGATTAAAATTAGGATTTGGATTGAAGTGTTTTTGTGTTTTGATTTATGTATGATTTTTTTTTTTGTGTGGCTGCTGCTATGTGTATGTGTGTGTGTGTGTGTTGCTATTGTGTGTGTGTGTGTGTGTTTGTGCTGCTCTGTGTGTGTGTGTGTTACTGCTGCTATATATTGCATGTTTGTGTGTGTGTATTTGTGATTAGAGTAATAGTTTTGAAGTGATGAGTGATTTAAGAGTAATGCTATGAGTACCTAAAGAGTATCAAATTTTTTACATCAAATTATGTGTCACCTGATGTAGCAGCTGATGTGGTAAAAAAATTAAAAATCAAAATTAAAGCATTACATTAGTTACCACATCAGGTGACACATCATTTGGTGCAAAAAAATGGTACTCTTTAGGTACTCATAACATTACTCGTGACTTAATAATGGATAGGGATTGAAGGAAAAGAAAAGAAGGTAAGAAAGAACAAAAAAAAAAAAAAAAAGGAATTGTAGAAGATTCAACTGTTGTAGCTCTGTTTTAAGAGAACAAAATTTTCGTACTGACCTTTATCGATTTTAAGAAAAAGTTGCTAACTTTAAATAGTCATAATTTACTCATTTTATATGGGAATTAAGTACTTTCCAATAGAGATGCATCTTAAAACAAATGAAAAACTTACAGAATATAGAAAACTCATGTGTGTGTGTGTTTTGTTGCTATTGTATGTTAGGTCCAAGGTTGCTCTATATAGGCTAGAAGGGGGGGGGTTGAATAGCCTATGTCCAATTTTTGAAATTGATTCAAAAAATCTTACTTCACTAGGGATTTAAAAATTTTGCAGGCGGAAGTCTTGTGAAGCACGGGACAAGTTGAGAATGGCGATCTTGGCGGGACAAGATCGCGGTTCTTAACATTGGAAATCGGAAATTTAAAGCAACACAATCAAATCACAATCACACAAAAATAGACAGAATATTTAATATGGTTCACACTTATAAATAAGTGCTACGTCCACAACCAAAGTGGTCAACTTTGGATTTGAAAATCGTGTACTAAGTTTTTCCACTAGATATTTTACAAACTAAATCTCTAATGGATTGTGTACAAAAATTTTGTTGACCAAGTGTTTGTGTGGGAGAATTGATATCAATAAGATACAATTCTAGTGAGCTATGAAAAGCTAGGTGTTGCAATCAATGAAGAGCTTTAGTGGACTGATCGTCTTAGAGTGAAGCTCTTTAAAGAAGGAAGTACAGATAGGACGTTTAAGCTTTAATGCACTTGAAGAAGATGAAGAAGATTCAGAGTTGTAGTTGTTGAAGTATCTTAAATGCAGCAATGGATTCTCCTTTTATATGCAGGAGGAAGCTTGGAGCCGTTGGTGGTCTTCTAATTTGAATTTAAGAGCAATTAATGCTCTAATCGGTTGTTGACTCGATAGGCGACTGTAGATCGCGTCGTCTCGACACTTTGCTAAATATAGGCGGTGCATGCTTGCAGGAGGAATGTCCTTTTCGAGCGTATGCCAAGAATGGAAAGCTTCATTGAATGCGCTTTGCAGGTTAACGTTGCATCGAAGTCAATGAAAGCTTCAAATCAGGACATGTCTTCGGCAGTTCTATATCGGACAATCTTGGAGTCTTCAACTTAGCTGATGAGGCTTGGCTTAGATGAACTTGTCCGATATTTTGAAGAACTCTGCGATGCACACTTGGCTATGTATAGAGGATGGCCGATATCCTATAGGCTATCTTCTTCAAGGCAACTTACAATAAGCAATCCTAGGCTATTCAAGCTATGTCTAAGTACAAGTTGCCACTCTAACGGACACGCAGCCCATTAGTCACCTTGACTTAGACTTAGGTTATGGATTCAAGCAAATCTAGGCTAAGATGCAACAATCTCCTCCTATTTGCTTGAGTCCATGACCCTACGAATACAATATCGGTGACCATGTTCAAGTCTAGTAATAACATGCTTGTAAGATTGATATATTAAATAAGCATGCCCTAGATGAACTTACATAAAGGTCATTGTATTCAAGAATTACAAAGTGTTTACAAACAGGAATTTAAGCATCGACACTTGTAATGAAGTGAATTTAAAGACATGCGAGATAGGCGAATAGGCAATATAGGACATGTCTTTAAACCGGTGGTTTAAATTTCATGCAATCACATAATAAGCAATTCATAATAAACATGAAAGTTTTAAAACATAGACATTGTTAATTAAACAAGTTGTTTAATTACAAAGTTTAGCAAAAGATTATACAAAATATTATCGGCCGGTTCGAGAGGATGACCTAGATGATGCACGACCTTTGCCTTTGCACGATGAAGATTGCCCATAGCCTCTTGATGCCCATTTAGAGTCAACAGCAGCCTTAAGTCTTGCAATCTCTTCTTTTCTTTGCTGCTAGCTCTTCTTTAGTATCGCCAATTCGAGGAGAGCTCTTTGTTCTTACGCTTGAGCGAGCATTATGCTCAATGAGCTTAGTCGCGATCATTGTTGAGTCTAGCTATCTCCTCCTTCATGGACGCAAGCGAGGAATCAATGAACCGAGGCGATCCTCGGTAGTTTTGCGCTCCTTGCGATAGAAAGCCAAGTGCTTGGTAGTGAGTACGCGTCGCTCGCACGGAGGAGTGAAGAGCGATTTGCCTGGCGTTGGGAGTGAAGCACAAGCTTGTAGCCGGCTTCAACCATGTCGACGATCTGCATCATTTTGTGGCGAGTTGTCCCAATTGGTTTCGAAGATGGCGAGGTCGAGGAGGAAGAGGCGAGATCGGCGGCAAGAGCGGTTTGGGGAGAGATGGATCGTAGGCGAGCATCAAAGCGGCCTTTGCACCCTTTGAAATTTCCATCACTTGGGTCATGCGGTCGGCTGCACATGGGTGATGTGAGGCGATCTGCGAGAGGGTGCGGGGCCTTGGTCGGTCAGAGATGACCTCAAAATCTTTAAAAATTTATGTACGACCTCGGCGGGATAGGTATCGACGAGTCGGGATGACTCGGAGGAGATGATGGGCTGGCGAGGGGAAGGATGGCTGGTGGCTTGGGTAGGGGAGGGTGGAGGATGGTGGCGGGAGACGGGGATTGGCGGAGGATGATGGAGAATGGTTGGAGGAGGAAATATCAATATAGCGGGTAGAGGGTGAAGGAAGGCTAGGGAAGACGCGAGGAACAGGAAGAGCCTTTCTATGTAGATGACATAGGAAAGGGGGTGAATGAAGAAGGGAGGAGGAGAAAGAAAGGGGAAAGGCTAGGAGAAAGGAAGAGAATAGGGATGAGAGGGTTGAAGCCAAGGTAAGTGGTGACTACATCAATGAAGGTGTAGACCACGGGGTGAAGAAGGATGGAAGGATGGCGAGATAAGGTGAAGATTGGAGGTTTAGGCGAGAGAAAGGAAGGGAGAGATGTCCGATTTGGTGGGGAGAGGAAGGCCTAGGTCCTTATGAATGGTAACCCATTGGTTGAAGATCATAAGATCTTGAACCGGCGAGTTATGGGAGAAAAAGAGTTGAGACCAGCGGTGGAAGGGGGTCATAGAAGGCACCCCATTAAAGATAATTTCACCAGACATAGGTGGGGAAATCTCTTAGGGTAGTCAAGAGAAGAGAGGTAGGGGTCAGAATCAGCAGGGTTGGGTTTAGGCCTGCTGTCTCTGAAGGACAGCAGAGCCTGCACCTCAGGGTGTAGGTGGTTATAGGGGTTGGTTTTGAGGCGTTTGGGAGTAGGTAGGTCAGAAGAGGGAGAGATAGGGCGTTTGGAGGATGGTGGTTGAGAGGTGGTGGCAGGTGAGATGTATGGCTCTTGTGTGGTGGTTGTTTGGATGGGAGCAGAGGGAGGAGGTGAGGAAGCGGTGAGGTGGAAGTGGTAGTAGGCATAGGTGGTGAAGGTGGAGGAGAAGTGGTAGGATCAGCAGTTCCTGAGAAGTGCACCTGCTTCTTGGCACTCTTCTTATAACGTTTGCCATGTTTGGACTTAGTAGGAGTGGAAGAGGCAGAAGCAGGTGGTGGAGATGATTTGGTGGGAACTGCTGGTGGGGGAACAGCTGATGGAGAAACAGCTGGTGTGGAGACGGCAGGTGCGACTGGTGGTGTGGATGAGACCTTAGGAAGGCCAAATGATTCGTCGTGGGTAGGAGGGTTTGTTTGGTTTTGGCTTTGGAGGATTGGGAGGTAGTTTTAGAGGGTTTGGAGAGGTCAGCTGGTTGGAAGGATGAAGTGTCCTTCTCAACAGCTGCCTTTGAGCGACAGGCTTCCTGGACTGCTTAAGTTTTGGAGTGAGAGAGGGGGAGTGTTTAGGCTTTTTGGATGGAGGCTCAGCAGGCTCATATGGATCATGGTCCAGCCTACTGAGGTCAAAATGTTCAGGCAGCTCAGCCCCAATGGGTGTAGGCTCCTCCTCCTCAGCAGGTAACCCAGCGGCAGTGTAGGTGACCTTCCTCTTACCCTTGCTGGCTTGGGTAGAGGGCCACCGATAGATAGCGGCGGAGTGTAGCAGCGGCACCGCGATAGCGGCAGCAGGCCGGCCGCGTTGGTTGTCCTTTTGGCCATATCATCCCGATAGCGGGTGATGTTGTTGACCGTGAAGACGTAGGTGTTGGACACCTTGATGAGGTCGTCAGTAGCGACCAGCTCATCAATCTCCTCATAACGTCGGAGGATGACATTAATAACCCTTACAAAGGGCCTCTTCAAGGAAGGGTGAGCTTGGACTTCAGCCACGCTCTGGGACAGCATTGAGAAGATGATCTTTGCCCAGTTGAGTTGTTTGCGAAGGACCACAGCTTTGGTCCACATCAGCTGCTGAGAGGTGAAGATGTCCCTCGAGCCATTTTTGAATAAGATGCTCTTGTCGAGCAGATGGCTGATATGATAAGGGTTTTCTGGGAAGAGGTTTCTGGACATCTCGGAGAACCTCTCGGTTGGGCGGACCCTCATCATCTCCCAAGCAAGTGCCGATTCAGCATCGGTCAAGTCCAATTTGCCTTCAATAGGCAGTCCAAGGATTTCTCCAATATCCTTGTAGGTCAACTTGATATAGTGACCTCGATGTAGCCCTTGATGTAGCTTAAATTGACGGCTCGAGGCATTAGGCGGAGGAGGAGGCGAATCATCCTTGTATAAAACTCCTCGGCTAGAAGATTCTTTGTAGTGGGTGTCGTTGAGTTGGAACAAGGGAAGAAGGCCACACTCGGCCAAATCTTTTAGTAGGGCATCACCGCAGATGTGCTAATGATGGAGTCTCGGTCTATGGTCATCCCGGGATGATAACTTGACTGGGAAGGATTCGGATTGGGAGCTCGGCGGCCAATGCAGCCCTGGTTGGCTTAGCGGCGGAAGATGAAGTTGTGGCGGCGGCCTTTGAGGATTTAGACTTTCCCTACATGATCGGATGTGAGAACAGCATATATAGAAATCGGCGAGATATGCAAGAAACAGATAATCATGAAATCGAGATATTAACATAAACAGTGCTTCGATCAAAACCCAAAATATAGACAATTTAAAGCATAATATAAGAACAGTTCATCATCGGGTTTTCAAATATCTACCGAGTTTGTCGATTCAAGCAAACAAACGATATAAGCGAAAACATAGTACCACAGAATCTCTACAACACATTTTACACCAAAGAAGCATGATTCAAGCAACAATCGCAAGATAGCAGTTCATCAATGGCGGACGTTTAAAAGCTCAAATTAGGTCAAAACAAGACCCTAAAACTGGATTTAAATGAATCAAGAAGGTGTAGAAATCCTTACCATTGATGATTTTAAGCTTGAAAACTTGAGAAATTTGTGGATTTAAGAGGATTTGAGTAAGATTGAAGATTCGAAGGTAGAGAGGTTTTGAAAGTTTGAAAATGGCGGTTATGGAGTAAGTGAAGAGTCACCGTACATTTTGCCCTTTTATACCTCGACAGGCCAATAAATGATATTTGATAAAATTTGAAATCCGCATTTATTACCTGATGAGTCACTGTACGTATGGCGCCCTTAAGTCTGCCTATATTATCAGAATCTGCCTATTTTATCGAAGCCTGCCGATATGGAGATAGATACTTACCCAAGGTTGTCTATTTACTCGGCGAGTTGAGATCGGGCGATCACGTAGGCGGTTTAATAACGCGGTTTATAAAATAACTTAAAGAATTTGCTAGAAAGGATTAAGGATTGAGGTCAAGCATACCAAGCTCTCCTCTTAAATATGCAAACCTGGTTGAATCAAGTGGTTTTGTGAAGATGTCTACTACGATTCTCTGTAGGCACATATTGCATGCTAATGTTACCTTTTTCAACATGGTCTTTAAGAAAGTGATATCTCACATCAATGTGCTTTGTTTTGGAGTGCATGACAGGATTTTGAGAGCGAGATTGCTGATGTGTTGTCGCACATTATAGGACAATCATCGTTTTGATCTCATAGTCAACTAGTTCTTTGTTTGATCCACAGCAATTGTGGCAGCGGCTACCGCGGCTATGTATTCGGTTGTTGAAGTTGAAACAGAGGTTTGCTTCTTGCGGCCCATGAGACAAGTCTATTTCCTAAGAATTGACATGTCCCACTTGTGCTTTTCTGTCAACTTTACATGCGGCAAAATCAGCATCGAATAGCCTATAAGATTAAAAGATGAATCTCTAGGATACCGATTCCCAAATTGGGAGTATCTATCGATATCGATGATTCTTTTATTGCTTGTAGGTGAGACTCCTTTGGATCAGCTTGAAACCTAGCACAAACACAAACGGCAAACATGATATCGGCCTACTAGCAGTTAAGTATAAAAGTGAACCAATCATGCCTCGTAGAGAGTCATGTCCACTTTCTTGCCCTTCTCATCTTTGTCAAGATGGCGGTTAGTAGCCATAGGAGTCTTGAAGTGTTTGCATTCTCAAGACCAAATTTCTTGATGACATCCTTTGCATATTTGGCTTGATTGATGAAGATACCATTTGAACTTTGTTGAATTTGAAGACCAAGGAAAAAGTTGAGCTCTCCCATCATGCTCATCTCAAATTTACTCTGCATAAGCTTTTCAAACCTTTTGCAAAGATTTTCATTAGTAGAACCAAAGATAATATCATCAACATATATTTGAACAAGTAAGGAATGACCTTTATGCTTCATAATGAAAAGAGTAGTGTCAATTTGACCTCTTACAAAGCCTTGAGATATCAAGAACTTTGAAAGGGTCTCATACCGAGCTCTTGGAGCTTGTTTAAGTCCATAAAGGGCTTTCCTTAGCTTGTAGACATCTTCTCTCCTTGAATAGTCTATGAACCCGGTGGTTGCTCAACATAGACTTCTTCTTGAAGTTCTCCATTCAGAAAAGCACTCTTTACATCCATTTGATAAACTTTGAAGTCTTTGTAAGAGGCATAGGCCAAGAATAATCTGATAGCTTCTAATCTTGCAACAGGAGCAAATGTCTCATCATAGTCAATGCCCTCCTCCTGTCTATATCCTTGGGCTACCAGTCTTGCCTTGTTTCTTGTAATGTTGCCGTTTTCATCCATTTTGTTTCTGAAAACCCACTTTGTGCCAATAACTGCTTGTCCTTTGGGCCTAGGGACCAGTGACCAGACTTGGCATCTGTCAAATTGGTTTAGCTCTTCTTGCATAGCTTCCACCCAACTTGGATCTTCCATAGCTTCATCAATCTTTTGGGTTCAATGTTAGATACAAATGCGGTAGAATACATGCATTCATTTCTTGAAGCTTGTCTAGTTTGAACACCGGCATTAAGATCTCCAATGATTTGAGTGATAGGATGATCTTTTACTTCCCTAACTTCGCAGTTGAACTTGTCCTATTGCATCGGCGAGTTGGATTCTTGAGAAGTAGAAGTGCTGAAGCTTGGTTTTCTAAAGGGTAGGTTAATTCCAAGGTAGGTTGTATGACTTCGGTGTGGAAGGCAAAGTGGATTCGGGGTTTTGAGTGTTCATTTGTTGGTTCGTTTGAGGATTCTAACGGTTGACTCTTGGAAGATCTTGTGAAGAAGGAGGATCGGCGGATCGGACTTGGGCATTACACTGTCTCATATTCATCGAATCATTAGTAACCTTAGGAGCCAAATGTGGCCCAATGAAATCAAATTCATCAAAAGAAACATGTACGATTCAACAACTTTAAGTGAAGTTTTATTGTAAACTCGTATGCTTTTGAAAACTTGGCATATCGAGAAAAATTCCTTCATCACTTTTGGATTCAAATTTACCTCTATGTTCTCTACCATTGTAAAGAACATAGCATTTACAACCAAATATTTTAAAGAATCCAATGTTGGGAGCTCGCCTCTCCATATTTCATATGGAGTTTTGTTATGAAATTTATTTATGATGGACTGTTTTGTGTGAAGCGGCGGTGTTCACGGCTTACGCCCGAAATACATAGGCGGTTTGGCTTGGCAATCATTGTCTTTCTGCTTCAATGAGAGTTCTGTTCTTCCTTTCAGCAACTCCATTTTGTTGAGGTGTGCCAGCTAGAGAAATTGTGACCAATTCCATGGTCATCACAATATTTGGCTACACCATTGTTCTTGAACTCTGTTCCATTGTACGATCGACATCGAGATATCATCCACGAGTCGTAGTCTTCGAAGAGTTCGTAATGATGTCATATGCTTCATCTTTGGAGGACATCATTTCTACCCAAGTAAATCTTGAGTAATCATCAACTACCACAAGAGTATACTTGCGCCACCAAGACTTGTAGTAGTTACGGGTCCAAACAGATCCATGTGCAAGAGCCGTAGAGGTGCAGTTGTTGATAGGCAAGGCTTGCTTTTGAAGGAAGACTTGTGTAGTTTGCCTAGTTGACATGCTCTGATGTGTGATTCAGGTGATATTTTAGGCAAACCAACAACTAGATTGTCTTTTGATAGCTTCTCCAGGTATTTGAAATTGAGATGACTAAGCCTTTTATGCCACAACCAGTGTTGTCGGTTGATGACCTAGCAACCAAGCATAGATTTGATTTTCTTCCAACGGCATTTAGGTCAACGGCATAGACATTCCCTTTTCGAATCCGTCGGGATAGTTGAACATGTCTCATTGTCCTTTATGAGACATTGACTAGAGGAAAGCGACAGTTAGACCTTTATCACGAATTGTGATATGCTCGGCAGATTGTGCTTTAAACCTTCAACTAGAGAGACTTTGTTGATGGAGAGATTGCCTCGATTATACTTCCATAACCAATGGTCTTCCCTTTTGAGTTATCTCCAAATATGACCGAGGACCCTTTGCTTCAACAATGCTTGAGAGAAGATTTGGATCACCGAGTCATATGCTTTGAGCATCCACTGTCTAGATACCATAGATCTTTCTCTTCTTCATTGACACCATAAAGCATTCTGAAATATAGACATTTAAGAATATGGTCCCCTTTTATTTTTGGGTCCTCAAGGTTAGCAACCTTTTGGGATCCACACTGTTTAACCTTTGGAGGAGTAAATCCTCTAGATTTAGGTGTGAATCTCGAAGGCATTCATGAATCTCATGACCATGGCATTTGCGAAAGAGCATTTGTGAAATCCTTCAACATGAGTAATGATTTCTTTTGAGGCTTCTTAATATCGGCAGTCTTTGGAATGATCTTTCTGGCGATAATTGGCCTATAGGACTTAGTGATAATGCCTTTTCTTGTTGATGTTAGGTTTACCATAGGTAGACCTCTTATCAAAAGATTTTGTATTTACAGCACATGTCCTTTAAGCTTTTTATCTGCAGAATTCACTTCTTTTACCCTTTTATAGGCAGTGTTGGGATCAGTCTTGCCTTTGACAAATTTAATAGGTTTGAGCTGAGAATTCCTAGACTTGCTATTAGTCATCCCTGTTTGCTTAGGGTGACTAATGGCAGGTTTCAGTTGCTCAAACTCACTATTAGCAGAGTCATTGCTGGCAGATTGCTTTCTTTTGGACTTGTCTTTTGTGTTCTTGGGATAAACAAAAGGAACTTTGTTAAAGCCAAGTCCTTGCCTTTTGGGAGACTGCTGGTCATAAGAAACTCCTACAACCAATTCTTCAAAGAATCACTTCGATGTCTCATCCTTTTGAGAACCGAAGAACTACCTACTTTGAACTCACTTTGGAAACCAATACCGGTTTGTCATCTAAAGTTTTCGGTTTGAGAGAATGGTATCAAAGTTTCCTTTAGAGTTATTCCAAGTATTGACAACTTTTGAAGGTCATCTTTCTCGAATTTATCTTCTTGATGTGTTCAAGTAGGAAGTCCACTTTTTCAGTCAAAGCTTTGTTCTCTTTTTGCAATTTGATACTTTCAGCTTGCTGTCTATCAAGATCTTTGATCTTAGACATCAAGGTTGATTTCTCAGAGACAGCTAGTTCATGCTTCTTGGCTAATTTCACATAGGCAGCTTTGAATTTTGAAAACTCTTCCAGCATGTCTTTGTTAGCTTTGATGAGCTCTCCCTTTGATGGTTCATTGAGCTCATCATCATCATCACTGTCATCTTGTTGAAATGGTAGTGACCTCACTGAATCATGTGGTGACTCCTGGCCATAAGGCATATGTTGGCTTCTTCCAAAGTCACAAGAGTCATCCTCATCGTGTCGTGTCACACCATGTAGGCGATTGCTTTCATCAATGTCTTCACCACCATCCCTTTTTGTTTTTGAAATTTAGTTTCGGGACGTTTCTTATAAAATTCATATTTTGGCTTTGGACATTTAGAGGCAAAATGGCCTGGTTTCCTACAGTTAAAACAAACTAGCTCATTATCCTTTTGATGGTCTGCGATTTATAAGGAGCGAATTTTTGGTTGGCGGTTGTTTTATAAGGAACGGCGTTTTGTGAGAAGACCGCCTATGTGATGATGGTTTATTAAACCTTTTGAAACGTTGATATTTCTTTACAAACATAGCAAAGGCTTCGTCGAAAGAATATCATCATCTTGGAAGTAGAAGGTGTTTCATCGGGTTTTGAACAGGAAGGTTCGAGAGACATGGTGGTAAGGACAAGTTTTTAAAACTCTTTTCCATTTCTTGAGCTTGTTGGATCTCAAGCTCATAAACCGAAAGACTAGCATAAAGGTTTCTAAGAGTCAATTTGTTTAAATCTTTTGACTCTTTCATGGCGATGATTTTAACATGCCATAGGCGCCTAGTGCATTTAGAAATCTCATGTTTATTTCTTTCTTTTCATACTTCTTTCCTAAGGAATAGCAAGAGTTGACTACCTCATAGAATCTGTCATAGGCACTTCAGAGACTCTTTGGGATCCTTTTGAAGGAGTCAAACTTCGGATGCGGGTATATAATTTGTTGTTCTTTGTCTCGCCATCACCTTCAAGATATTCAAGGATGGCTTCCCACATCTCCTTTCTTTGTGTCCAAGTTGATAATCTGGCGATAAGTACTTATATCAACACGCTAGTAATGATGTTGATGGCCTTTCCATCCGAGCATCATTCTTTCTGTCTTCATCATCCCACTCTTCTTCGGCTTTGGTACTTCGTGCGGCGGTTGGATCTACCGCGGCCGTGTATTAGGCTTCATTGGAATTCGGGTCCATCGTGACACATTTCCACAAACGTTTATCAATTGAATTCATATGTCTTTTGACTTTATCTTTCCAGATGTCAAAGTGAACTTCATCCAAGACAGGACAATGGTTCACGTTTGAGGTTTCCAACATTTGGTGAGCAGCCATGATCTTTAATCTCTCAAGAGGTTAATCTCGGAAAAACTAGTTTTCAAAGAGTTAAGCTCGATACCAATTGTTAGGTCCAAGGTTGCTCTATATAGGCTAGAAGGGGGTTGAATAGCCTATGTCCAATTTTTGAAATTGATTCAAAAATCTTACTTCACTAGGGATTTAAAAATTTTGCGGCGGAAGTCTTGTGAAGCACGGGACAAGTTGAGAATGGCGATCTTGGCGGGACAAGATCGCGGTTCTTAACATTGGAAATCGGAAATTTAAAGCAACACAATCAAATCACAATCACACAAAAATAGACAGAATATTTAATATGGTTCACACTTATAAATAAGTGCTACGTCCACAACCAAAGTGGTCAACTTTGGATTTGAAAATCGTGTACTAAGTTTTTCCACTAGATATTTTACAAACTAAATCTCTAATGGATTGTGTACAAAAATTTTGTTGACCAAGTGTTTGTGTGGGAGAATTGATATCAATAAGATACAATTCTAGTGAGCTATGAAAAGCTAGGTGTTGCAATCAATGAAGAGCTTTAATGGATGATCGTCTTAGAGTGAAGCTCTTTAAAGAAGGAAGTACAGATAGGACGTTTAAGCTTTAATGCACTTGAAGAAGATGAAGAAGATTCAGAGTTGTAGTTGTTGAAGTATCTTAAATGCAGCAATGGATTCTCCTTTTATATGCAGGAGGAAGCTTGGAGCCGTTGGTGGTCTTCTAATTTGAATATAAGAGCAATTAATGCTCTAATCGGTTGTTGACTCGATAGGTGACTGTAGATCGCGATCTGTCTCGACACTTTGCTAAATATAGGCGGTGCGTGCTTGCGGGAGGAATGTCCTTTTCGAGTGTATGCCAAGAATGGAAAGCTTCATTGAATGCGCTTTGCAGGTTAACGTTGCATCGAAGTCAATGAAAGCTTCAAATCAGGACATGTCTTCGGCAGTTCTATATCGGACAATCTTGGAGTCTTCAACTTAGCTGATGAGGCTTGGCTTAGATGAACTTGTCCGATATTTTGAAGAACTCTGCTGATGCACACTTCGGCAGATGTATAGAGGATGGCCGATATCCTTACAGGCTATCTTCTTCAAGGCAACTTACAATAAGCAATCCTAGGCTATTCAAGCTATGTCTAAGTACAAGTTGCCACTCTAACAGACACGCAGGCCCATTAGTCACCTTGACTTAGACTTAGGTTATGGATTCAAGCAAATCTAGGCTAAGATGCAACATTGTATGTGTGTGTGTGTGTGTTAGCTGTTTAAAACAAATGAAAAACTTACAAAATATAAAAAACTCATGTGAGTGTGCGTGTGCGCATGTGTGTTTTGTTGCTACTGTATGTAAGTGTGTACGTGTGTGGGCTGTTGCTGATGCATATGTGTGTGTGTGTTAGCTGTTTGTGTGTGTGGCTGTTGCTGTGTGTGTGTGCGTGTGTGGCTGTTGCTATGTGTATGTGTGTGTGTGTTAGTTGTTGTTGTATGCATGTGTGTGTGTGTGGCTGCTGCTGTGTGTGTGTATGTTGTTGTTGTGACTTAATAATGGATAGAGATTGAAGGAAAAAAAAAGGTAAGAAAGGACCAAAAAAAAATAGAGAATTGCATAATGTTCACTACTGTAGCTCTGTTTTAAAGTTGAAGAGAACAAAATTTTCGGATGGACTTTATCGATTTTAAGGAAAAGTTGCTAACTTTAATAGTCATAATTTACTCATTTTAAATCACAATTGAGTGATTCAAAAGCCTATTGATTATATTTCCGAGTACTTTCCAATAGATTTACTTTCAGAATCAAATTTGGTGTCTATTTTGAATTAATATAATTTGTTGCAAGTTTGTTTGGTTTTGATATGTAATGTCTACACATTGAACTGAACTAAGGGTCCGTTTGGATACAACGAATTGGAATTGAATTAGAATTACAATTATAAAGAATTAGATTTCAACATATTCGAATTCAATGAAGCTTCAATTCTATTGTTTGGCTAATCTGTGAAATTCCATTAGAATTAATTCATATTTTCAATTCTATTGTTTGGATACTCAACTAGTTTCATGGAAATAAATTTCCCACTTCTATATACTTTTCCACTTGTATTCCATTTTCAAATAATAAGAAAATTGAACCAAATAAATTTCAACTTCAATGAAAATAAAAAATCAACACGATTTAATACTAAACCATCTTCTGAACAACTAAAATTACAACATTCAATAAGTTTAAGCAATTATGAAATTAGAGCAACACTTAATACTAAATCATTCTTAAAACAATTAAAGTTACTACATTCAACAAGGTTAAGCAACCTTGAAAATAAAGACACACTTAATACTAAATCATCCTCAGAACAATTAAAATTACTACAATCAACAAATTTAAGCAACAAAGAAAATAAAAGCAACACATAGTTTTAAGAAACTATGCAACACCACTACATAAGACCAAGTTGCATCGAAAAATACTGTCTCTTCAACTCATTTGGAAGACATGCCAATGTTTCAAATTTCCTTTGATCTTTCATGAATGTATCAACTGCTTTCAAAAGCATGGTGTGATCTAAATCTTCCACTTTAGACATCTCTTCAAATAACATTTGTGCTGTAGCTTTAGGAGCTTCGGAGTTAATAAAGCGGTCAAGAGAATATGACATACGAGAGAGTACATCATGTAATGCTTGCGAACCACCATGCTTCTGCTTTTTGGGACGAGAAATAGATGAAGATGAGGCATTAGACTTGCCTTGACTACTTTCCTCTCCGAGTGGATGCATAGCATCATCTTCTAAGCCTCTCCCATCTCCCTCGGTTGTCCCAATGGTCTCCTCTAAGTCAACAGACTCATGGTTCATTTCCATTTCTAATTCTGCTTCTGCTGCTGTTTAAGCACCCTCACCATTAGCACGGTCTTGAGCAAACAATTGGCAAATCTCTTCCCAATTGTCAATAACAATTCTTGACCTATAAGGGGCAGCATCAGGATGAACCTAAACAAGAGCAAAAACAATTAAAGTCACCAATAATACTACTAGATGTGTATATCAAACCAAACCAACAAAAACCAAAATTTCACAAAACCCATCAAAGAAATCACATTGATAGTAAGAAATAAAGAAGTAACATAAACTCCATCCAAGGGGGTTCACATACACTAAATAGTAAATACAGCTAAATAATAATAACAACAGAACATGATAAAAATCACATCTTATAGCCAATAGCATCATTAGACATGCAACAAAATCATACTACATAACTCTACTAAACTTCCATAAAGAACAACAGCATGGTAATTTAAACTTCAAACTAAGCTAACCAAACAACACACGCACAAGCAAAATTTCATAAAACCAATCAAGGAAATCATTTGTAATAAAAATTAAAAAAAAAAATTAGAGTCATATCAAGAGGTTCACACACACTAAATAATTCAGATAGCAAAGCATAATAAAAATCTTAGCTTCTTACAATTTGGAAATGATTATTAGAAAGTTATACCTTCACATACTCGTTCTACACACTTTCAGTCACATCCACCCTTCCTCTCAAGAAGTCCCAAGAAAAGCCCGATTGACCAAGCATTTTACTCACTATATCATAATGCTTCTCCTAGGTCTTTAGGCGGGATTGGATGTTTTGTTTGGTCACAGTAATACCAAGTTCTTTGTTCACAACATTTATGGCTGTTGTCCAAGCTACTGGTTTCCGTGCAAATTTAGTCACATCTTTGTCTTTTGAGTTAGAAGGCATGATTGGGAGAAGAAATTTGAGAGCTAGAAAAATAGAAAATAGTATTAGACTAAGCGCAGATGATAAATATTAAGTAGCATATACTACGAGATACACGTTAATTAGTTGGAAGAGTTATACACATTTAAAAGAACTGATAGCAACATAAAAACCAAGCCAATAAATAAACCACTTGGCATAAAAAAATCAGATAATATTAACTGGCTCTCCTAATGAAACCGATCAGAGAGAAAACTGATAGATTAAACAAAAAAATAATAAAGCTCCTTAAAAGTTTTGTCTTGTTGAAGCAAAGGTAATTTGATACATTTGATAAATCTGCAGTTTTGTCTTGCTGAAAAAAAAAATAAAGCTCCTTAAAAGTTTTGTCTTGTTGAAGCAAAGGTAATTTGATACATTTGAAAAAAAAATGCTCCTCAAAAAAAAAAAATCAGTCAACTAGAGATTGATACATTTGATAAATCTGCAGTTTTGTCTTGCTGAAGCAAAGGTAATTTCCCACTAAAACTCGAGACTTCTTCATTCCTTCTCGAGGCCACTAGAATTCGAAGCTAAATAAAGCTCCTTAAAAGTATTAGGAATATCAAGTGGACTTGATGTAAACATTCAGAATGAAAACTTGGACCTACTAATTTCAAGTTAAATGTAAATATACTACTATGTCAGTAATCAACTGTATTACATATAGCTTCAGTAACATATGTAATTCAGAGATCAACTCTTTACATCTGCTTAAATCTGTCTAATATGAAAGTCTAGTAACATTATGAAAGCATTTGCTGCTTCAGATGTATCTAAAGGGCGAGTAGTAAGAAATTTTCTATAAGAAAGAAAATGAAATTGCTTAATTAACCCACCCATTTTATATGAAAACACCTAAAGTTGCATGAAGTTGCTTAATTAAGATCGATTTATAAGCAAAAGAAAGAAGATAAATGAAAATATATCATCAGTTCAACAAGCTAAGAGGATAATTATGGAATGATACCTCCACAAGCTACTTTTCAGAAATATCAACAATACATACGAGAGAGTACTCTTTATCAAACACCAACAACGTTAGATAAGTTGGCATAAAACTGACCTTAACAATTTTAGGATTTAAGTTTGGACATAAATAGGCTACTGCTAAGATACTCGTGGAAATCCTGGGGGAAAGACAACAAAGAAAAAGTGGTAAAATCTAAAAGCATGCATACCTTGGGCTTAAAAACACTTTCCACTCTTCGTCTATTGAACCTAAAATAGAAATGGAAGAGCATGCATACCTTGGGCTTAAAAACAATAATATAGAGAAAAGAACATAAAAACTAAAAGCATAATAAATTAAACTCGACCACGTCTATTTTGATTTATTTTAACCAACGCCAAGACTAATTCTATCCATTGGAGCTAAAGAACAAATACATCATGCAACATAATGTAATGAACAACTATGGGTCCTTAAACTCGACCACGTTTATTTTGATACTCAGCAAACATTGCTTTTGCTAGTGCATCCCTCTTTTCAGTCCATGCACGAGTTGTTCGAACTACTCTATTCCTATCCTCATTTATCGCATCAGCACCTACAGCATAGTCTCCATCCATCCCATTTTCTTCCTCCTCCTCCTCATCTACTTCATCTTGATCATGTTGTTCCGGTTGTTGTACTCGTAGATCAGCTTCAACCTCATCTAATAAAGGATCATTTGGTTGCTCATCTCGTATGAAATTGTGGAGGATGGCATAAGCACTAATAATACTAACTTGTGTTTTCACTTTAAAGATGAGGCATCTCTTAGAATGTCTCACCTTCTCTTTAGCAAACCAAAGGCCCTTTCAATTACATTTCTCGCACTCAAATGTCGAAGATTGAACAACTCCTCATATGTTCTTGGATTATTTCCACATGTTGCCCACTCATTCAAATGATATCGTGTTCCTCTATATGGGGCTAAAAAGCCCGAGCAATTTGTGTATGCCGCATCAACGAGGAAGTATTTTCCTACACAACAAGATGCATAAGATTTTTCATAAGAACACAAAAGAAAAAATAAATTACTATACCTCTCTTGTAAACAGAATCATTACACACCATTAGGGACGATTAAAGGATACCGCCTTATCAATGCATCACGAAGAATTCTACCATCGGCCGCTGAACCTTCCCAACCCGGTAAAAAATAAGTAAACTTCATATCATGAGAACAAACTCCTAACACATTAGTTGCCATGAAATTTTTCCTATTTCTATAGCTTCCTTGCTTATCAACTGAAACTGTTAAAGGCACATAAGTCCCATCTAAAGCTCCAAGATAATTCTCAAACCATACCCATTTTTCATCTTCAAAACCTTCAAGTTCTTGATTGGGTTGGACCAAGTACACTTTTTGCAATTTGATTACAGCCTTTAAAACTGCTTTGAAATGACGACTAACTGTCTCCCCGGAGCGCATGTTAAACCCTACTACTTGAATCTTTAGTCTATGCCTAAGGATATATAAAAACATTGCCACTGCTTCTTCAATAGTAACGTGTTTTGTTGGACGAAGCTCTCCCTCTTCACTCAATTTTTTACATAGAAGATTGAAAGTATCTTTGTTAAGTCGTAGTTGTTCTTTACAAACTGCATCTGTCCCATAGTAAAGTCTCCTCAAATAGAACTCCCTAGCACTTCTCAAATCTCTAGAAGGAGCCTTCACCATGTGCAACTCATGCCACCAAACAGAAATTGCAACTGAAGTAGCTATCTAATATTCCGCAATCACTTTTCTTCGTTTTTCTTTTTCACTTTTTTCATTCGTAACAAAGACATTAACATCCACCGAGCTACCAGCCATAGTCTGAAATTTTATGAAATAAAACTTGAATAACTAATTTATCAAAATGAGAATTTGTAGAATTGCTTTTAAGAATTTATACTTCAAATAAACAAAATTATACACAATGTATTATTAGAGTCAACCTTTTGTCCAAAACATTAGATTTCAAGTGCCTATTTAGCCTACAAGATACTGATATATACACATGACTGAAAATCAAAACTAACCCCCCTCGTTTGCAGACTGAGGTAACAATAATTTTGAGGTAAACCTATAACATGAAAAAATAATTGTTTATTTTTACAAAACACAAATCTAAACAAACAAATCTGTTTTATTTCAAACAATTAGTAGAGAGCATTTTGAGTAATTGTGTGTAATGTAATTGTTTGACCTTTTGTAGAAATATATTGTTTGGTCTTTTGTAATATATTCTAATCAAACCAAGGAAACATGGAAGCTAGAACCTGATGCAGAAATTGAAAGGTGAAAACAGCCATTATTTAAACAAACATTCATAATCCCCAAAAATATGCATTCACGCCATGCTGTAAGAGTGTAATTTTCACAGATTGAGCTATATTTCAAACTATTAACTAATCAAATATTCTACAAACATCTCACCTCATGCACCAAACTATCCCCACCCCACTCCGTTCTTTCTACAACTGGCTACCAAAGGACAAACCCATGAAACAAAAGCACAGAAGCAAAATTGTATCAAACACATTTCACAGTTAGAAGTCATATCGAGAGAGATCATACCTTATTAGAAGTCAAATCAAGATAGATCGAGAAATCGGGAGAGATCGAGAGAGATCAAGTGATCTAGAGATCGAGAAAGACGGAGAGAGATCAAGAGATCGGACACGCTCTAATGGCGAGCAGGAACGAAGATGGAAGCAGACCTAATCATGGTGACCCGTGTGGGAAGAGCGCCGCGAGGTCTGGCTGGTTTTGGGACGAGGACAAAGACGCGAGATTTGTGTTAAAATTTTAGAATTGGAGTTGTAATTATCATCTTCCGGTATTGAATTAATTTTACAAAATTGGGTCTTACTGAATTATAATTCAATTCCAATTATGTCCCACATTTTAGTATCCAAACAATAGAATTAGGATTTTAAACTTCAATTCCATTTCTATGCCATTGAATTGGGGTAGCCAAATGCACCCTAAGAGAATTGAATTCGGAACAATGATTTCATTTGTTTATTATGGCTACAGTTTTTTAGGGAATACACAATGATAGTGGATTCATCATTTGCTTAAATTGATACATGCTTTTTTTAAGTCATTTTTGTTTAGCATTGCCAAAAGCAATCAAGACCATGAAAAGGAGAGAGAGAGTCAATCTAATCGTTCGACCTCAGTGTAAGGCTTCCTAATAGACCTTTGTCTGCTATATATCAATAAGTCTTGGCCGTATCATTTGGGAGTATGTCTTTGGTGATGAAATGAGGCTTGATAGGAGAGGTATACACAAACTGTTTTTACGAGCAGTGGAGGGGGGAGATGTGTTGTTTTGATTTGTGTATTGTTCAAAAAAGGCTGGCATATCAAAGGGGCAGGTGTGGTACATTTGAATATAGGAGTTGGGATGATTGATGGAGTCAGGACTCGGGAGTATTTGAGGTTATTTTCAAAATTCTGTAGTTGGCTATTTAAGATATATAATGGTGGAAATAGTAGAAGTATCCTTTAATAGTAAAATAATCATGTAAAGGTGGATTGTACCACAAATAACAACCTTGGTTCAATTGTTGAATATGAAGACTTTCGTAAGTAGCAGTCTGCTGGAATTAGTAGCACTCTATTGGATGGAATTAGTAACACTTTGTTGGAATTAGTAGCACTCTGCTGGAATTAGTATAGGTATTTTAACTACTTTACCATCTGGCCTTGGTTGTCTAACATGTTACGGTAATGCTAAATTTAGAATGGAGATTTTTTCACATAGTCCTGAGAGTATCATATGGTATTGGGAGGAAGTACATATTTTTACTGGTTCAAGGTTTAACCACCTAGTGTTTTTCTTTGTACTGGCCACTTATGACTTCATCCTGTTTGCTTGGATTCCAATTTTTGCTATGAGTACGTTAATTCATATCTTGATTTTTGTTGTTACTTTCTTTTAAAAAGAGCACGGAATTGTTGTTGCTGATATTTTAATTAATAGACTCATGCACAAAATATAGTTAGATAAATGTGTCTCATATCTTCTTTGTGTCACATGCAGGTAAAAATAATGAAAAAAGTTATTGATGCCCCCATTTCTGAACCAGTCATTATCGTTATTGAGGGAAACAATAAAATAATGTTGCTATGTCTCATTTTTTTTGTTTAATTTTAATATTTCATTATTAGTTTTTTTACAAAATAAATTAATTATAATTAATTGTTATTTTATTATTTTTGTGTCATTTAATCTTATTTATCTACTACAAAACCTTGAGCATATATTGATTTGGTCCTGATGATGCCGAATTTTGCACCGTGATCTTGATGGGAAAATGCTCCGGTGAAATATCTGGTAACTGGCCTGAAAATAAGAACATAGTTACTACGCAGGGGATCCCTGCAAAGCTCCTCCGGTGTGAGAATTAGCAATGTGTATCTGAGCAAGAATAAAACTAATTCAGGGAGCAAAATGGGTATAGTTGCGCGTACCTTGTACTGTCTCTGATGCTACTATTTTTAAGAGAGTAGCCTAATTTCGGGCGTGATAGATTCGATCAGATCTCGTACTCCTTAGCCAGCTGGCATATAGGACTAATGTGATGGACATATAGTAGAATTCTATGAGTCTGAGTTAGTTTCGTGATTTACTCAGAGATAGTTCTGTGATTTGATCGGAGATAGTTCTATAGTCACAACAAACTCCAGTTGCTTGGGCCACCTAGGCCATCCAGGCCATATGGGCCACGTAGACCACCCAGGCCACCAAGGCCATCCAGGCCACGTAGGCCACCAAGGCCATCCAGGCCACGTAGGCCACCAAGGCCATCCTGGCCACGTAGGCCACCCAGGCCATCCAGGCCACGTAGGCCACCCAGGCCATCCAAGCTGGCCTTGTTCCGCTTTGTTATGCGGTGCCCGTGTCTGATTCATTGCATCACATGTCATTGTCATTTTTGTCCTTAGTATTATTTTTTGGTATTTCAGTAGCCCCCTACTCCTTGCCGTGTGAGCGTGCTCAGACCAAGGAGTATACTCAAAAGTTCTTCAAAATTATATTTAAATAAATAAATACATACGCGAGACTGCTTACTCGCGACCAAATGAGAACTTTGATGCGGTCCTCCATACCGCCATGTGAAGTCAGCTTCCCTTTACTCCCTTTACTGAAGACGTGTGCACTTACATCTGAACTGGCATCTTCGTGATCTAGAAACTGAAGACTTTGAATGTTATCTGAATGAGGTGATCTGGACGGCGAAGAAGATGATGTCGCCAAAGATGGTGATAACAATTAGTTCATGCTCGCTACATCGAGTCATTACGACGCATGTGCCTTAACTGACATTTAGAACTTTCTAGTAGGGAGTCCTACTCATATTATTTTTATACTCCGTACTATTTTTATCTTACTTTAGTGTGTTCTCTTCAAAAACTTTGCACATTATGGCTAACACCAAAGGCATGTTGGGTCGCATGACTCGTGCTAGGCCATTCAGGCCACCTAGGCCACCCAGACTACCTAGGCCACCTAGGCCATCAAGAGGCCACCCAGGCCATTAAGAGGCCACCTTGGCCCCTTATCCGTGGCTCGGATTTGCAAGATGCATCCGTAAGGAAGTGTGGTTTTACCTCTTTTAAGAGTTGACCACTTGGGCTTTTGTGTACTGCTTTAATTCTGTTAGTTTCGCTTCATGACCTAGCGTAAATTAAATATGTCCTCTACTATTCGAGCGGCTTGGACGTGTTGCCTTAGTGTGAATATGGCCTCTGATTAGAAAACCCTAATGAGTCACTTCATTTTTAGCGTAGATAGCCTCTACTATTTTTCATAGCATGCAAGCGGCTTTGTCCGTCTTGCCTGTTTAGCTTAAACTTTTTAACATTGTGGGTGCCTGATCAAGGGCCTTATCCTAATACGCGATCTTGCTACATTTTTAGCATGTGCGCGGCCTCGCATCGTTTTTAGGGAGCCTGCTATTTGCAGGTCTTATCCTTAACTTTTTGTCTTACCTATTGGCTTGACCTTTTTTTTTGGTAGCGGGTACCTGTCAAGGGTCTTATCTTTAGCCTTTTGTCTTGCCTATTGGCTTGACTTTTTCTGGCATCGTGGGTGCCCGTCAAGGGTTTTATCTTTAGCCTTTTGTCTTGCCTATTGGCTTGACTTTTTCTGGCATCGTGGGTGCCCGTCAAGGGTCTTATCCTTAGCCTTTTGTCTTGCTTATTGGCTTGACTTTTTCTGGCATCGTGGGTGCCCGTCAAGGGTCTTATCCTTAGCCTTTTGTCTTGTCTATTGGCTTGACTTTTTCTGGCATCGTGGTGCCCGTCAAGGGTCTTATCCTTAGCCTTTTGTCTTGCCTATAAGCTTGACTTTTTTGCTCGCGCGATTACTCGCGTTTTTATGGGATCCCGCTGATAAGCGGGCCTTATCTATTGGCAGGCAATGACTATTAGTGAGTTGGCATATTTCTTGCCTTATGATGCTCATCATAATGCTTTGAATGTATGTAAATACTAATAACATGTTTTATTGATAGCTAACATTTTTAAGTACATGACAAGTTGAGTAGGATGAGCACTCAATGTGCCCGCGGTAGCCTAACTAAGTGCCCGCAATAGGTACCTTTTGCGACCAAGCTCAGCTGAATTAGTCTTCGAGATCACTCTCTTCGTGTCCCGCGTTGTCCATTTCTTCTTTCTTTTTCTCATTTTCCACTGGCGCTTCGACACTACCTATCCTTTCGGCTAACTGAAATAGCTCTGCCTTATTTGCGGGCGGGCGAACAAAGAATTCAGTTTTTAGATTGTTGGGCGCTAAGCCTCCTTCAAAACATGTCAAAACTTCCTGATCAGAAATATTGCTTATTTGGTCTAAGACACCCTTGAAGCGCTTCACAGATGCCAGAATGGATTCCCCGAGCTTCTGCTTCACATTACTTAGCTCGCCTCTTGCCTTGGGTTCGCGAGCCATGTAGCAGCCTTACCCTGTAGAGTACCTACAAAAGCCTTGCAGATGATTGTGTCATCCGTGGTGAGCAGAGCAAGCTTCATCTCAACGTGGTTGAGATGGTCGCGTGCACTGGTCTTCCCCTCTTATCCATTAAAGGCGGGATATGTTATAGTCGGGTCAAGTGGGGAATCTCGGATCCAGCGTGCAAACGACTTGAAACGGGTACCAATGGGTGTTATCTTGCCCTTCTCAGTCTCAATGGCCTCTAGAAGCCTTCTCAGACCCTGGACTTCATCTTGGGCGGGCCTGCTGGTGGCCTGAATTTTTGACTGCTTCCTCTTAAGGGATCTCCCCCATTTCGGGCTTGCTGACCTTCCCCTCTTCAGGGAATACCCACGCGACATTGTAGCTCGGATTCGAGGAGATTTTGATTGCCTCGATTGCGTTGGTCTGTGGACATGCCCGCTGTGTCTTATGCGAGGGTTCGGATCAGATTCCCCCTCGCAACATCTTTTTCGTGTTGTTCCCCCTACTGCTTCATTCACGCGACCTCTTGGGTCGTGAAGTATGTGTCGGACACTAACCCTACTTTGAGAAGGTGCCTGCTCGCCCATATGCCTGGCCATACGCTCGTCATCCCGGATCTGTCTAGACTTGCTTCCTTCTACTGCTCTCCGCTTAGAATGACTAGCCCCCATACCTGAGCGTCCTCCCTCAGGTTTCCTGCTAGGGCCCCCCAACTCACTTAGGATAATTGGTACCACCTTAGTAGGTTGGGGTGATGGTGTCTGGGAACCTAACAGTGCAGCCGGAATGGGTACCTCAGCTTGACCCATTGACCGCAAGAGCTGATTATTCAGCATTATCTGAACAAGCACGGCTGTCTGCGCCTTAAGTGCCTCTGCCTGGGCAGTCGGATCGACCTCGGGTGGCATGGATATACCGGTGGTCGCCTGACATGTATCCAACAGATCACGTAGATCACTGGCCCCCGCTTGTGGCTCTACCGCCTCCTTACTTGCCTGGGTACCCTTGCCCTTTGCGGGTTTCTTTGACGTAGCCTTTTTACGATTCCTTAAGACATGCAGGGTTTCGTCCGCCTGTGAGTCAACTTGTGGTAGTGCAGTAGCGGCAGGATTTAGCATTATGTTAGTCGCTCCCATTTGTTCAATCGTTGGGTGAGCAGGATCGTTGCCAGTGCCAGTAGTTGTCGCGTTACCTGCCACATCACCGGATTAGAGTTCGAACTGTTTGTTTGGATATCGGGGCTTTCAAACGTTTCCCGGCAACGGAACCACTGATGATGCCAAATTTTGCACCGTGATCTTGATGGGAAAATGCTCCGATGAAATAGCTGGTAACTGGCCTGAAAATAAGAACAGAGTTACTACGCAGGGGATCCCTGCAAAGCTCCTCTGGTGTGAGAATCAGCAATGTGTATCTGAGCAAGAATAAAGCTAATTCAGGGAGCAAAATGGGTATAGTTGCGCGTACCTTGTACTGTCTCTGATGCTACTATTTATAAGAGAGTAGCCTAATTTTGGCGTGATAGATTCGATCAGATCTCGTACTCCTTAGCCAGCTAGCATATAGGACTAATGTGATGGACATATAGTAGAATTCTATGAGTCTGAGTTAGTTTCGTGATTTACTCGGAGATAGTTCTGTGATTTGATCGGAGATAGTTCTGTAGTCACAACAAACTCCAGTTGCTTGGGCCACCTAGGCCATCCAGGCCATATAGGCCACGTAGACCACCCAGGTCACCCAGGCTATCCAGGCCACGTAGGCCACCAAGGCCATCCAGGCCACGTAGGCCACCAAGGCCATCTAGGCCACGTAGGCCACCCAGGCCATCCAGGCCACGTAGGCCACCAAGGCCATCCTGGCCACGTAGGCCACCCAGGCCATCCAAGCCGACCTTGTTCCGCTTTGTTATGTGGTGCCCGTGTCTGATTCATTGCATCACATGTCATTGTCATTTTTGTCCTTAGTATTATTTTTTGGTATTTCAGGTCCCATAGTAACATCGTGTGCACAAAGACCTAGTTTATATATAAACAAAGAATAAAACAAAGAGCTCATCAGAACTCTTAATAAATATGAACTCAATATTGAAAATAATAAACAACAATTGCTCCTATAAAATATGTTATTATGTTATAACTATTTTTTTTTAAACTATTGCTGATATTTTTATATTAGATTATGATCACTTGACAAGTAGTTATACAAAGGGTAAAATTGTCATCGTTGTAAATATCAAATTTTAAATTTAACTTTCTAAAATAATACACCAGAAGCTTTATAAAAAAAAAAAAACTATTTTTTATCAAAATTACATTCCAAAAAGCTCTGTAGACGAACCGCCTTAGGGACTTGGTTTTGATTTTTGATTTGACTAATGCTAAAGTCACTTAATAAGTACTCAATTTTGACATCGTATGTGTCATCTTATTTTATCTCTCTATTCCTTTTCTTTATTAATTGCAAAAAAGAAAAAATTGAGAACTCAAATACAACACTAAATCAAAAAATTAAACATATTTTAAATACACTGTTACCAAAAAAGAAAAAAGTATCACGTGCACGTAATTTTGAAGGGTTGAAAGCAAAATTTGTCTAATTGATTTTGTCCAAAAAGAAATGCAATAAATCCAAAACATTTGACAAAGACTTGCCACATGCCCACCCACCTTTGAAAGCGAAATCGAACCGACTTTGGATGAGAGGATAGAAAATCATTACTTCCAGATCAGTAAATACTAACGGCAGATTAAGAAAACAACATAACCATCTGGAAGAAGCAATTTAACTGCTCCTATTTTACAAACCCTACTACAAAACAGCAGTTGTTCGAGCCCCAGTAGGCTACCAAGTCAAAGAAACAAAAGGAAAATCGGAATACGAAGAGGAGGTCATGCTAAATCGAAGAATTTCAAGAGGTAAGCTTAAATTTTGGCGATTATTCTACGGAATTGTCGTAATCTATGGTGCTTTAGAGAGTAATATAAGGGTAAAATATTTTGAGGTTAAATATTAGAATTTAAATTCGATCCATTCAGGGATTGTTGAGAATCACTCGTATTTTGTTGCTTATGAAAATGTTTGATTTGTTAGCTAAGCATACTGTTGGAGATTATTCTATGAACTAGCTGTAATTTGGTCCATAGACAGTGATGAAAGGAGTCCGAATTTGTAAACTAACACTTTAGTTTACAATACCAACGTACCTAATTGGTGGATACAGCTAACTTTCTCTCTCTCACACACTTAATTAGTCGTTAGCTATCCACCAATCAGGGGCGTTGGTATTGTAGTACACCAACACTTACACTTAATTAGTCGTTAGCTATCTACTAATCAGGGGTGTTGGTATTGTACACCAACACTAAATGTTGTTGTACGAATTTGTACTGTGATGAAAGGGTGTATTTTGCGTTTAAATATTCGAAATCGAGTGTGATTCCAGTTTGTTTTGGTGTGGGAATGATCTGAATCGCTCATTATATTATCGTATTTTGTTTGGTAATTTTGTTATTGAAATGTTTGATTTGTGATCTTTTCTAATATTACTTTTCTCTTTTTTGTTGGGTAGGTTAAATAAGATTTAGGTTTTACTTTGTATTAGAATTTGATGGTTTGATGAACTCACTCCACAGGTTTTCGTTGGTTTGAATTGGTAACTAAGTTACTGCCACACATTCAATGGCTAGAGATTTCTATCCATGGATTGGGAATGAGAATTGGCATGGGAGGTCTTGGGAAATTGAATGTTAGTTCTCTTTCTCCTCCAATTATTAATTACTTATTTTTCATCAAAGACTGGTATTTGGTTAATTGTATGGTTTGCATGGCTAGAAATTGTTCCGTTTATTTATTTTTAAATATTATTTTCAGTAGGAACAATGGACATAGTTATTCCATGAAATAGAGAGTGAGGGAGCCCAGTTTCAAGGTTCTGGAATTTTGTGGTCTTTCATTGTGGTTGTTCGTGGTTTTGGGAAGAATTAGTACATGGATAATAAGTGAAACTAACTTGCCGCTTTGTTAGGTTCCGGTTTTAAAGTGTGGCTGCGAGAACAAATGAGAAAATGGGGAAGAATTAGTATAGACATCATTATATTTGTGTATGTAGTTACTGCAAGAGCAATCACGTGTCCTATTGAAACTTCCAAATTATGGCGTATAATAGCAGATGTTAAATGACACCGTTGGCTACGACGAGGATTTCTGTGCAGTATCTTGTATTTAATGGATCGAATGATAATACAAGAGATGCATTTATAGATTAGACTACCTTCTTTTGGTTGAGTTTTGAGGAATTTTGAGTTCTTTCGCATAAAATAAATCATATACTGGAATATATGTTTTAAGTGGAAAGTTTGAATTTACTGAAGGTGCCATTAGTGGCAGTTATACATACCTTTGTCTAAACGTTTGCGGGCGTCGATGATGACTTGAAGGCGAAGACCAGGAGGCTTAATGGTTGCACCACTTGGAGAGTAGCTCTGTCTTTTTCTTTCTATAGGGCACAGTCCTTGTTCCTACATTGTGGGACACATAATTAGGCTTGTGAATTTTGTAAATAGAGTATCTTAGCTAATAAATCTGCTAATGCAAATCTGGACAGCCATCTGTACATGGAAAGGAACATGTGGCATCTGACATGTTTTTGTTCTTTTTGACTATTACGCTGTTGGTATGTAGAAGTACATCAGGATTTTTTTTAATTGGGAAACCTTTAAGCCTATTAGCGGATGGTTATTTGAGTTAGTTAGTGTATTGATCATGACTTAGACATAGTGAATTAAAAAGTTCAAGTTGCTACTCCATAAATAGTCACATAGATGACTGACTATTAAGCATGGCCAGACCTCCAGCACTTTTCCCTAATTCCGATTTCCCATGTCTGGTATGGGACCATTACCCTGATTTGTCTAGGTGGCTTTGAGAAACGTCATCTTCATTAGGCTCGGGTGACTAAGACTGAGAGATGTGGATAAATAAGACTAGCACTTTCCAGGACCAAGGCTTTTTTATTGCATAAGAGGACAAAGTCAAGAAGGTCCTAGTTTATAGAAACAAGAGTGAAAAAATCAAAACAAAAATGAAAGACAAGACTATGTTGACTTGACTTTTCAATGTGAAGTTTCTGGTTATGTTCCTTTTCCTTCAGCATACTATTGACCCAACAAGCAAAATTATTAAAAAAAAAAAACAAAAGTGGTTGGTGAGGGCATTTTCGTCATCTTGAAGAAAAAATTGGCGGAGAAGCTAACAGGAACATTGTGAAGGGGGCAAATGGACCAAGGAAAACAATAAGTGGGGCATAATGAAAAAATATAATAAAATTGGGACCAAACAAATAAAAATGATAAACTTAGGGACCATAGTTATTAAAGGCGGTTGCCTTAGCCGCCCAAGGCGGCTAAGGTGGGAGGCGAGGCATGACCATCTCGATTTAGGACAGGCGAGGCGTTTTTAGGAAGGCGGCGTAAAGGTGTTCGCCTTTGTCGACTGTGAGCAAGTGAGAGGCGGCGAGAAGTGATGCCTTTGTGACAGCCGTAAAACCCTGTTTTTTTATTTAAAGAAACGTCGTAGTTTAGGAAAGTAGTTTTACGAAAGTAAGAAAATAAAGCCCTTTTCGCTCGATCTCTCTCAATGAGACTCAAAAGGTAAAGAAAACTTACTTGCGAACAAACCCACGACACGCGACAAATCCTAGCCTAGCGAACGACGATGACCAACGAAGAAACGACGTCGACGGCGAGTGACAGACGAACCGCGACGAGCTACTGAAGCGAACAGGTACGTACCACTTTCTCTCTCTTTCGAGTTGACTTCGCTAATTTCTTTTCTTCTTTTTTTTTCTTTTTTCTTTTTCTTCTTAACATAGTCACGCGAGTCAGCATAGTTGTTTTCCTCTTCTTTTTTTTGACTTTTTTCTTTTACTTTTTTTTTTTTGGATATTTTTTTTTTCTTTTTATCTTTTACTTTACTGATTACTCTAGCCCAGTGACTCTAGTCAGCATAGTTCTTTTTCCTTTTTTTTTTTGGACATTTTTTATGTTCTACTTTACTTACTCTGTTTACTTACTAGTATAATGTATACTGCATACTACTTTTTTTTCTTCTTTTTTATTTTGTATCATACTGTTTTTTTTTCCTTTAATTTGTTCTTTTTCTTTACTATACTGTAGGTGCAAAATGTTGAATTAGAGTTGTTGCTAATATATGTGAACTTAATTTAGATTTTACTCTCTCTCTCTCTCTCTCTCTTTATATATATATATATTATTTTTTCTATTTTTCCGCCTTGCTCGCCTTTCAGCCACGCGCCTCTCGCCTAAAAAAGTTGCCTCTCGCCCTCTGCCTTTAATAGCTATGTGAGGGACCAAAATATTATTTAAACCATCCTAAACTGAATCCTAAACCTGAAGGCTAACCTCAATCCCGAGAGGATTCCTATCTGAAACCCGAAGAATTCCAACAACAACCTTTCACCTAGGAAAAAAATAAATATATATATATATATATATATATAATTATATGTACTACACTAACAACTCTATTTCTAATATTTTACTCCCTCTTTTGCAAAATGAGTGTCCTTTTATTCACAATCATAAACAAAAATTGACATTCATTTTGGGACAGAAAGAGTAATAAACTTAAGTTAATATTGTTAACTTTTTGAATAGGTAAACAAAATCACACATGATAATTGTTTTCTTTCACTCACCAACCAAATATAAATGGCTCGACTTTGATACTATCTTGGTTGACTAGTGAATTTAGTGGCAAACTCTGATCTACTTAATATTAAACGATTCCATAGGTCAATCCGCGTCATTTCATAACTAAACACTTTTTGGCCAAAACATACACTACACATGCTAAACATCTAATTCCCAATATTTTGGACCCATTCTGCGAAGGAAAGAACTTTGTTGCTTAGTAGTAGTTATGTATGTGTTTCTTTTTTTGTATTGAAATTTATTGGCAAAACACATATAGTTGGGCCACTATACTTTGGGAAAGGTTGCAATTTTGCCACTAATTGTTTGAAAATGTTATTTGGGCCACTGTACTTCAGTTATCTTGCAAGCGAGCGCACCAGGACGTTAATTTTAAATAAAATTTCTGTTTTACCCCTGTCTTCATTAAGGGAGATAAGGATGAAGACAGAGGTAAAATAGAAATTTTATTTAAAATTAACGTCCTGGTGGGCTCGCTTGCAAGATAACTCTAGTACAGTGGCCCAAATAACATTTTCAAACAATCAGTGGCCGAATTGTAACCATCCCCCAAGTATGGTGGCCCGATTGTGTGTTTTGCGTAAATGAATCCTGACGTTGCACTCAAATACACATCTTTTTCTATGAATTTATATTGCACCATGTTCGAGGATTTTGATTTCCCAATCAGTTTTATCCATCAATGGCTAGTAAGCTTTTCTTCTTTAAGATTGAGATCAGGTCAAGACTTGAAATATGTTTGGAATGGGATTTTACTGGGAGAATTTGTAGATGATACTAGTGAAGTTCGGAACCAGTTATGGTTGGGGAAGCCAAAGAGTAATGTGTTCCGAAACCATCAAAAAAACTGACAAGTTTAAGGAGTGAATTATTAATTAATCCTTAATTTAAATTTCCATATAGTAAAACCTTAAAGCTTCAGACTAGTGGAAAATATTGAGACAAAATTACACTAAATCAAAAAAGGTGATGTACTCAACAAGTTAGTATTCAATGTGGTTTTTCTTTATCTATTTATTTATTATATATATATATACATATATATATATATATACATATATATATACATATATATATATATATATATTACTACTTTCTCGTCCCTAAATGTGTCATTTTTTTATTATTGCGATTGATTGTAGATGTGCTCAACTTTCTAATTCCATATTCTTTGCAGGAAATAGCATATCTTAATAGTTGGGGTATTTGTGCTTTTCATCATAGCACTTTGTGGTGCTACGATGTTAGAACACATAAGAATACTGCTTGTTGTTGGCTAGGACCATTTTCACTCGGATAATAAGGGGAGACCTACCTTCTACCTTATACTGAGTTGCTACTGGTAAGACCAATTTTATCATTTTTATTTCTTATGTTCTTTTAATTAGATGAAGGTAATATCGACACAGGACACGTAAATGCTCATTACAATAATCACGGCAGATCTGACATCTCTTACCGATTACACATATTTGACAATGTGTACAAGATTTTCCATGATCTTTTACACGTTAAGAATACATCCAGTTTATTATGAGGATGAAAGCAGTGAAACAATGGACATGTAGATGATGATGAAGATAGGTATATACTTGATGACGACGAATGATGAGGAAGAACAAGTAGAAGATGACGAAAATGCCAATGATTGTGCTTATTAGTATTTTTTTTTATATAACTGATTAATTGTTTAAAGTCCATATTTCTAGAGTTGAGGACTTGTATTTGATAATGGATAATTGTTTAATATCTTTTACTGTTTCAATAATTTTATTAAAATAATCTAGTAATACTTTTTGTTGTATTTATGACCTTTTATTTGGTGTCCATTTAGTAAATAATATTCTTAAATAACTTCTTTATGAAATGATAATGATCTTGATTTATTCCTCTTTCAGAAATGGCAAGAGCTGAAATTCTGCCAAGAGGTGGAATTCGTGCATCTGGTAGGAAGAAATTCTTATCATTAAATACTAATCAACAAGGAGACATTGATGTGAGCGTGCATCGTCGAGTGGTTAACTCTGGGTAGCCTTACCTTAAGTGTGATAATTTTTCTTAAATTTCTTCTCAAAATGTATACTAATCGCACTTTTAATCCTTTGCTAGGAACGACTATTAGTGGAGGTCTTGCATTTCATGAGAAGAAACGGTGATCATCAAATGCTAATAATAATAGGGAAGAAAACATGGATGGTAGCTCACAACCTCCAATGGTCAACTCGGGTAGCCTTACTGTCCTGAGCCTATTCATAATGGAAGGAGTAGGTACGTGCGTGGGCATTGTTAAATTTATTTTTCTCCAAATGCATACTAATAAATTTAATTTTTACTGAAAACTAATAGGTGAAGCTCTTCCGGTTGGTAAGACGAATGGTCAACTCCAAATGCTATATGGGAAAGAGGCATCGATGATAGCTCATTTCCTCCCGTTGTTAACTCACGGGAGCCTCACCTATCCGAGCATGTTAATAGTGGGAGTATGAGTGGTAGTGCTAGCACCCATCAACATAAGAAGACACGTGGTATGGCTCATGACTCTCAGCCTCAAGCATGCTCCCATCAACATAAGAAGACACGTGGTTCAACGTACGGTGTGAAGCACGTAAGTTTGTTGAACTTTTGTATTACTGGCATGTATATCATATGCTGTAAATTGATTTTGTTGTATTGCTATTTTATATTAGTTTGTTATCTATTGTGTTTATTATATTTCTATAAATTCGTTTTGTTGTATTACAGTTTGGTGCCTATCCAAACCCGTATAAAGATAGGTCTAATAATCAAACAACATTACACAAAACCTATAACAAGCTGGAGAAAGGTTAAGAAGGGGAAGATGTGGATCTCATGTGGGGAGAATACTTGGTAAGATGAGACATCTATTTGTTTTCTAATTACTATCTTCATTTCTATTATAATTTACTCCATTTTAATCATACTTTACTTTTTTTCGCAGAAGAAGACACGTGGTTCAACGTACGGTGTGAAGCACGTAAGTTTGTTGAATTTTTGAATTACTGGCATGTATATCATGTGTTGTAAATTGATTTTGTTGTATTGCTACTTTATATTAGTCTGTTATTTATTGTGTTTATTATATTTCTGTAAATTGGTTTTGTTGTATTACAGTTTGGTGCCTATCCAAGCCCGTACAAAGATAGGTCCAATAATCAAACAACATTACACAAAACCTATAACAAGCTGGAGAAAGGTTAAGAAGGGAAGATGTGGATCTCATGTGGGGAGAATACATGGTAAGATGAGACATCTATTTGTTTTCTAATTACTATCTTCATTTCTATTATAATTTACTCCATTTTAATCATACTTTACTTTTATGCTCAGAAAATATTTTCTCTTTGATTCACCTAAAGAAAAGGCTAGGGTCGGCGTGTTTGGGAGAAGATAATTAGCCGCAATTTAGTAAAATACTTGCATAGTTGGAAGAAAGCTATGGATGATTACAGCTGCTCGTAACTGGTTGGACAAGCCTTGAAGTGTGGCACAAACCGTGCCATTATTGGGTGAGCAATGTGTTTCTTAGAGCTAGTGCTCTACATAAAAAAAGAAAAAAGGACCTCCAACAAAGGGATTCCCGGTAATATTACATGCGAGGAACACCAAATTGAACTGGTATACTTTGACTTCATTATTTTCATGTTTGTATGATAAAGCAATAATTTTGTTACTTTTTTAATTATCTCCATTAAATCCTGACATATTCTATTTTTTTCATGTACAGTCCAATAAGTTTGGTCGTTGGGTCGTCTTGTTGACCCCAACCCAATTTGAGACGTTTGGCTTCACTCCTATGGTTGAAGAGGAAGATGGTAACCAAATTTATGCGAATGACGCATCCGTAAACCTCATCGTACCTGAATGCATAATGATTTGTTGGTTTTGAAAATTTGCTTGTTAGTAAACTTTTGTCATTGCCTTTTCGATAGTTGTATGTGTTCATTTGTTTTTCTAATTTGACTTATTATGTACAACTACCATAGCCAAATGTTTATTAGTTGTTCTGTTGTTGTTTGACCTCAGCTTTATTTTATCTTATAGGGTATTAGAATCATTCTGGAGTGCTTTGAGACTTTTTAGAATTTATTTGGATGTCTTGGGTTGTAGAAGATAGAAAACGAAGGATAAGAGAGAATAAAAAATGAGATGAAAGCATACAACAGGATAATAACGAAATAGGATAGGAACAAGGAAAACTGGATAAGGTTAAGTAGAAAGGGATAAGTTCAATATTTGGATAGGAATGATGAGTCGATAAGATCAAACAAATGGATAAGTATGAAAGTGGATAAGGATGAAATTGGATAAGCTTGAATTTGTTGTGACACCTTGTGCTTTGTTAGATAAGTTGATTGTCACGCCCCAATTCGAACCCTTACATGGGGCCCCGAACTAAAGCATGAAAACAACATTCTTACAAATAGAGGCTTACACAACTTGGTAATGTAACTCAAAACACCGCAGTTTAACTCTTAGCTTGAGCCAAAAGATCTAATAACCATTGAGCTACTGCGCTCGTAAGTGCAATTAACACAAAAACGGCCATACGCCCCAACCATCACATCACACAATTACATCACCAAGTTAACCAGTCGAGTACACCCGACATCACTAGTCGTAACAAAAGAATATTACAAGTATTACTACCTATTAATTACAACCCAAAGGAGAGTTTAAGTAACTCTACCATTCGTCCTCACCCAAAATACATTAGCGTTAGCAAAAGAGAATATCTACCCAAGTCAACACGAACTCCACGCACGAAACCTTGCCGACCTCACTGTCCGTTACTGTTCGTGTTCCTGCGAGCTAAAGGGGGAAAACAATGTGGAAAAAGAGGTGAGTCGAAGACCCAATAAGTTATTACTCGTGCAACTTACATGACATGGTAACATGCAACGTGGATAAATAACTAATCTTTGACAATGCAATGGATAAGTTTAGCAATGACTATCGCATGGCATGAACATATATATAACAAATTATACTCACCATCGTTACATAACCTTTCGCTATTAACAAGAGAGTAAAGGGTCGAGGTACACCTCCGACCAACCTCCATCCTTATCACCCCATTACATAACACAATACCCGGGTCTTTATCAATAGAGCGCGCGCACTGGACCATCATGAGCGCAGTCCCCTACGACCTAAGGAAGTCAATCGGTCCGGTCACATCTCGGCTAGCAAGAGATGCGCCAAGCCCCACTATGGCCAATAGCGGGGGAAAGGCCGGATTGTAGCTCAACTACGATGTTTCACTAGCTCTCCGCCCTCATGAAACGTCGGTGATGCAACAACCCCCTAAATTAGTTCCTTGTATTCGTGTATACAAGTCCCACATGTTCTTTCATTCATCAATGTATTAAACACGTTTCAAGGCTAAGGAACCAACCACTTTAACACATCATCATGTTTAATATCAAGGAACTAATTCATCTAATCATGATCATAGATTCATTACCAATTTCGGGCTCCGGAGAGCCCAAACCATAATATCGTTTAGTGACCAAGCATACTTTTCACATATATAACATGATTCCCATACCATTTACTTTTTAAACATGGAAAGACAAGGGATACCATCAAGTACATATTTCTCATGGAGTTATATCCTTTAAACACCAAGCATGGCACACAACATCATTCTTCATCTAGCTAACGTGGAATACATGGGTTTTAACATGCTAAAAGACAATGGACATGAAAATGGAAGCAATAACTTACTCTCTACTAAGACCAACTCCGATCTAAACGAAATTCCTACGGTTAGAACTCTTCCCTTTGCCAATCTATTCGATTCTACGGTGTCGGATCGTCAAGACTCCTCCAAAATCTCAAGATCTCTTAAGTTTCTCACTCTAGAACCCTCCTTTTCTCTCTCTAGCTTGTCTAAGGTTTGCAAATGTGAAAATGAGAGATTATGGTCTCTCAAGGTGGGTTTTGTGGAGGTGAAAAGGGCTGGTTTTTGTGCTGGACACGTGGCACAATTCTGACCATGGAATTCCAAGAGTGGAGAAGAAGAAAAAAATCTCGGGTGAACAGTGCTGAGGGAGGGCGGCTGCCTAGGCGCTCGCCCAGCCCCCTCCCCCCTCCCAGCCCAATTTTCAACTTTCTGGAAACTGGGCGGCCACCCAGGCGCCCGCTCAGCGTCCTGCTTCGTGAAATTTTTCAAAAATATTCAAAAATACCCCCGAAATGATTCTAAATGACCCTAGGATGATTCTAACTAGAGGACAAGGTCAAAACATATGCAAGCTACTCCCGAAAGTCCCGTAAACTAGCCTCGAAGTGTATCGTATGGTGGACGCCGTCAACTACAAGACTTTAAACTCAAAGTTCAAGGCATGTGAAATGTACGTAATCATTTAATGCACAACAAGTGATGGATGTAGAATGCACATGAAATATGAATGATACTAAACTTAACATAATAGGGTTTCGGGGTCTTACATCCTCCCCTCCATAAAAAGAATTCTCCCTCAAATTCTCATTTTGCTAGTCGAAGAGGTGTGGATATTTCTCTCTCATATCAAGCTTCGTTTCCCATGTTGCCTCTTCTACTCCATGATTTTGCCATAAAACTTTGACCAACGGAATCCTCTTTGTTCGCAAGACTTGTTCCTTTTGGTCGATAATTCTCAACGGTCGCTCAATGTAGGAAAGGTCGGGTTGCAATTCAAGGGGTTCATTTGCTAGGACATGAGATGGGTCAGAGATGTAGTTCCGTAACATAGAGACGTGGAACACATTATGGAATCCGACCAACGACGATGGTAGAGCAACTCTGTAAGCTAAGTTTCCAACTCTTTCAAGGATCTCAAAAGGGCCAACATATCGCGGTGCCAATTTACCTTTCTTCCCGAATCTCCGAATACCTTTGCTAGGAGACACTTTAAGGAATACATAATCACCCACTTGGAATTCGAGGTCCCGCCTACGGTTATCCACGTAACTCTTCTGTCGACTCTGAGCAGTTTTCAACTTCTCACGTATTAACTTCACATTCTCGACTGACTCATGAACAATCTCAGGACCCCATAGCCGAGCCTCACCAATCTCATCCCAACAAATTGGCGATCTACACTTCCTCCCATAAAGGGCCTCGTACGGGGCCATCCCAATGCTCGATTGGTAACTATTGTTATACGCGAATTCAGCTAATGGTAAATATGAGTCCCAACTACCCTTGAAGTCGATCGTACAAGCCCTAAGCATATCCTCCAGTACTTGGATCATTCTCTCAGATTTACTGTCATACTGTGGGTGAAATGCGGTACTAAAGTTCAATTTAGTTCCCAAAGCACTCTGAAGAGCATGCCAAAATCGAGACGTGAACCGCGGATCTCTATTGGACACAATGCTCACCGATACCCCGTGTAGTCGTACAATCTCCTGAACATATAAGGCAGAAAGTTGGTTCAAGGAATACGTCATGTTCACTGGAATAAAATGAGTCGATTTCGTCAGCCTATCCACAACAACCCATACACCATCAAAACCTCGTCGGGTTCGGGGCAATCCCGTCACAAAATCCATGGTAACATGTTCCCATTTCCACTCCGGTATATCTAACGGTTGAAGCATTCCTGTAGGTCGTTGGTGTTCTACCTTAGCTTGTTGACACACAATACACTTAGACACAAAGTCCGCAATTTCCCATTTCATATTATTCCACCAAAAGTTTCTCCTCAAATCCCGATACATCTTAGTGCTTCCCGGATGAATGGTATACTTCGACTTGTGAGCTTCATCAAGCACTTGCCTTTTTACCTTCTCAATTGCGGGGACACAAACCCTTCCTTGAAAAGTCAAGATCTCATCCTCATTCATTGCAACGTCCGGCACATCACCTTCTTTCAATCTTTCCAAAACCTTTCGTATTTCCGAATCATTACCTTGCGTTTCCTTAATTCTTTGGAATAAAATGGGTCTAGGTCTCATATTGGCGAAAATTACTCCACGAGTCGATTCACAAGGCTCCCAATCACGCAAATCCTCGAGCATCTTCCACTCTCGCATCATTAAACAAGAGATATAGGTCTTCCGACTCAATGCATCTGCCACTACATTGGCCTTTCCGGGATGGTATAAAATAATACAATCGCGATCCTTTAACTTCTCCATCCACCTACGTTGCCAATAGTTCAATTCCTTTTGTGAGAACAGATACTTTAAACTCTTGTGATCGGTATAAACCTCAAATTTAGCCCCATACAAGTAATGTTTTCACTTATGTAATGCAAAGATGATCGCGGCTAATTCCAAATCATGGGTGGGGTAGTTTTGTTCATACGGGGTAAGCTTCCTCGAAGCATAAGCTATCACCCTCCTATTTTGCATAAGAACACATCCTAATCCCTCCTTTGATGCATCGCTATAAACCATGAAATTGTCGCCTCCCTTAGGCAATGTTAACACCGGAGCCGTAGTCAATCTTCCTTTCAATTCTTGGAAACTTTCCTCACACTTATCGGTCCACAAAAAAGGGATCTTCTTTTGGGCTAATCTAGTCATAGGAGTGGCAATTCTTGAAAACCCCTCAATGAACCGACGATAATAACCCGCTAATCCCAAGAAGCTCCGTACTTCGGTTACCGTGCTCGGTCTCTTCCAATTGGTAATAGCCTTGACTTTTGTAGGATCCACCGAAATGCCCGCAGCTGACACAACGTGGCCCTGGAAGGATATCTCCTCTGACCAAAATGCACACTTGTTAAACTTGGCATAATTGTTTCTCTCTAAGCACTGATAACACAATCCATAAGTGTTGCTCGTGTTCCTATCTAGACCTCGAGTATACCAGAATATCATCAATGAAGATTACCACAACACAGTCTACATATGGTTAGAACACCCTATTCATCAAATCCATAAACATTGCCGGCGCATTTGTTAACCCAAAAGGCATTACCACAAATTCATAATGGCCGTACCTAGTACGAAATGCTGTCTTAGGAGTATCCTCGGCTCTGATCTTCAATTGATGATACCCACTACGCAAGTCGAGCTTAGAGTATACAATCGCTCCTTGTAATTGGTCAAATAAGTCATCTATGTGTGGAAGGGGATGCTTGTTCTTAATAGTGACTTGGTTGAGTTGCCGGTAGTCAATGCGTAGTCTTAACGAGCCATCCTTTTTCTTAACAAACAATACCGGTGCGCCCCATGGCGAAACACTAGGTTTGACAAACCCCCTCTAGTAATTCTTCAAGCTGAATTTTCAATTCTTTCAACTCTGCGGGTGCTATCCTATAGGCTGCTTTAGAGATAGGTGCGATTCCGGGCAACAATTCAATACAAAATTCAATTTCCCGGTCAGGAGGTAGGGCATAATCGGTAGAGAATACATCGGGAAACTCACGCACTACCAGTACATCTTCTAATTTTACTTCTGTCCTATTCTTATCTACTACATACGCTAAGTACCTGGTACATCCACGTGAAAGTAGCTTTTGCGTTCTCAAGGCGAAAATAATGTGTACTCTACTACCCGACTTATCACCCCAAAACTTAAACTCAGGTACATTCGGTATTGCAAACGTTACCACCTTACGATAACAATCAACCACGGCGTGATTAATAGACAACCAATCCATACCCAAAATAACATCAAGATCATGAATGGGGAGATCAATCAAATCAGCAGGCATCACATGACCATCTACACAAATAGGGCAACCCTTATATACATCCTGCGCTACCATGTAATCCCCCAACGGAGTAGACACTTCTAAAACATATGGCAAAAGCTGAGATGCAACATGCAAGTGACGGGTAAAGTGGGATGCAACATACGAATGCGATGATCCGGGGTCAATAAGAATGCGAGCTTTCGTGTTAGAGATGAAGAGAGTACCTCCAATAACTGCAGTCGACTCTGGAACCTCTTGCAGGATAAGAGCGAACACCCGACCTTGCACCTTTGGTTTCCCATCGCTACCCCTCTTAGTTCTGGCTAGTGAGTCCTTCCACTTTGGGCAATCCTTCCGATAGTGACCACTGTCGCCACAATTCAAACACTTGTTCTGCTTGCCAGCACTTATCCTCTGTGTGCCCAACCTTATTACAGTATGTGCATGACTCCCGTTGTGCCTGCTGTCCTGCAGATGGTGTAACATCGGTTATCTTACCCTTACTCTCTCTCCTGAATTGACCACCACCACACCGGTTATTGAAACCTCTTCTGTTACTTGAACCCTGTTCACGTCTGTGCTGTTGAGAAGACGGTGGATTATTAGGTATTGCCATAGTTGCTCCCCCAGTTTTTACTTTGTGTTCCTCGATATCATTCTCCAAATCAAAGGCTCTATTTATCGCCGCCCGATAGCTGGCGAGATCTAGTGGCAAAAGTCTCTCCCTCAACTCGATTATCAAACCTTTCATAAACCTCCTCGCCTTTTTCCCATCATCCGAAATCAAATGAGCCCCAAAGTGAGCCAATTCAGTAAACTTGGCCGAGTACTTAGCCACACTCATACTTCCTTGTACAAGGTTAAGGAATTTGACCTCTCTACGATCCTGCACCACTGCCGGTGTGAATTGGCTGTTGAATTCTCTCATGAAATTCGCCCAACAAAGTCCCATCTTGTTCCCATTTCATCTTCAACAACTTTCACCAATGTTCCCCAGCATTCTCAAGCTTAAACACAACAAATGTAACCTTTTCCTCTTCGATGCATCCTAATGCTTCGAAGATTTTCTCCATGCTCTCGATCCAACCCTCAGCCTTTGTTGCGTCAAGCTCACCATCAAAGCTGCGGGGTTGCATCTTTAAGAATTTCTCAATCCCAAAGGTACGTCCCGTATTCATAACTTCTGGCTGGGGTCCTCCAGCCTCAATCTGGGGTCCCGGCTGCTCTTGGTGTCCCAACGCGGCAACCACCCTTTCCAACATCCTATACATGTCCCCAAGGTTGGCCTCAGGAGCGTTGTTAGCCTCAGGGTGAACAATGGCCTCTGGTGGAATGTTGACCTCAGGAGCACCGTTATTATTGCTATTACTACTCTCTACTCTCGCGCGACCTCCAGAAGTACTTGTTCTAGCTTCGTGACTAGTTCGCACCATCCTTAAGACCTATACACAAAACACTCCCCGTTAATACTTAACATGAACAACACACTTAAGCCAAGGAACCTATCCTGGCTGGTAGCAACTATAGCTCTGATACCACTCTGTCACGCCTCAATCCGAACCCCTACATGGGGCCCCGAACTAAAGCATGAAAACAACATTCTTATAAATAGAGGCTTAAACAACTTGATAATGTAACTCAAAACACCGCAGTTTAACTCTTAACTCCAGCCAAAAGATCTAATAACCATCGAGCTACCACGCTTGTACGTGCAATTAACACAAAAACGGCCATACGGCCCCAACCATCACATCACACAATTGCATCACCAAGTTAACCAGTCTAGTACACCCGACATCACTAGTTAGAACAAAAGAATATTACAAGTATTACTACCTATTAATTACAACCCAAAGGAGAGTTTAAGTAACTCTACCATTTGTCCTCACCCAAAATACATTAGGGTTAGCAAAAGAGAATATCTACCCAAGTCAACACGAACTCCACGCACGAATCCTCGCCGACCTCACTGCCCGTTACTGTTCGTGTTCCTGCGAGCTAAAGGGGGAAAACAATGTGGAAAAAGGGGTGAGTCGAAGACCCAATAAGTTATTACTTGTGCAACTACATGACATAGTAACATGCAACGTGGATAAATGTTGTATTTTAGCCTAGATTTGCTTGAATCCATAACCTAAGTCTAAGACAAGGTGACTAATGGGCCTGCGTGTCTGTTAGTGTGGCAACTTGTACTTAGGCATAGCTTGAATAGCTTAGGGTTGCTAATTGTATAAGTCTTGAAGAAGATAGCCTATAGGACATCGGACGTCCTCTGCACAAATAGGCAAAATTTGAACCAGCAGTCTTCCTTTGGATATCGGACAAGCTCGTATCAGCCAAGCTTCATCAGCAATGTTGAAGAACCCCAAGAACGTCCGATAGTCATCTGCTGAAGACATGTCCTAACTTAAAGACCTCATTAATTGCAATACAACGTTAACCTGCAATTATCATTTAATGAAGGTTTCCATTCTTGGCATACACTCAGAAAAGGACATTCCTCCTGCAAGCGCAGACCGCCTATTTTTAGCAAAAAGTCAGGAGACAGACTGCAAGTTGCAGGACAACCTATCAGGAGTCAACAACCAATTTAGAGCATTAATTGCTCTTAAATTCAAATTTGAAGATCACCAACGGCTCCAAGCTTCCTCCTGCATATAAAAGGAGACTTCATTGCTGCATTAAAAAGATTCTTCAACTCTTCAACTACTCCAACTACTGAATCTCCATAGTCTTCAAGTTCTTAAAGGCTTAAACGTCCTATTTGTATACATTCATTGAAGAGCTTCATACTTAGACGTCTAGTCCATTAAAAGCTCTTCATTGATTGCAACACCTAGCTTTTCATAGCTCACGAGAATTGTATCTTATTGATATCAATTCTCCCACACAAACACTTGGTCAACAAAATTTTTGTACACTATCCATTAGAGATTTAGTTTGTAAAATATCTAGTGGAAAAACTTAGTACACGATTTTCAAATCCAAAGTTGACCACTTTGGTTGTGGACGTAGCACTTATTTATAAGTGTGAACCATATTAAATACCTGTCTACTTGTGTGTGATTGTGAATTATTTGTGTTGCTTAAATTTCCGATTTCCAACTGTTGAGAACCGCGATCTTGTCCTGTGAAGATCAGCCATTCCCAACTTGTCCTATACTTCACAAGACTTCCGCCTGCAAAATTTTTCTAACTTAAGTGAAGTAAGATTTTTGAATCAATTTCAAAAATTGGACATAGGCTATTCAACCCCCTTCTAGCCTATATTGAGCAACCTTGGACCTAACAATTGGTATCGAGCTAACTCTTTGAAAACTTGTTTTTCCGAGATTAACCTCTTGAGAGATTAAAGATCATGGCTGCTCACCAAATGTTGGAAACTTCAAACGTGAACCATTGTCCTGTCTTGGATGAAGTTCACTTTGACATCTGGAAAGATAAAGTCAAAAGACATATGAATTCAATTGATAAACGTTTGTGGAAATGTGTCAGATGGACCCGAATTCCAATGAAGCCCAATACACCGGCCTCGGTAGATCCAACTGAACTGAAGTACCAAAGCCGAAGAAGAGTGGGATGATGAAGACAAAGAATGATGCTTTGGATGGAAAGGCCATCAACATCATTACCACCGTGTTGATATAAGCACTTATCGCCAGATTATCAACCTGGACAAAGAAAGGAAATGTGGGAAGCCATCCTTGAATATCTTGAAGGTGATGGTGAGACCAAGAACAACAAATTATATACCGCATCCGAAGTTTGACTCCTTCAAAAGGATCCCAAAGAGTCTCTGCGAAGTGCCTATGACAGATTCTATGAGGTAGTCAACTCTTGCTATTCCTTAGGAAAGAAGTATGAAAAGAAAGAAATAAACATGAGATTTCTAAATGCACTAGGCGCTTTATGGCATGTTAAAATCATCGCCATGAAAGAGTCAAAAGATTTAAACAAATTGACTCTTAGAAACCTTTATGCTAGTCTTTCGGTTTATGAGCTTGAGATCCAACAAGCTCAAGAAATGGAAAAGAGTTTTAAAAACTTGTCCTTACCGGCCATGTCTACTGAACCTTCCTGTTCAAAACCTGATGAAACACCTTCTACATCCAGTGAAGATGATGATATTCTTTCGACGAAGCCTTTGCTATGTTTGTAAAGAAATATCAACGTTTCAAAAGGTTTAATAAACCATCATCACATAGGCGCTTCTCACAAACTGCCGTTCCTTATAAAACAATGCCAACCAAAAATTCGCTCCTTATAAATCACAGACCATCAAAAGGATAATGAGCTAGTTTGTTTTAATCGTAGGAAACCAGGCCATTTTGCCTCTAAATGTCCAAAGCCAAAATATGAATTTTATAAGAAACGTCCCGAAACTAAATTTCAAAAACAAAAAGGGATGGTGGTGAAGACATTGATGAAAGCAACTGCCTACATGGTGTGACACCGACACCGATGAGGATGACTCTTGTGACTTTTTGAAGAAGCCAACATATGCCTTATGGCCGGGAGTCACCACATGATTCGGTGAGGTCACTACCATTTCAACAAGATGACAATGATGATGATGATGAGCTTAATGAACCTTCAAAGGGAGAGCTCATCAAAGCAAACAAAGACATGCCGGAAGAGTTTTCAAAATTCAAAGCCGCCTATGTGAAATTAGCCAAGAAGCATGAACTAGTGTCTCGAGAAATCAACCTTGATGTCTAAGATCAAAGATCTTGATAGACAGAAGTGAAAGTATCAAATTGCAAAAAGAGAACAAAGCTTTGACGAAAAAGTGGACTTCCTACTTGAACACATCAAGAAGATAAATTCGAGAAAGATGACCTTCAAAAGGTTGTCAATACTTGGAATAACTCTAAAGGAAACTTTGATACCATTCTCTCAAACCAAAACTTTAGATGACAAAACGGTATTGGTTTCCAAAGTGAGTTCAAAGTAGGTAGTTCTTCGGTTTTCAAAAGGATGAGACATCGAAGTGATTGCGAAGAATTGGTCAGAAGTTTCTTATGACCAGCAGCCTCCCAAAAGGCAAGGACTTGGCTTTAACAAAGTTCCTTTTGTTTATCCCAAGAACACAAAAGACAAGTCCAAAAGAAAGCACCGCAAAGAATGACTCGCTAATAGGAGTCGAGCAACTAAACCCGCCATTAGTCACCCTAAGAAAACAGGATGACTAATAGCAAGTCTAGGAATTCTCGGCTCAAACCTATTAAATTTGTCAAAGGCAAGACCGCGATCCCAACACCGCCTATAAAAGGGTAAAAGAAGTGAATTCGCCGATAAAAAGCTTAAAGGACATGTGCTGTAAATACAAAATCTTTTGATAAGAGGTCTACCTATGGTAAACCTAACATCAACAAGAAAAGGCATTATCGCCCTAAGTCCTATAGGCCAATTATCGCCAAAGGTCATTCCAAAGACTGCCGATAATAAGAAGCCTCAAAAGAAATCATTACTCATGTTGAAGGATTTCACAAATGCTCTTTCGCAAATGCCATGGTCATGAGATTCATGAATGCCTTCGAGATTCACACCTAAATCTAGAGGATTTACTCCTCCAAAGGTTAAACAGTGTGGATCCCAAAAGGTTGCTAACCTTGAGGACCCAAAAATAAAAGGGGACCATATTCTTAAATGTCTATATTTCAGAATGCTTTATGGTGTCAATGAAGAAGAGAAAGATCTATGGTATCTAGACAAGTGGATGCTCAAAGCATATGATGGTGATCCAAATCTTCTCTCAAATTGTTGAAGCAAAGGGTCCTCGGTCATATTTGGAGACAACTCAAAAGGGAAGACCATTGGTTATGGAAGTATAATCGAGGCAATCTCTATCAACAAAGTCTCTCTAGTTGAAGGTTTAAAGCACAATCCGAGCATATCACAATTTCGTGATAAAGGTCTAACTGTCGTTTTCCTCAAGTCAATGTCTCATAAAGGACAATGAGACATGTTCAACTATCCCGACAGGTTCGAAAAGGGAATGTCTATCTTTGTTGACCTAAATGCCGTTGGAAGAAAATCAAATCTATGCTTGGTTGCTAGGTCATCAACCGACAACATGGTTGTGGCATAAAAGGCTTAGTCATCTCAATTTCAAATACCTGGAGAAGCTATCAAAGGACAATCTAGTTGTTGGTTTGCCTAAAATATCACCTGAATCACACGTCCGCAGAGCATGTCAACTAGGCAAACTACACAAATCTTCTTTCAAAAGCAAGCCTTGCCTATCAACAACTGCACTCTACGCTCTTGCACATGGATTTGTTTGGACCTGTAACTACTACAAGTCTTGGTGGCGCAAGTATACTCTTGTGGTAGTTGATGATTACTCAAGATTTACTTGGGTAGAGATGATGTCCTCCAAAGATGAAGCATATGACATCATTATCGAACTCTTCGAAGACTACGACTTAAGCTGGATGATATCTCGATGTCGATCGTACAATGGAACGAGTTCAAGAACAATGGTGTTGCCAAATATTGTGATGACCATGGAATTGGTCACAATTTCTCTAGTTGGCACACCTCAACAAAATGGAGTTGCTGAAAGGAAGAACAACTCTCATTGAAGCAGAAAGACAATGATTGCCGAAGCCAAATTGCCTATGTATTTCGGGCGTAAGCCGTGAACACCGCTGCTTCACACAAAACAGTCCATCATAAACAAATTTCATAACAAAACTCCATATGAAGTATGGAGAGGCGAGCTCCCAACATTGGATTCTTTAAAATATTTGGTTGTAAATGCTATGTTCTTTACAATGGTAGAGAACATAGAGGTAAATTTGAATCCAAAAGTGATGAAGGAATTTTTCGGGATATGCCAAGTTTTCAAAAGCATACAGAGTTTACAATAAAACTTCACTTAGAGTTGTTGAATCGTACATGTTTCTTTTGATGAATTTGATTTCATTGGGCCACATTTGGCTCCTAAGGTTACTAATGATTCGATGAATATGAGACAGTGCATGTGCCAAGTCCCGATCCGCGATCCTCCTTCTTCACAAGATCTTCCAAGAGTCAACCTGTTAGAATCCTCAAACGAACCAACAAATGAACACTCAAAACCCCGAATCCACTTTGCCTTCCACACCGTAAGTCATACAACCTACCTTGGAATTAACCTACCCTTTAGAAAACCAAGCTTCACCACTTTTACTTCTCAAGAATCCAACTCGCCGATGCAATAGGACAAGTTCAACTCGAAGTTAGGAAGTAAAAGATCATCCTATCACTCAAATCATTGGAGATCTTAATGCCGGCGTTCAAACTAGACAAGCTTCAAGGAATGAATGCATGTATTCTACCGCATTTGTATCTAACATTGAACCCAAAAGATTGATGAAGCTCGAAGATCCAAGTGGGTGGAAGCTATGCAAGAAGAGCTAAACCAATTTGACAGATGCCAAGTCCGGTCACTAGTTCCTAGGCCTAAAGGACAAGCGTTATTGGCACAAAGTGGGTTTTCGAAACAAAATGGATGAAAACGGCAATATTACAAGAAACAAGGCAAGACGGTAGCCCAAGGATATAGACAGGAGGAGGGCATTGACTATGATGAGACATTTGCTCCGTTGCAAGATTAGAGGCTATCGATTATTCTTGGCCTATGCCTCTTACAAAGACTTCAAAGTTTATCAAATGGATGTAAAGAGTGCTTTTCGAATGGAGAACTTCAAGAAGAAGTCTATGTAGAGCAACCTCCTGGATTCATTGACTGCTCAAGAAGAGAAGATGTCTACAAGCCGAGGAAAGCCCTTTATGGACTCAAACAAGCTCCAAGAGCTCGGTATGAGACCCTTTCAAAGTTCTTGATATCTCAAGGCTTTGTAAGAGGTCAAATTGACACTACTCTTTTCATTATGAAACATAAAGGTCATTCCTTACTTGTTCAAATTTATGTTGATGATATTATCTTTGGTTCCTCTAATGAAAATCTTTGCAAAAGGTTTGAAAAGCTTATGCAGAGTAAATTTGAGATGAGCATGATGGGAGAGCTCAACTTTTTCCTTGGTCTTCAAATTCAACAAAGTTCAAATGGTATCTTCATCAATCAAGCCAAATATGCAAAGGATGTTATCAAGAAATTTGGTCTTGAGAATGCAAACCTTCAAAGACTCCTATGGCTACTAACCGCCATCTTGACAAAGATGAGAAGGGCAAGAAAGTGGACATGACTCTACAGAGGCATGATTGGTTCACTTTTATACTTAACCGCTAGTAGGCCCGATATCATGTTTGCTGTTTGTGTTTGTGCTAGGTTTCAAGCCGATCCAAAGGAGTCTCACCTACAAGCCAAAAGAATCATCGATATCGATAGATACTCCCAATTTGGGAATCGGTATCCTAGAGATTCATCTTTTAATCTTATAGGCTATTCGATGCTGATTTTGCTGCATGTAAAGTTGACAGAAAAGCACAAGTGGGACATGTCAATTCTTAGGAAATAGACTTGTCTCATGGGCCGGAAGAAGCAAACCTCTGTTTCAACTTCAACAACCGGTAATACATAGCCGCGGTAGCCGCTGCCACAATTGCTGTGGATCAAACAAGAACTAGTTGACTATGAGATCAAACGCTGATTGTCCTATAATGTGTGACAACACATCAAGAATCTCGCTTTCTCAAAATCTGTCATGCACTCCAAAACAAAGCACATTGATGTGAGATATCACTTTCTTAAAGACCATGTTGAAAAAGGTAACATCGCATGCAATATGTGCCTACAGAGAATCGTAGCGACATCTTCACAAAACCACTTGATTCAACCAGGTTTGCTTATCTAAGAGGAGAGCTTGGTATGCTTGACCTCAATCCTTAACCTTTCTGACTAACTCTTTAAATCATTTTACAAAATTGTCTAAATGATCTGCTAATTGAAACTCTGCCGAGAAATTGGACAATACTGAGTAAGTCCTTACATTTCCAAGTCGGCAGTCTTTATAGAAAATAGGCAGACCTAAGCGGGTCGTGCAAACAGTCATTCATCAGGTCATAAATGCGGACTTCAAAAAAATTATCAAATACCATTTATTAACTTGTTTGAAGTACAAAAAGGCGAATGATACAGTATTTCTTCACATTTTTCAAAAACCGCCATTTGCTAGTTTTCAAAAACCTCTCGTCTTCCAATCTGCAATCTTCCCAAATCCTCTCAAATCTTCAAATTTCTCTTGTTCTCAAGCAGAAATCATCAATGGTAATGATTTCTACACCTTCTAATTCATTTAAATCAAGCTTTATGATTTGCATTAACCTAATTTGTGTTATTTCGAACTGTACATCATTGATGAATTGCAAAATCTTGAAATGAGTGTTTGAATCTTGTTGATGTAGCATAAAATTATGACTTCAGATTTCTGTGATATTATGTCTTCAGGCTATGCTATCATGTTTACTTAAAAGTGACAAAATCAGTAGATATTTTGAAACCCAGTTCATGTACTGTTCTTGCGTCTCTTTCTAAAATGCGTATGTTTTGGATTTTAATCTGAACAGTACCTGTTTGTGTTAATATCGGCTGATTACTTGTATCGGATGTTTTAAACATACCTTCCTATATCTATGTGCTGTTCTCATATCCACCAACTGTATAGGCAAGGACTAAATCTTCCAAGGCTACCGACACAACGTCATCCTCGCATCCGCTAAGCCATCTAGGGCTAAACAGCCGCAAATCTTCCACTAAGAATTCTCCCGTGTCAAACTATCACCCTGGCATGACAATCGACCGAGATTCCATCATCAGTACATCTGCTGGCGATGCCCTGCTTAAGGATCTGACAGAATGTGGGCTTCTTCCCTTGTTCCAACTTCATGATACCCACTACAAAGAATGCTTTAGCCGAGGAATTTTACACAAGGATGATCCCGCTCCTCCTCCGCCTAATGCCAATGAACCGGTCAACCTAAGCTACATCAAGGGCTACATCGAGGCCATTACATCAAATTGACCTATAAGGATATTGGGGCAATCCTTGAACCGCCTATTGAAGGCAAACCGGACTTGACCGATGCCGAATCGATACTTGCTTGGGAAATGATGCGAGGATCCGCTCAACTCGAAAGGTTTTCGAGATGTCCAGAATCTCTTCCCCGAAAACGCTTATCACATCGCCATCCGATCGATAAGAGCATTCTCTTCAAGAATGGGGCAAGAGACATCTTTACATCTCAACAACTCGTGGACCAAAGCCGTGATTCTCCGAAAGCAACTTAACGGGCAAAAATCATTTTCTATGCTATCTCAAAGTGTTGCGACGTCCAATCCCCCTCCATGCGACGACCTTTCGTAAGGGTCATCAATGTCATTCTTCGCAGATTTGAAGAGATCGATGAAAAGGTTATCACCGACGACCTCATCAAGGTGTCTAACACCTACGTCTTCAGCCAACAACGTCACCCGCTACGGGATGATATGGCCAAACGAACAATCGTTGTTGCTGCTGCTGCCGCTTCTTCTACTAGTGGCACCTCTACCCAAGCCAGCAAGGGTAAACGAAAGGTCACATGTTCTGAAACTGAGCCACCTGCTGAGGAGGAGCCTAAACCTATAGGGGCTGAACTTCCTGAGAACTTTGATCTCAGCAAACTTGATCATGATCCCTATGAACCTTCTGAGCCTCCTTCCAAAAAGGCCAAACATTCCTCCACTCTCACCCTCCGTCTCAAGAAAAACCGCAAATCTCGCACTAGATCTGAGGTTGAAAAGGATACCTCTACTTTCAAACCCGCAGATCTATCCAAACCCAAACTCAAACAGACTCTCCGTCCACGGATGAATCTTTGGTCCGCCGAATGTAACATCGGCTGCACCCTCCACACCAACCGTGTCTACTCCTGCTGCTTCGCAATCTACCGTTTCAATTCCAGCTGATCCTCAACCGGCTGTTCCTCCATCGGCAGTCCCCTCTACCACCTCTCCATCACCTACTTCTGCCTTTTCCACACCTACAAAGTCCACTCATGGCAAGCGCTTTAAAAGAGTGCAAGAGAGTGCACTTCAAGGGAGCCGATATAACCTCTCCGCCATCTTCACCTCCTCTACCTACAACCACTACTTCCACACCGCCATCTTCCCCTCCTAAATCACCTCCCTATCAGTCCACTCATACTCAAGCACCATCCCCCACACCTGAATCCACCTCTCCACCTCCATCCTCCAAACGTTCTCTCCCTCCTTCTTCTGACATGCCTACCCCAAAACGCATTAAGATAAATCTCTATAGCCATCTTCATCCTGAGGTTCAGGATTTGCTGTCCTTCCGAGACAGCAGACCTAAACCCAACCCTGCCGATTCTGACCCAATCCTTTCTCTTCTTGACTACCCCAAGAAAATTCCCCGTCGCCCAATGTCGCAGTGAAATTATCTTTCAATGGGGTGCTTTCTATGAACCCCTTCCTCCACTGGTCTCAAGCAATTCTTCTCCCACAACTCGCGGTGCAAGATCTCATGATCTTCAACCAATGGGTTGCCATTCATAAGGACCTAGGTCTTCCCATCCCTACCAAATCGACATCTCTCCCTTCCTCTCTCGCCTAAACCCCGCTTCACCCTCATTTGCCACCCTCTGTCCTTCTTCAGCCTGTGGTCTACAACTTCTTTGATGTGGTCACCACACTTTTAGGCTTTAATCCTCTTATCTCTACTCTCTACCGATCACCTCCCCTTATTTCTATACCTACTCCTTTTCTTATTGGTCGTCTCAGGCCTCAATCCCGTGCACCTCTCGTCCCTCCAACCTTTCCTTCTCTTCGTCTGACCTACCCTAGCCAATCCCAACCCTATGCCAGCCATATTTCCATTTCCTCCTCCACCATTCTCCAACATCCTCCACCAATCCCCGTCCTCCACCACCATCCTCCACCCTCCCCTACCCAAGCTACCCGCCATCCTTCTTCCTTCACCGTCCTTCCCTCGCCAGTCCATCCTTCTCCTCCAATGAGTCATCCCGACTCTTCGATACTTATCCCGCCGAGGCTATTCATAAATTTTTGAAAGATTTTGAGGTCATCTCTTGACCCGACCAAGGCCCCGCACCGCCTCGCAGATCGTCCCACATCACCCATGTCTAGCCGACCGCATGACCCAAGTCATGGAAATTTTTAGGGGTGCCAAAGCCGCCTTTGATGCTCGCCACGCTCCATCTCTCGCGCCCTGCATCGCTCTAGCCGCCCGATCTCGCATCTTCCTCCGCTACCTCTGCTATCTTCAAAGCCAATTGGGACAACCTCTCAACAAAGATGATGCAGACCATCGACATGATTGACGCTGGCTACAAGCTTGTGCTTCAGTCCCAACGCCATGCGAATCGCTCTGTTCACTCCTCCGTACGGGCGACACGCACTCTGACATCCAAGCACTTGGCTTTCTATCGCAAGGAGCACAAAAATACTGAGGACCGCCTCGGATTCATTGATACCTCGCTTGCGTCCATGAAGGAGGAGATAGCGAGACTCAACAATGATCAGCGGACTAAGCTCATTGAACATAATGCTCTGCTCAAGCAGAAGAACAAAGAACTCTCCTCTGAATTGGCAGACACTAAAGAAGAGCTAGCAGCAGCAAAAGAAGAGATTGCAAGACTTAAGGCTGCTGTTGACTCTAAATGGGCATCAAGAGGTCATGGGCAATCATCAGGCAAAGGCAAAGGTCATACTTCATCTCGATCATCCTCTCGAACTGGCCGATAAATTTTTTTTTAATCTTTTGCAAAAACTTTGTAATTAAACTCCTTGTTTAATTAGCAATGTCTATATTTTAAAAGTTTCATGCTTTGTTTATGAACTGCCTATTCTGTGTGTGCATGAAATTTAAACCACTGGTTTAAAGACATTTCCTATATTGCCTATTCTGCCTTTTCGCATGTCTTTAAATTCCGGCTAATTACAAGTGTCCTGATGCTTAATTTCCTGTTTGTAAACACTTTGTAATTCTTGAATACAATGACCTTTGTGTAAGTTCATCTAGGGCATGCTTATTTAATATATCAATCTTACAAGCATGTTATTACTAGACTTGAACATGGTCAGCTGATATTGTATTCGTAGGGTCATGGACTCAAGCAAATAGGAGGAGATTGTTGTATTTTAGCCTAGATTTGCTTGAATCCATAACCTAAGTCTAAGACAAGGTGACTAATGGGCTCGCGTGTCCTAGTGTGGCAACTTGTACTTAGGCATAGCTTGAATAGCTTAGGGTTGCTAATTGTATAAGTCTTGAAGAAGATAGCCTATAGGACATCGGACGTCCTCTCGCACAAATAGGCAAAATTTGAACCAGCAGCCTTCCTTGGATATCGGACAAGCTCGTACGCCAAGCTTCATCAAGAATGTTGAAGAACCCCAAGAACGTCCGATAGTCATCTGCTGAAGACATGTCCTAACTTAAAGACCTCATTAATTGCAATACAATGTTAACCTGCAATTATCATTTAATGAAGGTTTCCATTCTTGGCATACACTCAGAAAAGGACATTCCTCCTGCAAGCGCAGACCGCCTATTTTTAGCAAAAGTCGAGACAGATCGCAAGTTGCGGACAACCTATCGAGTCAACAACCAATTTAGAGCATTAATTGCTCTTAAATTCAAATTTGAAGATCACCAACGGCTCCAAGCTTCCTCCTGCATATAAAAGGAGACTTCATTGCTGCATTAAAAAGATTCTTCAACTCTTCAACTACTCCAACTACTGAATCTCCATAGTCTTCAAGTTCTTAAAGGCTTAAACGTCCTATTTGTATACATTCATTGAAGAGCTTCATACTTAGACGTCTAGTCCATTAAAAGCTCTTCATTGATTGCAACACCTAGCTTTTCATAGCTCACGAGAATTGTATCTTATTGATATCAATTCTCCCACACAAACACTTGGTCAACAAAATTTTTGTACACTATCCATTAGAGATTTAGTTTGTAAAATATCTAGTGGAAAAATATAGTACACGATTTTCAAATCCAAAGTTGACCACTTTGGTTGTGGACGTAGCACTTATTTATAAGTGTGAACCATATTAAATACCCTGTCTACTTGTGTGTAATTGTGAATTATTTGTGTTGCTTAAATTTCCAGATTTCCAAACTGTTGAGAACTGCTGATCTTGTCCTGTGAAGATCAGCCATTCCCAACTTGTCCTATACTTCACAAGACTTCCGCTTGCAAAATTTTTCTAACTTAAGTGAAGTAAGATTTTTGAATCAATTTCAAAAATTGGACATAGGCTATTCAACCCCCCCTTCTAGCCTATATTGAGCAACCTTGGACCTAACAATAAATAACTAATCTTTGACAATGCAATGGATAAGTATAGCAATGATTATCGCATGGCATGAACATATATATAACAAATTATACTCACCATTGTTGCATTACCTTTCGTTATTAACAAGAGAGTAAAGGGTCGAGGTACACCTCCGACCAACCTCCATCCTTATCACCCCATCACATAACACAATACCCGGGTCGTTATTAATAGTGCGCGCGCACTGGACCATTATGAGCCCAGTCCCCTATGACCTGGGGAAGTCAATCGGTCCGGTCACATCTCGGTTAGCAAGAGATGTGCCAAGCCCCACTATGACCAATAGCGGGCGAAAGGTCGGATTGTAGCTCAACTACGACATTTCACTAGCTCTCTAACCTCATGAAACGTCGGTGATGCAACAACCCCCTAAATTAGTTCCTTTTATTCGTGCATACAAGTCCCACATGTTCTTTCATTCATCAATGTATTAAACACGTTTCAAGGCTAAGGAACCAACCACTTTAACACATCATCATGTTTAATATCAAGGAACTAATTCATCCAATCACGATCATAGATTCATTACCAATTTCGGGCTCCGGAGAGCCCAAACCATAATATCGTTTAGTGACCAAGCATACTTTTCACATATATAACATGATTCCCATACCATTTACTTTTTAAACATGGAAAGACAAGGGTTACCGTCAAGTACATATTTTTCATGGAGTTATTTCATTTAAACACCAAGCATGGCACACAACATCATTCTTCATCTAGCTAACGTGGAATACATGGGTTTTAGCATGCTAAAAGACAGTGAACATGAAAATGGAAGCAATAACTTACTCTCTACTAAGACCAACTCCGATCTAAACGAAATTCCTACGGTTAGAACTCTTCCCTTTGCCAAGCTCTTCGATTCTACGGTGTCGGATCGTCAAGACTCCTCCAAAATCTCAAGATCTCTCAAGTTTCTCACTATAGAACCCTCCTTTTCTCTCACTAGTTTGTCTAAGGTTTTCAAATGTGAAAAATGAGAGATTATGGCTTCTCAAGGTGGGTTTTGTGGAGGTGAAAAGGGCTGGTTTTTGTGCTGGACGCGTGGCACAATTCTCATCATGGAATTCCAAGAGTGGAGAAGAAGAAAAAATCTTGGCTGAACAGTGCTGAGGGAGGGTGGCCGCCTAGGCGCTCGCCCAGCCCCCTCCCAGCCCAATTCTTAACTTTCTGGAAACTGGACGGCCGCCCAGGCGCCCGCTCAGCGTCCTGCTTCGTGAAATTTTCAGAAAATGTCTGGAAATACCCCCGAAATGATTCTAAATGACCCTAGGATGATTCTAACCATCGGACAAGGTCAAAACATATGCAAGCTACTCCCGAAAGTCCCGTAAACAAGCCTCGAAGTGTATCGTATGGTGGACGCCGTCAACTACAAGACTTTAAACTCAAAGTTCAAGGCATGTGAAATGCACGTAATCATTTAATGTACAACAAGTGATGGATGTAGAATGCACATAAAATATGAATGATACTAAACTTAACATAATAGGGTTTCGGGGTCTTACATTATTATTTTAAAGATCTTTCATGTGATGACACCTCGTAGTTAGGTATTGACTCATCAAAATAAACGATGAGTCATCATCTTAGGTTATCTCTTGCGTCGATGCTATTCCAGAATTGTGACACCTCATTTTTCTTTCGCAATGAGTCGTTGCGTGCATGCTAGACACCTCGCGGACACATGTCACCGCTTAAGGAGAGGAGGGGTGGCTCACTTCCTTGCCTTTTGCCTATAAATAGGAAGGAGTTCTCTCATTTTTCACATACTTTTACACATAAAAAACACATTTCTTTCACTTCTCTCGTGTGTGAGGCTCATTTGGTGCTCGGGTATTCAGAATTTGGATAAACTGATTTTCGTAGAAGTGACGTGTTCGACGAGTAGATCATTTTCGGGTAAAGTTTAATTAAGGAAAAACGCAAAAGGTAAGTTACTAATGCCTTGTCTTGAAATTTTGCAAAATAGACTAAAAATGGTTCTCATGCTATAGAAGACAAGTAGTTCATGTACTATTTGTGAAAATTGATGTGTAACACTTGCTTGGGATAAATGGTTCCTTGAATAAGTGAAAGTATAGGGGGATACTAGGGGTCGCCATGGTAACCCGTAAGTTGGTAATATTTTCTAATGAGCCAATTGGAGTCAATATAATGAAATAAGAGTGGCTATGATTATACCTATTCTCCCTAAAATATTAGGGAACTATATAAGTTATTATGTTATAAATACTATGACATATGCAATAGAGTTGGCATGAAACTAATACGGGACACAAGGTGTCACGTGATAGTAAAGATGAACTTGACATGAACATTGAATTGATGGGATCCATTGTGACTCGGGAATTGACCTAGTAGCCTAATACCACTATAGTAGATAGTTATAACATGAATTGTATATGGGTATTTTGCAGGATATTTTCTAAAATATTATGAAACTATATACTTGGGAATTATTGTAAATATGTAACGGGAATTCTTGAACTTGACGGGATCCGTTTTGACTTAGAAACTTAAATGAATTAGTAGCTCAATAGAGCTATGATAGGTACCTGCAAAACAATTTGTATGTACCGTGAGTATGTGCTAGAAGTAAATATCCTATGTATATGATTATTATGGATAACATAAGATTTATGCAAGTAAACATCTACTCATGAAAGAATCAACTAGCAATTGCTTGGGCGTGATACTTAGGAATCTTGGAATGCACGGTAACAATCATGGACTCAGACCTTGCCACTGGCATGGTAGGAGGTAGTTCCCATTGTCGTGACCAATAGGGGGACACTGGCATACTACGAGAGCCTTATTGTCCTCAGATCAATGACCGATGACAATTGGGTATCATGCGAAGAAGGCTGCTCGTAGAAGTAGAGCCGCTCATGGAATCAGTCATGTGGAAATGGCTGCCCATAGAGGTGGAGCCACTCATGGAACTAGTCATGCGGAAAGGGATGCCGTTGAGGTGGAGCCACCCATGTAACCAGTCATGCGGAAAAGGCTGCCCATAGAGGTGGAGCCACCATGGAACCAGTCATGCGAAAAGGGTTTCCCGTAGAGGTGGAGCCACCCATGGAACCAATCATGCGGAAAGAGCTACCATTTGAGGTGGAGCCACCCATGGAATCGGTCATACGGAAAGGGCTGCTCATAAAGGTGGAACTGCCCATGAAACCAGTCATGAGGAAAGGGCTGCCGTAGAGGTGGAGCCACCCATGGAATAAATAAAGGTATCAACTTGAGAACTTGCACTGCACTAACAACACATATGCGGACAAGAAGAGTAAGATGAAAAATAAAAGAGATGTTGGGGGTATATCTTAACACTGTTATATGTACTGTAAGTTACTTGTTATATGCTAGCTATGTATGTCGGTTGGTTGCGGTCTCCAATTGGTATGAGACGGTTGATGGCTGTTGAGTCTTTGGTAGGGCATGATGGGCCTTCCATATTTCTTGAGTTGGTCGCGGTTTCCAACTAGTATGGGACAGTTGACGATAGCTGAGCCTTCCATAAATATGAAATTGGCTGAGAATAGACTTGAATCATTGCTATATCTTGTCTTGACATGCTGCAAGATTACATGCCATGTAATTGCATTTAGTAACTTGCTGAGTGTTCGACTCACTCTGTGTTTATTTGATTTTTCTGATGTTTGGTAAGTGGTTAAAGCAAACATTGTGAGATTTACTAGCAGGGTTTGATGAGGTGATGTTCATGAAGATAGCTCTACAGAGCTGTGTAGTGCTTGTGATCATATCGATACGATTGTTAGAGTTACATAGCACAACTACGTATGTACAATTAGTAGTTGACACAAGTTGTCGTGCCTTTACATCAAGCTGTGTAACTCCGATGAAGTTGTTATAAGATGTTTTCAATATTAATGACTCGAGACAGTAATATAAGAGATATTGTCTTGACTATATGAATTAGCTTCAATTTTTAACAGAACTATTAAGAATGGGATGGCTCGATTACCCAGGTAAAAGGCCAGTTCCCTCAGGGCAGGAAGTAGGACTTGATTGGACCTCAAAGGGGGGTGCAGGGGGCGGAGCCCCCCGCGGTACGGACTATTCGGGATTTTGGATAGCATGCGGTCGCATAGGGCGTCCGCATGGAACACTGGATTTTAAGCATCCGCGTAAGGATTCTGGAAACCATGCGGCCGCATAGTGCTTCCGCATGGAAATCTTGCAAATCGTATGCGGCCGCATAGTGCGACCGCATAGCGACGGGTTTTAGGGTTTCTATTGTATTCATATAAATAGTTGTATACCTAGAACGTTTGAAGGTGTGAGCCTCTAATAAAATTTTGACAGTCCGTTGACCCCTATCTCTTTCTCTTCTTTGTGATTGATCCTATTATACTCTATTAATTTGTTTGCTAGTCTTCCGCTGTGTACAACAACTGATATCAGAGCCAGGTTAACATGTCTGCTTTAGGATCAGGTTGCTCTTCTTCTAAACAAGAAGTTCAGAAGTTCGATGGAATGGGGAACTTTGCTTTGTGGCAGAGAAGGGTTAAGGATGCCTTGGTGCAGGCCAGTTTTGGGAAGGTTCTTCGGAACAAAACTAAACCTGAAGATGTAAAGGAGGATGATTGGAAGGAACTCCAATGGAGGGCTGTCTCAATAATTTGTTCGTGCCTTGCGGACGAATTGGTGTATCATGTAATTGATGAAGAGTCAGTTACACAGGCATGGGAAATTTTAGAGGCAAAATATATGTCAAAATCCTTGTCAAATAAGCTACATCTCAAGCAAAGGTTATATGGGCTTAAGATGGTAGAAGGGGCTGATCTCAACGCTCACATAAACACGTTTACGCAAATCATCAATGATTTGCTACGGGTGGATGTGACGTTTGAGGAAGAAGACAAGGCGTTGATGCTGCTAAATTCGTTGCCGTCTTCCACAACGTATGAAAATCTTGTAACTACGTTGACGTGGGGGAAAGATACTCTTGAGTTGGGACCTGTTACAGAGGTTCTCTTAGCTTTTCATCGACGAAAGAAAACAGTTGTTGATGAACCGCTAGGAGAAGGGCTGTATGTGAAGGAGAACAAGGATCGTGGGAGGTCACAATCCAGAGACAACTCGAAGAATTATCAGAATTCCCAGTCGCAGTCAAGGAAGAAGTACAAGGGAATTGCTACAAGTGTGGGAAGAAGGCGCACAAGAGGCAGGATTGTCTGGAGAAGGGCAATAATGGTGCTGGTTCGTCGAAGTCAGTTAATGTGGTTATGGATGGTTCAGATGAAGATGGTGATATGCTCTCAATTTCATCAACAGTAGATCGCCCTGCAGATTTCTGGATTCTGGATTCAGCATGTTCGTTTCATGTAACGTCCAATCGTGATTGGTTTGACACCTAAAGGTCAGTTAATTCTAGAGTAGTTACTATGGGCAATGGTGCATCTTGTAAAATTACTGGGATAGGTACTATTAGAATTAAAATGTTTGATGGTGTGGTACGAACGTTGTATGATGTTAGACATGTACCAAAAGTTTCTAAAAATCTGATCTCATTGGGTACTTTAGACTATAATGGCTGTAGTTATAGATCTAAAGATGGTATGATGAGGGTTTGTAAGGGTGCATTGATGGTGATGAAGGGTGAGAGGGGACCCAAAAATATCTATAGATTGCTCGGTAGCACTGTTGTAGGTGGAGCTAGTTCTGTAGAGTCGGAACCTGAAATAGATGAGGCTACTACTCTTTGGCACATGAGATTAGGTCACATGGGGGAAAGAGGTATGAAGGAGCTTCATAAGAGGAATCTGTTGAAGGGTGTTAAGACTTGCAAACTTGATTTCTGTAAGTACTGTGTTCTTGGAAAGCAAAACAAAGTGCAATTCAAGATGGCTAAACACACAATAGAGGGAATCCTTGACTACATTCATACTGATGTTTGGGGGCCAGTGAGAACAGCATCAAGGTATGGACATCTGTACTTCGTGACATTTATTGATGACTTTTCAAAGAAGGTTTGTGTTTACTTCATGAAACACAAGAATGAGACTTTTGAGAAGTTCAAATTGTGGAAGGCTGAAGTGGAAAATCAAACGGGCAGAAAGGTTAAATGTTTGAGAAGTGACAATAGTACAGAGTACGCATATAAGGAGTTCAAGAAGTTTTGCGTGGAGCATGGAATCAAAAGGCACTATATAGTACGCAGGACACCACAGCTAAATGGTGTGGCAGAAAGGTTAAACCGATCTATTGCGGAAAGGGCTCGGTGTCTACGATTGAATGGAGGGTTAGCAAAGTGTTTTTGGGCAGATGCAGTAAGTATGGCTTATTTCTCAATAAACAGATCACAAAGGGCGTCACTAGATTGCAAGGTTCCTGAAGAGGTATGGACGGGTTCTGAGGTAGACTACTCCGATATTCGGGTGTTTGGGTGTCCATCCTATGTGCACATACCTAGTGAAGAAAGATCGAAGCTTGATCCAAAGTCTAAACAGTGTATCTTTCTCGGCTTCGCGAAAGGGATAAAGGGTTACAGACTTTGGGATCCCAAGTCAAGCAAGGTGATAATCAGCAGGAATGTGGTTTTCGATGAGAAAGCTATGTTAAAGTGTACTCATGAAGAAAAGGAGAAACAGGTGCCAGAAAATGAAAGGGGTAATGAACATGTTATTGAGGTGGAGCTACCAGAGGTGGATTTGGATCGCACTCTTCCCGATCCCGAGGTAACTACACAAGAGGTTGAAGAAGAAAATCCTTCAAGTGGAAGACCCAAGAGAACAATCAGACCACCAGTCAGGTATGGGTTTGAAGATTTGGTTTCATATGCTCTTGTTCTTAGTAGTGGAGATCCAAATACTTATCAGGAGGCGATAAAAATTCCAGAAAAAGATAAGTGGGTGACTTCTATGGTGGAAGAGATGGAATCACTTCATAAGAATAACATATGGGAGTTGGTGGAACTTCCCAAGGGGAAGCGACCAATTGGTTGTAAATGGGTATTCAAATGAAAGGAAGCAGTATCAGAAAAAGAGGGGGAAAAGTTCAAGGCACGGTTGGTGGCAAAGGGGTACTCCCAACAACAAGGGGTAGATTATAATGAGATTTTTTCACCCGTTGTGAGACACACTTCAATTAGAATTGTGTTGGGTCTTGTAGCTCACTATGATAATGTGTTGGAGCAAATGGATGTGAAGACTGCTTTTCTACACGGTGAGTTAGAAGAATAGATCTTCATGGAGCAGCCACATGAGTTCAGTCATCCTGGACAGGAGCATTTAGTTTGTAAACTGAAGAAGTCACTTTATGGGCTAAAGCAGTCTCCGCGACAGTGGTACACCAGGCTCAACACTTATATGGTTAGTATTGGCTATAAGAGGTGTGAGTATGATTGTTGCGTGTATGTGAGAAGCCTTGATGATGGCTCTATTATTTTTCTGTTACTGTATGTGGATGACATGCTTATTGCTAGTAGAAGTGTTAATGAGGTCAATAAATTAAAGACCTTGTTAAATAAGGAATTTGACATGAAAGATTTGGGGGCTGCCAAGAAAATTCTTGGTATGAAGATTCGTCGAGACAGAAAATCTAGAAGATTGTGGTTGTCTCAAGCTGGCTATGTTAAGAAGGTGTTAGAGAGGTTTAACATGGGAGATGCAAAACCAGTGACGACACCGTTGGCGAATCACTTCAGTTTATCTACCTCAGATTCCCCAACTACAGTTGAAGAAACTCAACACATGTCAAAGGTTCCCTATGCAAGCGCAGTGGGATGTCTCATGTATACCATGGTATGTACTAGACCAGATTTTGGCACAGGCAATCAGTGTGGTAAGCAAGTATATGGCTAATCCAGGTAGACAGCATTGGGAGCCAGTCAAGTGGATTTTCAGATATTTGAAGGGCACTGTGGACTATGGTATTATGTTTGAGAAGCAGAGTGTGGGGCTTTCAGTTGTAGGGTATGTTGATTCAGATTATGCAGGCGATAATGATCGTAGGAGATCTACCACAGGTTATGTGTTTACCCTAGCAGGTGGACCTATATGTTGGAGAGCTATGCTTCAGGTCATTATTGCATTGTCTACGACTGAGGCGGAATACATGGCAGCTGTTGAAGCTGCGAAGGAAGCCCTATGGCTTAAGGGCTTAGTCAAGGAGTTGGGTGTTCAACAAGGTGGAGTTCTGTTGCGTTGTGACAGTCAAAGTTGTAAGGCCCCGACCCTACTTCCGTTCCTTTTCGCGCGCAGTCACTCCATACCGGCTTAGAAACCTTTGGAATACAAGTTAGAACCTTTAACCTTTGACATATAAGAAATATATCATGCTTGCTAAAGTGTGACATGTTAAGTTGGGACCCTTGGGGGTTGATTCACGAGAGCGTAGTCATGTTTGATAAGCATGACATGTTAGTCTTCCTTGCGGTTGTTCCAGATTGGATCAACGTTTAATCACGTCGTAATTTCATACTCGTTTGAGACCATCCTTGATACCATATCGTGTGTGAACACATATGTACATCATTCATTGTGTCGAGCCTTGCCTTGGTTTAGACTCACTCTCGAATGGCAAGCATGTTAGTCTTGCGTTAATCCGTAAGTTGAGTTGATTCGAACGATGTTTCGCGTGTTTATCTTCGTGCACCAATGCGGGGCAATTTGGTTGAGTTTTGAGAGTGTTTTGAACTTGATTGGGGGTTAGGATTATTTGGGAATACTTAGTATATATTTTGTTGTGACCATAAGATAGAAAGTGATTCACTCAAAAGCATGGATGCATGCTTAAACTCGGAATTCTGTTCTTCCGAATAGTCTGTAGTATTTTGGTCATAGATTTGTGTAGAAAACTCGGATTGGCAAACCGTTTGATTCTGTGTAAACTAGACTCAAAGAGCTTTCCAACGATACCTTACTCGCAATTTTTGGACTTGTAGATCATCCTGGGTGTGTATTTGAAGTTGACCCAAAAAGTCAGAAACCTGCGCCGCCCCGTCTCCAGAATGTGCTGTTCTGTTCTGTTGTTGCCCCAAAAGTTGACCATTTCACCCCTTGACCCAACTTAAACGAACCAAGGACCCCTTGACCAGATTAATACTCTCCCTAAACCTCTAGGAGACTTAAAAACATGGTACTTCTTCAATTAGTTCATCCATGGTGTTTTGAGAGTTAGTGTGAGAGATACAAGGTGAGATTAGTGTGTGTTTGACTTGTCCTCTCAATCTAGCCATTGGATCTCACATGCAAGACCACCAAGGTGTTGCTAAAGACTAGGAGACTTCATTACAAAGCCTTGATTGTGAATATGTTAGCTTGATTGTCTTCTTTGAGGTAAGTAACTATAATGTTTTGTATGTTTATGAGTTGAATTGGAATAATAAAATATATAGGATGTGTAATTGTTCATCTTTGTGTAATTTCTTGAAAGAAATAAGTAATTGACCATTTCAAATGATATTATGTTAGTTTTTAATCAATGGCCATGTGTAGAGGTTGTCATGAGACTTGGTGAAGTGTTAGTAACATGTTAGAAAGTGAAACACATGAATTTCAAGTTAGTTGTAGTCCCTGTTTTGGGCTATTTTCGTGAAAATTCTGGTACTAATCTACTATTGGGAATTTGCTGAATTTTGGATATGTTGTTCTTATGTATGTTAGTTAGTTCTCTGTAAAATTTCATAAATTTTAGAGGTCGGGAAGTACCTCGTTTAGGTTGTGTTTTATCGCTGTGCCGAGTAATCTGTTGCTGAAAATTCTGGGTGTTAGTTCCAACTTTAAGTGACTGATTCTTGATGGTTATAAGTCCAAATTAGGTAATTCAAAGTGGCAAATTATAGTTCCAGATGTCTAGTTTCTAAATAGGGAATAATTGTAATATTTGGATTTTTTTCGAATATTTGGTGAATTTAACGGTATTGTTGCGCGATGTTGGAGAAATCATATTGTGTTAATAAACTTTGTATAATAGCAACTCATTGATATTTTGTCGTTAGTTTACTCGCTATGAATTTGTGAGGTTGTTTTGGGTACTTTATATTACCGAATAATGGTGTTGAGAATAGAATGGTTAATTAGGGACGATACTACGGTTCATCCCGATGTCTCGAATATTAGTAACGACTCAAACGGAGTCAGTAAAGCATAACGTTATAAACCAAACTTTTATACGAATTGAACACTAGTCATGACTGACTCTGGCGGAGTCGAATAGGATGTGATTTGTAATGAGTCGTGATACACATAGTACATGACGATAATGTTATGTGATGGTTTATGCTATACATGAGACAGAGTGTCTCGAGTGATTATAGGATACTGTAAAAAGATCCTAAGTCAAGTATTATGGTTATGTATTGCTTAATGGTTGTAAGTATGTGTAGACTTACATATGTTGTGATTGTGAAGTCTGGCATTATGGACTTAGATAATTTAATTGAGTTGTATTACAGGCCTACTTTGCCTATTGTCATGTTTTGGTTATATGTTCAGTGATTATGGACATTGTGTGATTGTTCTATTATGTGATAGGACAATCATCCTACTTTGATGATTGATTGTGTGTTTAATGTTTACTAGCACACTTTGTTGATTTGTTGTTGTAGGCTTATTGTGACCTACTTGAAACATTCGTATTGTTATTGAATGTGATTGTTGTGGTATGCTCCCTACTTTGGAGTATGACCGTTTATTTTTAAATGTCGAGTAAATATTCTACTTGAGCATTTAGTTAAGTCCATGGCATGTTTGTTAGAGAGGGGTGTATTGACGCTCGATTATTACAAGAGCAGGGGCTACGTAATAGTCGAAGGCCAATACATTGTTCTCGCCCCCCGTTGGCCACGGTAGGGGAATAGCGCCAAGTGTTTGTAGGCAAAACCGCAACGTTGGTAAGCTATTATACCGGGTGTTCTTTCGGGTTGTAGTGACCGGTGGTACCGGGTTTTCTTTTGTGAATTTCAAATAAAATGGTTCACAGATTCTTTATTGTAAGATTATGGTTTCATTATGGTTCGAGCACGTCAACAACGGCTCTACGATTGGTACAATATTGGTTGGTTGGTTGGAACTATTGGTTTGGTCGGAGGTGTACCTCGACTCCGTATCCCTTTAAATGTGTTTACTTACCGCTCTTATATGTTTCCTATATAGCGAATGTTGGTCATGATTTCCAACGGTATGGGACGGTTGGCGATCATTGAGCCTCTCGTTAGTATAGGGTTGGTTGCCTTTATGTGCTCCTACATGTTTACTTTCCTGCTATATTGTTGTGCATAATGCCATGCCATATAGTCACATGTAGTAACTTGTCGATTCTTGATTAAGTTAAAATTATTACCAAGATTAGTGCATATAGAGTCTTGTTTTACTATTACATTCATACTTATAGCACCCAATACATTATAGTATCTTACGGAGTCTTTTAGACTCACCCAACAACCTCCTCGCTTGCGTGTTAAGTTCCAAATGAGTCTTGGAGCTTGGAGATAGCAAGATGTATTTTTATTGCCATTTCCTTCTTATTTCTTGTATTGTGAGATTATGAGGTTCACTAAGTTATGTAAACTTAGTCTATGGGTAGAAATAGTTGTATTCGTTAGATTTGTATTTTGGTGCCGACTAGTGTAGTCGCGCCAGTTGTCGTACTATATTATTTTGGATTCCTGACTCGTGGTATTTAAGTATTATCGTTTCTCCGGCTCGTGTTTTTAGCCGTCGAGGTTTTAATTATTGGGTTTATCTTTAGTGTTGTTCTCCGGCGTATTGTTTAGCCGTGGAGGTTATTTTTATGTTGTTGGAATTTTGTTAATCGAGCTTTGAGGCTCAAGTTCATTGGTTATTCCGCTGCCTTGTTTTTAGTATTTCGCTGCTTTGGTTTTGGTTTCGAGCTTTTGTAATTCGCTCTCTTCGATTTTTCTTGTTAGTTTGGCGCACCGAGTTGGGGTTCAACATCGAACCCCGGACTCGGGTCGTCACAAAAGTGCAATCTACTTATCGAAGAATCAGATTTATCACTCAAGGACGAAGCAAATCGATGTGAGGTTTCACTAGATTCGTGAGTTGATTGATAATGGGGATATTCTACTTGAGAAGATTCACACCACAGATAATGCTGCAAACATGTTGACGAAGCCAGTTGTAACTGACAAGTTCAAGCATTGCTTGGATTTGTTGCACATCGCTAGCTGTTGTGGGAGGTCCAGTTCTACAAGGTGCTCAAGGTGGTTTTGGGTTCGTGTTCTTTGTCTTCTAAGGGGTTGGGTGAATACTCGCCAAGGTAGAGATTGTTGAGAATGGGATGGCTCGATTACCCAGGTAAGAGGCCAGTTCCCTCGGGCAGGAAGTAGGACTTGATTGGACCTCAAAGGGGGTGTAGGGGGCGGAGCCCCCCGCGGTATGGACTATTCGGGATTTTGGATAGCATGCGGCCGCATAGGGCGTCCGCATGGAACACTGGATTTTAAGTGTCCGCGTAAGGTGTCCGCGTAAGGATTCTGGAAACCATGCTGCCGCATAGTGCGTCTGCATTGAAATCTTGCAAATCGTATGCGGCTGCATAGTGCGACCTCATAGCGACGGGTTTTAGGGTTTCTATTGTATTCATATAAATAGTTGTATACCTAGAACGTTTGAAGGTGTGAGCCTCTAATAAAATTTCGACAGTCCGTTGACCCCAATCTCTCTCTCTTCTTTGTGATTGATCCTATTATACTATGTTAATTTGTTTGCTAGTCTTCCGCTGTGCACAACAAGAACTTTCACTGCTAATTATTGTTACATGATCCAGACCACGCACCGACATTGGAGTCTGTATAGGATTTCGGGCCGGGGCATGACATTATTGTTACTCTTGTTAGTGCTGTCATTGTTCTATTTCTGCTGTTGTTGCTCGTGTTGCTGCGGTTGTTCTTCTTGTTGTTGCTGTTGCTGTTGTACATTTAAATTTTCAAAAGGCTTCAACTTCACCTTCAGCATCCTTTAAGTCTTCGGTAAAACAATTTCAATATAGCAGTCACTTTTTTATTTCCCTGTAGCTGCTGTTGTTTCTGTTGCTACTGTTGTTGCTCTTGTTGAAAATGGGAGTTACAGAATATTATCTGGTAAATAATCCTTTGACAAATAGTAAAAGTAGTTGTCCAATACATCAAAAATGTGAGTGTAGGGATATAATACCATGTCAATGTTGGTCTTCAGTGTTCCTTTTTTCTTCTGCCAACCAGACTCTTCTTTTAGCTTTTTTGATCAGGAGCAGCTGTGATATTTACTATCAGAGCATTTGATCTGTTAATGCCACGAATTCCCTTCGTCATTGTGCTGTTATATCGAATACAAAGAGCTGTGATACCCACTTTTGATTTTAATGGGTCTGATTTCTCTCGTGTTCTCCATCAAAGGTTCTTAAAGATTGTTGGAAATGTTCCGTCATTTGTCTTATTTTGCCCAAGGGACCTGAGATGATGCTTGAATTTATATCAGCTCAAATTTGATAGGAAATCTATTCCCTTTTTAATTTCTTCATGGCTTGTAGATATTGGAATCCTTTGACAAATTTTATTATCATTGATAAAAATTTGGCTACTTATTTATGCATGCATGTCTCTCTCCTGCTGCTTCAATACCTGCCACAAATAGTTATCTTTCTTAATTTTTGTGAATGAACACTCATTTTAAACCGGAGCATATTTAGAAAATCCACATACAGTTATCTTTCTGTTTTTCTTGTTGCTTTCATTGTCCTTGTTGCTCTTTCTGTTGGTGATGTTGTTGCTCTTGTTGTTATGTTGCTGATGTTTATTTGATGTAAAATTTTTACAAGATACTGTTTATAACTATTCTTGTTGTACATAAAAAATTTCAATGGAAATGGATTTCAAGAATAGCTTGCAAACGCAGATTTAGTTCCGCATATATTTAGCATTAGTCATTTGCTCTCAAATGTTTACTACTTGTATATATGCATCGGTATGATTCATAAGTCACAATATTGCAACTTATTCTAGTTGTTTATGTCATGTTGTTTGGTTGGATGGTCCTTGGGCATTGTACGGTCTCTTGTCTACTTAGATTTTATTAATAACATAATATTTTGTTATCATTAAGTCTTAATATTTAATACAAGTGTTGAATTTTTAGGAGGATTATGCAAATAAATTACGTGAATAGCATGGATTAGCCCATGGTGCTTCTGTGAATGCAATTGAGGATCCCGGTTTAGAGACTTGGTAGGAATGTGTTGGGGGTGTGACGAGGGGTAGGCTGATGACCTCACAAAAGGTGGAGTAAGACACGTGTCTCGACTATGACGCTTACCTTAAGAGTCTTCTAGGAAATGAAAAAAATTGGAGAAAGACGACCAAAAGAAAGCAAAAAGGGAAGCAAACTTGTACAACTTTATTGCTCATCAAAATTCATATATCTTAGAGCACTAAGTACTTGCTTCAATGTCTCCAATCAATACTTGCAAGTTGCAAGCACTTATTGAAAAATGTGGCATGCCAGCTCATCTTCCCTCGTCTCTTCGTTCCCCTCCTACTCCTTTCACATGTTCTACAGATGGTGGTGCTTTAGCCGATGGTGCTTCAGATGTTCCCTATGATCCGTTCTCATCTCGCCTTGGTGATGACTTTGACCGTGATGAAAATGATGACAACGATGATAATAAATCTGAGTTCGATAATGACTAATTCTTCGAGTTATATTTTCTCTTTTGATTAAGACATGTACTACTTGTAGTGTAATGTTCGCTTTTGAGCTACCACTTTTGTCTAGACTCAAGGTAGCTAACAAATAATCGATGTTCATTTATTGAACAACTTCTTTTGTTAGACAAGGTTATATGACATTCTTGTTTATTATGAAATTTTAAGATTCTTTTGATTTGAAGTATTGTGTATATATTTTTGGTTAAGTAGTACAAGTTTATTCAAGGGTAAAATATTTTTGAAAATAATTGATTTCAGACAATTGCAAAATCAATTGCCTACTACACTTTAAAGTTGATGCGAATCTCGTCGCACCCTAAGATCTCCTAGAAAGGCTTACTGCGGATGACACCTCGATCCGATGTTGTTAAGTAACAAGAACCTTGGTATTATGAAAGATGCCACAATCGAGATGAATTTCCAATTGATATGTCTAGGTTTTTGATTCAACCATTGACACAAAATTGATTGAATCAAAGGATTTGCTCAAGAATGACACATGTACTTGAAAGAGAACTCACATTTTTATTGATCAATTAACTAACTCTCAAAACAATGTTAAAATGACCTTTAAATAGACTTACAAACCTTAAGAAAGTTGTAAAAGAAACCCTAAAACGTATTGGAGGCAGAATACTAATTAAAAGGAAAGTAATAAAAGCATTAAATATCTAAATATGGCAAAAATCGTCAAAGTTTGGAAAATGACAAACAGGCGTGGCGCCCCTTATTCTGGCGTGACACCCCTTATTCTGGCGTGATGCCCAAAACTATTGCTACGCGGTCGCTCTGCTTCAAGTGGCGCGAGCACGCTTCATCGAAGCCTTTGTTCTGGTCTCTGCACAGCTGATCCATTCGTCGTCTCGAACTCTTCAAACTTGACATCTAAGCCCTTGAAGTCCTTAAAACACCCCCAAGTCTTCTAACTCACACTTGAACTTCAAATCTTCAACACAAAACCCCCTCCAATGCATGGAAATACTGACAAGCCCCTCGAGATCATATCATTCCTGCCCTCTTAGAAATGGTTTGACCTCAAATCTGTTTGAACTTGGAATTTGAACTGTGGCTTGCACCTCCTTACTTGCTCACCCGGATCAAATACCAACCCATTTCCATGCCCAACAAAACCACAGCTAGAAGAACACGACATGACCTGCTTTCCCCTACTCTCCTCTTGCATCTTCATTTGATCTTTCTGAACTTGACTTGGAGTTAAAGGAACAAGGGTGATATGTTGTTACTTGAACATGGAGGAATACTTGTTAGAGAGCCCATCATGCACCACACGCCTATCATATTTCCCTGGCCTCCCAAGCAACATGTGACTCGCCTGCATAGGAACCATGTCACATAACACCTCATCTTCATAAGAACCCATGCGAAAAGATATAAGCACTCGCTTTTCCACCTTCACCTTACCACTATTGTTCAACCATCGGAGCTTATACGGTTGTGAAACCTAGCAGTGATTTCTTGAACTCTTGATAGCTGACCTCGGGATTCAAAGTAATAAGGATTGGGTGTTCATATCTCACCAACAAAAGGTATGCTCTTAATTCTTCTCAGTTTTTTTTTTATTTTTTGTTTCAATTATTCTCTTCTACTTTTATACTAACTTAGGTAATTATTTAACAGAGAATGGACTTGGCAATGAGAGACTTATTGCCTGATGTGGAGCATATGTTCTCCTTGCTACATATGTACAACAATTTCAAAAAATTGTTCAAGGGTAAGGAGATGAAGGATAAACTCATTCAAGCCATTTCCCACCCCCAAGATTTAGTTTCACGGGAAATAATTGTATAACCAGGAAGGTCTGGAATCCCATGTTGGTGCAAAGAAGAGGAAGCTGCCTAGGAAATGAAGCAGGACTGTGGATGAAAACTATTTTTTTTGGTGATGGATGACTTTTAATGTTGGCAAACACTTATTTTGTGAAGTCCTATTTTTGTGAATGTAATTGCCTTAACATTGAATTCTTACTGTTGTGAATGTAATAGCTTTGAAGTGAATATTCATGTGTTACTTTTGTAAACATTGGTGAATGTCAAGAGGATGTGAATGAAGTCATATTTCTGTGAATGTAATAACCTTTGTTTCATTGCTTCTATTTTAATTGCTTTTGTGAATGAATTCATATTTCTATGAATGTAATTACCTTAACATTGTGCTCAAATATAAAGTCCTGTTTTGGTGAATGCCAAGGGGATGTAATGACTCCTCTGTTTGTTTCAATCTCTGTTTCCATTGCATTTGGTTTCAATATAGGTGATTACAAAAATTACTTTTGTTTTCATTGCATTTGTGAATAATAGAATGAACAGCAATATTGTCGTCAAAATCAAATATCAAACAATTGAGATTTCAAACAAAGGCAAACCAACCACTTCTCCATTGAAGTTCATAGCAGAACAGTTTCTACATAGAGAATAATTACAACATTAACTATGACAACCTCATTCAAAACCAATATTGAGGTTTCAAACTATTACAAACTAGGATTAAGCTTAAGCATTCAAGAACCAAATACCAACACTTTATGTAATTATTATTATTTTTTTTCATAACATAGCAGTTTCATAACTAGGATTAACCCACTGACCCCTAATGGCTGGAAAATTTCTTGAGTCACCATTGCTTCCTTCATCTCCATAAATTATCCAAGCAGGAATCACCCAAGTTATGACAAGGCATACCCACAAAAACTTCCAAGTACTCCCCTGTCTTTTTTGGTTGTCTCTATCGATTTTTATAGCTTCATTCTCCTTAATACTTAGAATTAACCCTGGTATAATCTCTACAGCCCTATGGCACATTGGTGGATCAAACCAAAGAAAAAATTCACATGGATGCTGCTAGTCGAAAACGAAGATGAAAAAGAATTGCGTTAATAGGGGTTGAGATTTTATAATCAATTGAAGAAATGAGGGAATACTTACCAAATGATTAGCACAACTCCAAAACCTTCTTCCTGGGTTGAAGTCAGTCCATGAAGTTAACATCACGGCATTAACTTCACAGTGACAGTAAACCTCCATTAATTTTTTCAATTTCAGCATATTTATTGTATTGGAGAGCTGCTTCTTTATTGAGAGAGATTTGGCGTCTATTGTTCCCGCCTACACAATTGGTCCCTGTACTTTCAAAAGAACAATGCATGTCTTACCCCATCCAATTAAATGTTCATGAAATGCACGGGTACGGACTTAACAGACAAAATATAACGAAACTAGACGGAAGGACCAATTGCGTTCAATGAGTTGGTACAAGGACTGACAATTTTTTTTTTCTACAGGGTCAAAATGCAAAAAGCCCAAAAACTACAAGGACCATTTGTGTAGTTTGACCTTTATACTAATACAAACCTTCCCTCCATCAGTTGTGAAAAACTTAAACTAATTAAATACACGACCACCACTTAAATTTTGCCAAAATTCCAATGTACTTCAACTAGTTTGTACCGGTTGAACATCCACCCATTCTATTAACTTTTGTTAGAATTTTCATTTGTTTGGTACTCCCAAATGTTAAAAATTGACTTTTATACCCATACCCTTAAATGTAGAAAGACTTGTTTACCCCAATTAAACTACCATGAATTTCAATAATCCTCTTCCACTAACTTGTTCAACAAAAACTAAACTAAAATAAATAAATATAAGAATAGTGATTATTAGACGTTAATTAATTATTGTACCTATTGTATTAATAGTTGAACCCTTAATTAATGACAAACTTAAATGTTAGGAGTAAAGTTAAAAAAGTTATATTGTAAATTTTAGGGTATTACTGAACGGTGTAATCACTTAATACACTTATTTGTATAGTACAAACTTATTTAGTACAATATGACATGATTTTTCAATAGTATGTTTCCTTACTGAAATATACTTCCTCCGTCTCGGATAAATGTTCCTAATGGATAAAACACAGGAATTAAGAAACATAATTAATGATGTGCTGTAAAATGTGTTCTGACCATAATACCCATGAACATTAATTGAGTTCAACTACTTTAAATAATTGAGTTTGTTTAGAATGTGTTATATTAAATGAAGCTTTAAGGGTATATTAGGAAAAATGGTAGAGAATAGGTAGATCAAAAGTCTTTAGGAACATTAGTTGGGACATCTCAAAATAGAAAGTAGGAACATTTATCCGGGACGGAGGGAGTATATAAATATCACTATGCATTTTTAATCAATTTTTTTTATTTATTTATCAAAACTACCGACCATTAGTTGGTGAATTTACAAACTTTATATCTATAATGGAATAGTAACGAATAATTTCTGCCAAAAAATTCTCATTAACGATAAAATTAATGCTATTTTAAGTTCTGATTCTTGTAGTAAATATCTAAAAAAGAAAAGTAATACCCATATGATAGGTGTAAAAATGATAATGATACCATTACATACTTTCATTTTTATTGTATGCATTTTTTGTATGTGTACTTAAACTGCTACAAGTGTCATCCAACCACTTGCCTAAAGTGTATTTATTAAAAAAAATTATCAAAATGTATTAAAAATGGTAAATAATTAATGTATTGGTGCATATTTTTTACTTAAAACATTGATTTCTATACTTTGTTTTTTTGTACTTTTGCATTATTTGACAAACTTTTTATATCGCCAAAAAGTCATGCAAATGAGGATAAAGTAAGCAATATGATGGATGTTGGTCCTGGGGTAAGCTCAGATAGGCCAAAGGAGGGGTGAATAGCCTATCATACCAACTTAAAATTTCTGCAAACAAAAACTTACAATCTGGTATGCATTCCCAATTTTAAGATGTCAGCTGGTCATGAATATCAGCAGAATTTAGTAAAAGAAAGGCGGAAGGAATGCAGGTTGATAAGTTGCTGGTGAAATAGAGTATAACATTGAAAGTCTATAACAATAAACTTAAAACCTAGAAACAAACCTTGCCAGTAGATGAAGAATATAAAGTACAGCACCAGATATATGTTTCTACAGATACTAAAAGCTTATTCCAGTATTCTAGTACAAGTTTACAAATTGAATATACAATTTAAAGAATAGAGAAGAGTCAAGATGGTTGAGTATGTACAAAGATAATATCATTAATAATTTGGCAGTGATTAACCAAACAGTAAATTATGCTTAGTACATCAACCTTGGCTCTCTAATCCTAGCAAACTAGTAAAAGAAAAAGGAAGGGGAAGACTGGTCTCACTATTTCTACAATCGGTCCTTCTCAACCCTAAAATTGATTTGAAGGGAAGAAGGAAGAATGTTAAAATAGTGATATGGGAGACATGACAATGAAAAAGAGATGGCCAGACTCAGAGTTAAATCCTATTAACGAGGATTGAAACAAAGTCTATCATTTTTTTCAGAATCAATCTCCCAGCCGACTGTGATGAAGAAACAAATTTCTGGGTTACTCAATTAACTAATAATTAAGTAACTGGGTGATAAACACCCATCCAGCTGTGACAACATGTTATTGCACAATCGACAACCTTTATAACAAGATATAAGTCTGCCGATATGAATGCAATATAGACTTCTAGCTTGGGTTTTTCCTTGGACATCTTCAAGAAGGTTCAGTCTTCAAATTGGTTGACCTTGAGCTTGATCTCTATTTAAAATTAATAGAGTTTGAATCATAAAGACTGAGTCTTTTGAAGATTGAAAGAACTCAAGCTGAGAAACGGATTTTCAACCAAGTGTTGAGTCTTCTGCCTTAGTAGTTTCAGATCACTCTCTCAAATTATTCTTCAAGTGAGTGTGATTTCACTTGTTGTTTTCCAGATGCCTTCCCCCACATTTTGAAGAGAAATGAAAGGTTTCTTATATTGACTGAGACTTAAGGAATGTTGTTGAGACTTGGTTCAATTTTGACCGTTGGAGTATATATCTAATGTATCAGAATACATTGCGTATAATCATTGGTTCAGAATCTCATTAATTTGAAGATCTTAAGTTGATGTATGTCTTAAAGTTAGGCTGACAAGATGATATGATTTGACAAGGTAGCTAGGGTATTAAAGTGATGTGGTGAGAGCTATGAGTAGTTATGACTCGAGAACCGAGTTATATCACCGAAGAGGGAAGTATCCGAAAAGAAATAGTTAAGCGCGGATATCTATGCATATCTTTGTGTTTTCAAGACAAATTTGTGTATAGCAAGAGTGAGAAAGAACATGTGCAACATCTTGAAGAGGTTCTCACGAATTAAGGGAGAACAAACTTTATGGGAAGCTAGAAAAGAGCTCATTCTTGCGGCCTAGTATGACATTTCTAGGATATGTGGTCTCAAAAGAAAAAGTTTCGATTGATCAAGCAAAGATAGAATCAATCAAATCTTGGCCTACTCCAACCAACCTTTCGGAGGTACGATCGTTTCATGGTTTAGCTTCGTTCTATCGACGATTTATTCAGAATTTTAGCACTATTGCAAGTCCTCTAACCGAAACTTTAAAGAAGGGTAAACTTGAATGGACACTTGCTTCACAAAAGGCTTTTGAACTTTTTAAAGAAAAGCTATGTGATACACCGGTGTTGGCTTTACCTGATTTCACACAACCTTTTGAAGTCGAATGTGACGCAAATGGGGTGGGCATAAGGGCTGTTTTGACCCAAGGAAAATGGCCTATGACATATTTTAGTGAAAAGCTTGGGGGTTCGAGACTCAACTATTCCACCTACGATAAGGAGTTCTACGCTATGGTTCGTGCATTGTATCATTGGAGTCATTATTTGAGACCGAATCACTTTGTCCTTCATTTGGATCATGAGGCGTTGAAGTATATCCATGGACAACATAAACTAAAGCCGAGGCATGCAAAGTGGGTTGAGTTTCTACAATCTTTCAATTTTTCATCAAAATACAAATATGTAAAGAGTAATATAGTTATGGATGCTTTGTCAAGAAGATATTCAATGTTAGCCATGATGAAGGCCAAGTTACTAGGGTTAAAACTAGTGTGTGAGTATTACAAGGAAGATCCATATTTTGGGTCCATTGTACTTGAATGTGAGAAAGGAACGAAAAGGAGTTATGTGCTACAAGAAGGGTTTCTTTTCAAAGGGAATCATTTGTGTATTCCAAGGTGTTCGATGAGAGAGTTGCTAGTTCGAGAAACACATGGAGGAGGTCTAGCGGGACATTTTGGAATCAAAAAAACTCTTTAGTTACTTCAGGAACATTTTTATTGGCCGAAAATGCTTCGAGATATGCAAGCCATTGTGTCTCAATGTGTTACTTTCATCATGGGTTGTATACGCTGTTGCCAGTACTGGAGCAACCTTGGAGTGATGTATCAATGGATTTCATCGTAGCTTTGCCACAGACACAAATGTGAAAGGATGCTATCATGGTGGTGGTTGATCGATTCTAAAAAATGGAACACTTTGTACCTTGCCATAAAACGGATGATGCATCATTGGTTGTTGATTTATATTTTAAGGAGATTGTGTGTTTACATGGAGTACCAAGGACAATTGTGAGTGATAGAGATAGTAAGTTCCTTAGCCATTTTTGGCGTACTCTTTGGAGGCTGATTGGAACTAAACTTTTGTTTAGTACTTCTCATCATCCACAAACAGATGGACAAACAGAGGTAACAAATAGAACTCTTGGGGCTTTGTTAATAGGATTAGTGGGAAAGACCCAAAAGGATTGGGATCTAAAGTTAGCCCATGCAGAATTTCCCTACAATCGAACACCAACATATGCTACAAAGCATTCTCCATTTGAGGTAGTATATGGTGTTAATCCTTACTTGCCCGTAGATCTCGTGCCTATGAAGAAAGGAGAGGTGGTGCAGCCGGATGCTTTTGCAAAATTAAAAACCATCCAACAACTACATGAGCAAGTTCGTGCACGAATTAAGAAGGTCAATGAAGCATACAAGAAGAGAGCCAATAAAAATCGAAAGCAACCTAAGTTTTAGCCCAATGATCTAGTGTGGTTACACTTACGAAATGAGAGGTTTCCTAGTAAAAGGAAGAATAAATTGATTCCAAGGGCTGATGGACCTTTCCAAGTAGTGGAATGAGTAGGAAATAATGCATACAAGTTAGATCTACCCAGAGAATATGCAGTGAGTGCTACTTTTAATGTGGGCGATTTGTCTCCATACATTGATGACAAGATGCTTGAAGAATTGAGGCCAATTCTTTCCGAAGAAGGGGAGAATGATGCAGGTGCATTAGGGGATTCTGTAAATAAAGTGATGAATGCAATGCAAATGGATAAGATAATTTAACATTGTCACTAGAGCTATTGATAATGGGAATTGGTAAGACACACGACTTGGGGAGTCACATGGGAGTCACATGCTTCGCAAGGAGTGGATAAGAGGGCGTGGTCCAGCTTCTAGAAACCCTTAGACCGTGCAAAACAAGGGGAAAGAGGATACTCACAGTTTTCCTTAAGATAGGGAATCTTTTTAGCTTGTTATAGTTTCCTTATTTGTAGGAATTTCTTAGTTCAGTTTGGTTTATTTTTCCTAGTTTAGTTTGGTTTATTAGTTAGTTTCCTTTAAGAAATAGGATTTATTATTTGTTTGCCTATATGAAGGCTTTACTTCATACTTTGTAATCACGTTTTTGGAGAGAAAAGTAATAGAAAACAAACAAAGTTTTGTTCAAACACCTGGTTATTGGATTCATTAGGTTTAATAAAGTAATACCAACCGGATCTTTACACTAGGTGAGTGAAACCTAGCCAGTGAACCCGCCATCTAACCTTTTTTCCGCTGCGACTCCATTATTATCCATACCACCTTCGTTCATATTTCCGCAAGCATTCAAATTCAGTGACGTATATGCATCACTTTAGCACTAGTCCAAATACATGAGTCAAAACAGCTGAATGGAGTCATAGACCTGATAATGTACAAAGATGACCTAATCTAGGACTCTAATAAAATTCCCACGAGTTGCCACACTAATCGGTACGCAGCCTGTTTAGTCACTCTAGGAACTTGCTGTAATGGTGACATGTAAATTATCGAACTAGGAATATGCAAATATGTATCAGCAGACTTGCACAGGAATATTCTTAACAATCTCCTCCTATTTGCTTGGGACCATTACTAATATTGAAATATACATGAAGACTTTTACATCATGTATTCAGACCCTTGTAATAACATGCCACTTATGAATAATCATTTTATAACAGGCATGCCCTAGGCTGAATTTACAAGTGGTAGCCTTTGTATTGTCACCTATTACCAAGTATTTATAGACTCTATAAATGAAAATACAAATACGAAGCAATAGTAAAAACATTCATGCTTTATGATTGATTGATTATCCTGTGTGCTTGAAATTTAAACTACTGGTTTAAAGACATATCTTATAAAGCACTTTATCTGTTCGTCTTTAAATACAGTTTTATTACAAGTGTTCTTATGCCTTAATTCATTATCTGTAAAACACTTTGTAATAATTGAATACACTGACTACCTTGTAAGTCCATCTAGGACATGCTTGCTTAATATAATATCTTTAAAAGCATGTCATTACTAGAACCGGACATGGTCATCTTCCATTGTATTCATAAGGTCATGGACTCAAGCAAATAGGAGGAGATTGTTGTATTTTGTATAGATTTGCTTGTATCCATAACCTAAGTCTAAGTCAAGGTGACTAATGGGCCTGCGTGTCTGTTAGAGTGACAACTTGTTCTCAGACAAATGCTTGTAATAGCTTAGGATTGTTTCTTGTACTTAGCTTAGTATTCAGAAGATAGTCTGGTGTATATCAGCCATGTTCAGATCAGCTATCTTCATATAAGCCAAGTCCATCAAGTCATCAGCCAAGTTCGTTCCTTCCAAGCTTCATCAGCAATGTTTAAGACTTAAAGATCATCTGATTTAGACTTATCTGAAGATGTGCCTCAGATTATCAGCAAAGTCCTTCCTTGACTTTAGCATAACGATAACCTGCAAGAATCATTTATTGATTCATTCCATATTAGGCATTCATCTCAAAAAAGACACTTTGCCTGCAACTACTATCTATCTATTTTTGGCAAATTGGTAGAATATACTCAATGACAGCTTGGGCTTTGCAGAACTCTCAGTCAAATCCTGACAATAAGATTAGAACATTTAATACAAGTATCTCCAGCATTAAATGCATTTAAATTCAAATCTCCCAAAGCTGAAGATCTCATGAACTCCTCTGAGTATAAATAGAAGAATCCATTGAAGCATTGATGATAACAACCTGAATCTAGAACTATGAAATCTTCATCTTCAACAGCAAGTGCATTCAAAGCTTAAAAGCTTATTTTTTTAAAAACATTCATTAAAGAGCACCAAACTTAGACGCATAGTCTTTATTGCACTTCATTGATTGCAATCCTTTGCATTCAAAGCACACGAGAATTATATCTTTGTAGATATCAATTCTCCCGTAAATACTTGGTCAACTATTTTTTGTACATGATCCATTAGAGATAAATTTTGTAAAGATTCTAGCTAGTGGAAAAATTAGTATACATTTTTCAAATCCAAAGTTGACCACTTTGGTTGTGGACGTAGCACTTATTTATAAGTGTGAACCATATTAAATCCTGTGTCTATCTGTTTCTTGCTCTTGTGATTTGCTTTTACTTTTTGATTTCCAGAAATTCCAACAGCTCAGAGAATAGCTGATCTTGTCCTGTCAAGATCAGCCATCTTAAACTTATCCTATACTTCACTCTATTTCGCTGCAAAATATTTTCTAACTTTTTAGTGAAGTAATATTTTAAATCAAATTTTTTTTTAATTTGGACATAGGCTATTCAACCCCCCCCCTTCTAGCCTATTTGAGCACCTTGAGACCTAATAATTGGTATCAGAGCTTAACTCTTTGAAAATAAGTTTTTCCAAAATTAAACTCTTGAGAGATTAAAGATCCAATGGTTGCTCATCAAATGTTGGAAACCTCAAATGTGAACCATTGTCCAGTCTTGGATGAAGTTCACTTTGATATCTGGAAAGATAAGGTTATAAGACACATGAACTCTATTGATAAACATTTATGGAAATGTGTTACAAATGGTCCAAGAATTCATATGAAGGCAAATACATTAGCTGCTGCTGATCCCACTGCTGATCCTGAAATTTCAAAGCCAGAAGCAGAATGTGATGATGAAGATAGAAAGAATGATGCTCTGGATGGAAAAGCTATCAACATTATCACTAGCTATGTAGATATAAGCACCTACCAGCAGATCATCAATCTAGATACAGCTAAAGAAATGTGGGAAGCTATATTGGAATATCTAGAAGGTGATGGAGAAACAAAGAACAACAAGCTGTACACTTGCATCCAGAAGTTCGATTCCTTCAAGAAAGACCTTAAAGAGACCCTCAGAAGTGCCTACGACAGATTCTATGAGGTAGTAAACTCTTGCTATTCTTTAGGAAAGAAATATGAAAAGAAAGAAATAAACATGAGATTTCTTAATGCACTAGGTAGTCTATGACATGTAAAAATTACAATCATGAAAGAATCAAAAGACTTGAATAAATTATCCCTCAGAAATCTTTATGCAAGTCTTTTAGTTTATGAGCTTGAAATTCAGCAAGCTCAAGAAATGGAAAAGAGCTTCAAAAATTTATCTCTACTAGTCATGTCTATTGAACCTTCATGTTTGTTAAGAAATATCAACGTTTCAAAAAATTTAACAAGTCTTACTATAAGCAGTCACCTTACAAGACTGCTGCTCCTCAAAGAACAACTGCTCCTTATAAAACTACTGTTTCCCAAAAAGAAAATGAGCTTGTCTGTTTTAATTATAGGAAGCCATGTCATTTTGCCTTAAAATGTCCAAAGCCAAAATATGAATTTTACAAAAAACGTCCTGAATCTAAATTTTAAAAACAAAAGGGGATCGTGGCTGAGGACATTGAAGAAAGCAACTTGCCCACTTGGTGTGATACAGATTCTGATGTGATGATTCCTGTGACTTTGCTGAGGAAGCAAATATATGTCTTATGGCCAAGGAATCACCCCATGACTTAGTTAGATCACTACCATTTCAATAGGATGATAGTGATGATGATGAGATCAATGAACCTTCAAGGGGAGAACTCATCAAAACTAACAAGGACATACTGGAAGAATTTGCTGAATTTAAAACTGCCTATGTAAAATTAGCCAAAAAACATGAATTGGTTGTCTCTGAGAAATCTACCTTGTTGTTTGAAATCAAAGAGAACAATAGACAACAAGCTGAAAATATCAAGACTCAAAAGGAGAACAAAGCCTTAACTGAAAAAGTGGAATTCCTACTTAAACACATAAGGAAAATCAATTCTGAGAAAGGTGACCTCCAAAAGGTTGTTGATGCTTTGAATAATTCCAACGGAAACTTTGATACCATTCTTACAAAATAAAAACTTCTTGATGACAAAGCTGGTATCGGTTTCCAAAGTGAGTTCAATGTAGGAAGTTCATCTAGTTCTCTAGAAAAAAAGACAGCTGAAGTGATAGCTGAAGAAATGTATGAGAAAGTTGTCTATGATCAACATCCTTCTTAAAAGGGAAAACAAGGACTTGGTTTTAACAAAGTTCCATTTGTTTATTTTAAAAACAAACCACACAAGTCCAAGGGTAAGCAAACCTTTAATGCCAGTGACATTGCTAATAGGGAGGCTAGCAACTAAGAGCTGCTGTCAGACATCCTGTGAAAATAGTGGTGACTGATAATAAGTCAAAGAAGTCTCAACTCAAGCCTATTAAATTTGTCAAAGGAAAGATTGTTAATCACAACCCTACTGATAAAAGGCTAAAGGAATTTATGCCTGATAATGTATAGCCTTTTGGTAAAAGGCCTGCTATAGGTAAGTCTAATATCACTAGGAAATTGCATTATCAACCCAAATTCAATAAGCATGTAATCAATAGACTTGTCATTCTCAAGACTGCTAATCATAAGAAGACTCCTAAGGAAATCATCAGACATGTTCAAGGTTTTCATAACTGTTCTTTTTGTAAAGCCCATGGTCACAAGATTCATGAATGCCTTCTGAGATTTATACCTAAACCTAAAGGGTTCACACCTCCAAAGGTTAAACATGTATGGGTTCCAAAAAGTTTCTAACCCTCAGGACCCAAAATAAAAGGGGACCATATTCTTAAATGCTTAAATTTCAAGAATGCTTCCTGGTTATAAAAGAGGGGGAGAAAGACTTATGGTATCTGGATTGTGGTTGCTTTAGGCACATGACTGAAACCAGGATCTTCTCTCCAACATTATTGAAGCAAAGGGTCCCTCAGTGATTTTTAGTGAGAACTCCAAAGGAAAGACAGTTGGCTATGGATATATAGTTTGAGGAAATCTTTCCATCAGCAAAGTATCTCTAGTAGAAGGCTTGAAGCATAATCTCCTAAGCATATCACAATGCTGTGATAAGGGATTGATATGTCAATTCACTTCAAGTCATTGCTTTATCAAGGACAGTGAGACCTGCACAATAATCTTGACTGGATTCAGAAAAGGAAATGTGTATGTGGTTGATCTGAATGTTGTAGGAAGAAAATCAAGTCTGTGTTTGATTGCATAGACCTTCAATGATAACAGTTGGCTGTGGCACAAAAGACTCAGCCATCTCAACTTCAAGTATATCTCTAAGTTATCAAAGGACAACTTGGCTGTTGGTCTGCCAAAGATATCAGCAGATCATGACAAGCTTTGTAAGGCATGCCATCTAGGTAAATTAACCAAGTCATCATTCAATAGCAAGCCATGTCTATCCTCGACCAGACCTCTACAGCTGCTCCACATGGATCTATTTGGTCCAATCACTACTACTAGTCTTAGTGGCAGCAAGTATACACTGGTTGTAGTTGACGACTATTCAAAGTTCACATGGGTTGAAATGTTGTCTTCTAAAGATAAAACCTATGACACCATAACAGCACTTTTTAGAAGACTGCAGACTCAGAAGTTGGATGACATTGCTGATATTAGATCAGACAATGGGACAGAATTCAAGAACAATGGTGTGGCCAAATATTGTGATGATCATGGAATTGGTCACAATTTCTCTGCTGTTGGTACACCTCAACAAAATGGAATTGCTGAAAGGAAGAACAGAACTATTGTTGAAGCTGGAAGGACCATGATTGCTGAAGCAAAACTACCTATGTATTTCTAGGCTGAAGCTGTAAACAAAGCCTGCTTCACTCAAAACAGGTCTTTAATCAACAAGTTTCATAATAAAACTCCGTATGAAATATGGAGAGACAGAGCTCCCAACATTAGTTTCTTCAAAATATTTGGATGTAAATGCTATGTTCTTTACAATGGCAGAGAACATAGAGGTAAGTTTGAGTCCAAAAGTGATGTAGGAATATTTTTGGGATATGCTAAATTCTCAAAAGCATATAGAGTCTACAATAAAACTTCTCTTAAGGTTGTTGAATCTGTACATGTCTCTTTTGATGAATTTGATTTTATAGGGCCACATTTGGCTTTTAAGGTTTCTAATGGCTCTGATGAGTGTGAGACAGGTACAGAACAGCCAAGCTCTAACTCTGCTAAAGCTACATCTTCACAAGTTCCTCAAAGGATTAACTTGATAAATCCTCCAACTGATGATGGTGGACCAGCTAATGATGAATCAGATAATCCAGAATCTGCTATTCCATCTACACCAGAAGTATTTCAGCCTACCTTGGAAATTACCTACCACCCTGAAAACCAAAGTCTAGACATCTCCACTTCTCAAAAACTAAACTCTGTTAATACTATCAGACAAGATCTCCCTGCTGAAGTTAGAGAAGTTAAAGATCATCCTTTCACTCAAATCATTGGTGAGATATCTTCATGTTCGTGTTCAAACAAGACAAGATTCAAGGAATGAATGCATGTATTCTACTGCATTTGTGTCAAATATCAAACCCAAGAAAGTAGATGAAGCTCTGGAAGATCCAAGCTAGATAGAAGCTATGCAAGAAGAACTGAATCAATTTGATAGATACCAAGTTTGGACACTTGTTCCAAGACCTAAAGGACAAACAGTGATTGGAACAAAGTGGGTCTTCAGAAAAAAGATGGATGAAAATGGAAACATCACTAGGAATAAGGCAAGACTGGTTGCACAAGGATACAAACAGGAAGAGGGAATTAACTATGATGAGACATTTGCTTTTGTTGCAAGATTAGAAGCTATCAGACTATTCCTAGCCTATGCTTCCTTTAAAGTTTCAAGTTATATCAAATGGATGTTAAGAGTGCATTTCTTAATGGTGAGCTGCAAGAAGAAGTCTACGTTTAACAGCCACCTGGATTTATTGATAACTCAAGAGGAGAGAAAGTATACAAATTGAGAAAAGCATTGTACGGACTCAAGCAAGCTCCAAGGGCCTGGTATGAGACCCTTTCAAAGTTCTTGATAACTCAAGGCTTTGTGAGAGATCAAATTGACACTACTATTTTTATCATGAAACATAAAGGTCATTCATTACTTGTTCAAATTTATGTTGATGATATTATAGTTGGCTCTACTAATGAAAACCTGTATAAAAGATTTGAAAAGCTTATGCAGAGTAAATTTGAAATGAGCATGATGGGAGAACTCAATTTCTTCCTATGACTTTAAATTCAACAAAGCTCAACTGGTATCTTCATCAATAAAGCCAAATACGTAAAAGATCTTATCAAGAAATTTGGGCTTAAAAATGCAAACAGTTTCAGCACTCCTATAGCTACTAACTACCATCTTGACAAAGATGAAAAGGGAAAGAAAGTGTACATGGCTCTTTATAGAGGCATGATTGGCTCACTTTTATATTTAACTGTTAGTAGGCCTGACATCATGTTTTCTATTTGTGTTTGTGCTAGATTTCAAGCAAATCCAAAGGAATCTCACTTACATGCTGTCAAAAGAATCATCAGATGTCTAATTGATACATTCAGCCTGGGTATTTGGTATCCAAGGGATTCATCCTTCACTCTTATAGCTATTCTGATGCTGACTTTGCTGCTTGTAAGGTTGACAGGAAAAGCACAAATGGGACATGTCAATTCTTAGGAAATAGACTTATCTCATGGGCCAGCAAAAAGCAAACGTCTATTTCAACTTCAACAACTGAGGCAGAATACATAGCTGCTAGTAGTTGCTGCTCACAATTGTTGTGGATTAAATAGCAACTTATAGATTATGAAATCAAGACTGCAGATTGCCCTATTATGTGTGACAACACATCAGCCATCTCAGTCTCTCAAAATCTTGTCATGCACTCCAAGACTAAGCACATTGATGTGAGATATCATTTCTTAAAAGATCATGTGAAAAAAGGTAATATCAGCATGAAATATGTATCTACTGATTAACAATTGGCTGATATTTTCACCAAGCCACTTGATTCAACTAGGTTTGCCTATCTTAGAGGGGAACTTGGTATGCTTGATCTCAATTCTTAACTCATAAAATTTCTTGATTTAATACACTTTGCCTGTATATAAAACTGCCTATCTTATCAGCCAAGTGTAACTCTATCGATGGTATAAGACAACCTTAGGTAAGTATTTCTCTCTCCTATAAAGACCTAATCGACAGTTCTCAAAACGAAAGTATGAACTGTCACTTATCACGACATTAAATACGGACTTCAAAATTCATTAAATGCCACTTATTAAAAAATGTCAGAAGTATAAATAGTAAATTTCACTGTTTAACTATTCACATTTTCGAAAACCGCCTTTCGCCCTTTCAAACTTTCGCCATTGTTGCTCTTTCAAAGCCCTTCTGAAATCTTCAATTCCTCTATTTTCTTTTTGCGCAAAATCTACAATGGTAAGTAATTCTATCCAACCAAGTTCATTTAATTTTAGTTTCACAATATTCCATGTTTTGATTATGAATCATATGAACTGCTCTATTCTCACGCCATTAATGAACTGCGTATACTTGATTTTAGAAATATATGAATATGTATTGTTAATTTCTGAGTATCCAATGTATCTAAATGTTCTTCATATATGGATATTCACGACTTATTATATTGGGTTTTCTGGAAAATGTTAAAATTTATACGTGTCTAAAACTCTGGGGATGAACTATGTTGTTGGTAATCATTTGCTTTTAATATTCAAGTCTGCTAGCATATTTTGGGTTTTGATTCCAACAGTATATGTTTTTTTCAAAGAATTGCTGATAGTCATCCTGTATCAGCCATCCTTAACTCGGCTATTGGGTATATAGTGATGTGATTCCAAGATCGTGACAAAGCGAAACCAATCAAGAACGCGGATTAAAAATAGAAACAATGAATTGAAACGAAAAGATAAGGAGCCTCCCTCAACTCTTGGGCGGATTTAATCCCTAAAACCTTGGGGTGTAACCTTAACCCACTAATCGCAATTGATTAGGAACCAAGATCTCAGAATGCCACAAGCCTGCAGCTCAACAAACTTAATAGGTTCAAGGGTTTGAGAATTCTAGTCCAAGAAATCTCTCAAAAGCTCACAATATTGTGAAAACTCAATTCAAAATTAATCAATATCCAAAGTTAATGTTTTACAATAAAAGAGAAGCCTTTATATAGGCCTAAACAATCCTACTAACCCTAGGAAACGTTTATTAGGAAACAAACTTACCTAAAAACACCTAAAAATACCTAAAATACTAAAATCCCCGTCAAATACCAAAAATTCAAATTACTGTCTATAGGGCGATCGCCCTGATGCGATCCAAGGCGAACGCCTTCCCAACAGGGACCAAAGTGATCGCATTCTCTCCTAATCAAGGAGATCGCTTTATGGGCAGAATGCGGGCATCCTTGTTTCTTTACTGAAACATTCTTCTAGCACGCAAATGATCCTCCTCTCTTTGTCTTGAACGTCCATAGGTGCTATGAAAGCTTCAAGAACATGCGTGAACTCCTCCTCTTGGGTCTCGAATGGGTTTGAGTGACTTTGACCCCAAACAATCATAATCGGTCCACATGACTTAGTCGTTGATTCTTGGCATGATCCACAGATCTCAGCATTCCCTCCCCCTTCGAAAGGATTCATCCTCGAATCACCTGGTTCTTAGCCCCACTTAAATCTCACAACTTTCTTGCCTAGCTCGGGAAGCACATCAATGAAAACCTGTAGAGAAGTGACAACACATGGAAAAGAAAATTGTGGTGAAATGTTAGAATAAAAAAGCTCTCCTTGGAAAAGAGGACCATCTCACTTTGATTCTTCCCTAACTCCCTCTTAACCTCACTAGGTTTGGTGAAAAGAATTTGTTTCACTCTCTCAATGCCATATGACTTCTCAACTATTTGTTTGTCTTCCTCAATCCCTCGTATTTCCTCCCTCTTATTTTTACCTCCATCTCTCTTTCTTTCTTCTCCACTCGGGTTTTCTCTCAACTCTCTCTCACCACTCTCTTTATTTTTCTGCTCATTCTCATTAGCCTCACATTCCTTGTTCTTTAAGACCTTGAATTCATACACTTGTTGAGGTGTTAGAGACACAAGTGTAGTGGTTTTGCCATCATGCTTCACAATATAGTTATTAAGAAACCCATCATGTATCACATGTCTATCATACTGTCATGGCCTTCCCAAGAGTACATGTCCCACTTGCATAAGAACCACATCAAATATCACCTCATCCTTATACCTCCCAATATAGAAAGAAATCAAGGCTTGTTTGGATACTTTGATCTCTCCACAATCATTAAGCCATTGCAGTTTATAAGGTTGTGCATGTCGTACAACAGGGATACTTAATTTTTCAATGACTTCAGTGCTCACAACATTCGTGCAACTACCACTATCAATGATAAGATCACATACTTTCCCTTGAATGAGACAATGAGAATGGAAGAGATGTTCTCTTTGTTGATCACAATGCTCCTTCACTTGCATATTCAAAACCTTTTTCACCATAAGAGTCTCCCCACATGCGGCTTCGGCGATATCCGTATCATCTTCTTCACTATCTACCACCACACCCTCATCCTTGTCATCTTTCGAGTAATACTCTCCCCCACGAAGAACTACAATTCTCTTATTAGGATCTCACCCTTATTCCCAATACAGAATACTCCAATCTTTATTATTTCAGCCCAAACCTCACACATTTTGCACTCACACTTACACTCACAACCACAACCACAAAACATACAGTGACCCATGTACTTAGTCACCAATGTTATTTATCATATGAAGCATATCTTAAATAGTTGACATTTTACTATTATTTGACCAAAACTTTCATAAGAAATCACCCTACACACACTGACACCCGCACTGGCCACACACACAGTACACATAGACTAACCCACTCACTGACCACAAACATACACGCACAGACCCACACACAGTATACACACTAACCCATGCACTGACCACACACACAGTCCCCCTACCTAGCCTACCCCACCTCCCCTCTCTTTGTCGTGCCCCCTTCCCTTCCCCTTTCTCTCTTTTTCCCCAGCTTCTCTCCTTTTTCTTTTTCTCTTCTTTTCTTTCTCTTCTTTTTTTTTCCTTCTAGTAATAAACCCACACACACAAACCACATACATACGCACACACCTCAGCACCTACCCTCCATCGAATCTGTCCCTTACTACCAACATTATTTGAATATTCAACCCAACAAGGCACACATTGGAATACTATTTTTAAAAGAAGGCATGGGATTTACCTCAACCGGATTTCTCTTTACTCGCTTGTGTTATGACTCTCTTCTTTCTTTATGCTTCGTCGCTTTCCTTCCTCTTCTTTAACTCGGGTGCCGCCGCTGCTCTCTCTCTCCTCTACGTTCTCCCTTGCGGCTGTTTGCTCTCTCTTTCGATTAAACATATTCTTTCTCTTTCTATCTCTCTAGCTTAGACTCTTAACTTGTTTACTTTTTTTTTTGAGCTTCTACCGAATGCGGCACAATACGATAACAATAAGATCTCACTTTCAAAATTCAAAACCCAGATTTCCTTTATCTCTCCGGACGCAGGAGCCTCCACCATCTCACACTCCCTCACGTCTCCTGTAACGCCCGCTTCATTTGCATTTTACACATCATTCATATCATTCACGCATATTACACGTGTCGCATTGGATAAACTCTATAAATATTTCTTTAGCATATTATACATGACATATAGCATATTCGTGTTGTATTCCATGTGTTTTATATGCTTAAACCATCGCTTGATCCTTGTGATTAAACGTACTTTAGATGTGTTGAACTTCTAGCATTCCTACGGTTCGCTCTGGGGACTTTCCTTAAGTGTTTTGACATTCCCATAGACTTAGAATCACCTTGGGATCATTTAGAATCATTTCGGAAGTGTTTCGGAGCACTTTAGAAAAAAATCGGACATTCTGGAAGCTGAGCGGCCGCCTAGGCGCGCGCTCAAAGTCCAGAAACAACACTTGGAAAAAAGCCTGGAAAATCTGCATGTTGAGCGGCCGCCTAAGTGGCCGCGCCTCGCCCAGCGCTCCTACCCGAGAAAATCCTGATTTTTCAAAACTTAAACATTGATTGGCTGGGGTGTTGCCACATCACCAAGCTGGGAAAGGGACACTTTTCAGCCACTTAAACACCCTTAGGAGACCTTAGACTCCCTCACTTCTGCCCCATTTTATCCTTGAACATAGAGAGAGAGTGTAGAGAGTTAAAGGAGAGTTTGTCGAGTAATCTTGCCACAACTTGATCGTTCGGGGTCGGAATCACGATCCGTCTTCGCCGGAGTGGAGAGCTTGACTAGGTAATCGTTTCTAACCGAACAAAATCTTCATCTCATGGTGGATTCTTGAGTATTCACTTCTACCCACATTTTTAGGGAGTGTGTGTTGATTTCTCAAGATTTCAAACTTGGAAGTTAGAGATTCAACCTTGTGAGACCTTTGTGACTAGAGGAGACATCATCTTTGACTTAAATTCTCCCTCCTTGGTTTATTTCTTTAAGAGGTAAGCTACTATCCCCTCTTCTTCTTGTTTTATGTCTCACATGACATGCTAGGCTTCAAATGAGTAGAGTTACTATGCTAGATTTGTGAACATTTGATTTTTGCCATGAAATGTGGTTGTGGACTTGTGAATAGTGCTATAGCTTATAACATGATGTTGGGAACTCAAAATTGGGTGTTAAAGTGCTAGGATTAAAGTGCAAGACCACCTTCGTAACTCGACATCATTAGTAACCTAAAATGACTCTAACGGAGTCAATTAGGGTTTGATAATGAATGTGACCACGTGTGTGTTTTGTGAGCTTTTTGAATGCTCGAGACACCCGTTGGGCGATTGGTAATGCGATACACGTATAATGGTATTGTGTTGAGTTCGATATTGACATTGTATGGCATACATTAGAATGAATACGGGAAACGGTTCACTTTGGTTTTGGTTATTGGTTCGATGATCGGGTACGACATCAACAGTTTCTACTTTGGTATTATTGGTTGGTTGGTTGGAAGTTGGTATGTCGGAGGTGTACCTCGACGGTATCCTTTTATATGTGTTTATATATTGCTCCTACGTGAGATGCATGCTACGTGACATGTGTTATGAGATATTTGTTTCTATGATGATTAAGAACTATCATGTTATGACAACCTTGTTATATTTGAATCTTATTACCGTTCACATCTCGCATGCCATATTGTTGCATTAGTAGCTTATTGAGTTTTATAACTCACCCCGTCCATTGTTTATTGTTTTCCTTAGATCTCGAGCCTGCAAGAAACCCCCAGTGATCGTACGTGTCTGGAGTTCGGCAGTTAGTCTTTTGGTAGTGCTCCTTGAGCCCTTGTATTTTCTTTTGGTGAGGCCGAGGGTACATACGTTATTTAAACATTGTAAAGTTGGGTAGAAGTCCCGTACTTGTTGTTTCATTTATATTCTTTTGTATATGCCGACACGGATGTCAGGCTTTGTAAATAAACATACACTTGCATTACAGGGTTTTTGCACGAGAAGTAATTTTTAAATTGTGCATTTTGTGTCCTGTCTCACGAACTGGACGAGATTCCACGTAGGATCTCGGGTCGGGCCGTGACAGTTGGTATCAGAACATAAGTTAGCTCGCTGGGATTTGGATCCTCGGCTTAGGTGGGGGTTGGTTGAGTGTCTGGATCATTAACGACGAGTGTTTGTTGCAGGTGAACAATCATGGTTGAAACTCGGAATGAAGCTGGTACAAGTAGGACTGGGGAGGCCGAAAGGGATACCCGTCGAACCGGGCCGTCTAACCCATCTCCTAACCAACCTACCGGGCAGTCATCAGAGGGTCATGTAAATCAGAATGAGGCCTTCATGCATACCATGCAAGGGTTTATGCAGACGATGATGGAAATGAACCGACAGACCATGGACATGAACAGACAAGCCATGGATGGACAGGGCCAAGTGGGAGGACACAGAGTAGTACAACCAGTTGGAGGAAACATGGACAATGATCGAAGGTTGGAGAGGTTCTTGAAGATGAAACCGAGGAGCTTTAATGGTGAACCGGATCCGGAGAAAGCCGAGAGATGGATTGAGTCGACCGAGAAGATTTGTGCAGCAATGGGATGTACGGATGAGGATAAGATCAAGTTCGCTACATTCAAACTCGAGGATGCTGCTGAACATTGGTGGAAGGTTTTGGAAGCTAGCTGGGTACAAGAACAGACAGTGAGAACGTGGGAGCTCTTCTTGCAGCGGTTCCGGAATCAGTTTGTTCCGGATGTGGTGCAAGCGAAGAAGGAAGTGGAATTTCTTAGTCTTGAGCAGGGGAGTCTATCGATAGCTCAGTATTCTGCCAAATTTACTGAGTTATCCCGGTATTGCACACATCTACTACCGACGGAGGAAAAGAAGGTCTACCGTTTTGTGAAGGGATTGAGGACTGAGTACCGTAAGCAACTCATACCCCTCGAGTTGACGAGTTACCAGAGAGCAGTGGATAAGGCTTACAGGATTGAGCATGACATTGAGGAGCACCGAACTAAAACGGGGAATACCAGTGGGACTCAACAATCAGGACAGTCAAGGTGGAGGAATCAGAATAACCGTGGGACTAACAACAAAGGGGGAAATGATAACCGTCGGGGAGGACAGAATCAACAGAGGACAGGAAATCAGGGAAACACCGCACAGGGGCAGCGGGCCCAGGGGATGACATGTAAATTTTGTTTGAGGACTGGTCATACGGAGGATAGATACTGGAGGAAACAGGGGAAGTGTGTCCTCTGTGGGGATGGCAAGCACTTTCAGAGGGATTGCCCAAAGAATAAAGGGGTCCAACTGGGAGGTGCGCAACAGAATGTGGGCGTCAAGAGAGACAACGAGGGTCGCCCTAGAGTCCAGGGTCGGGTCTTCGCCCTAGACCAAAATAGAGTGCCCGAAGCCAATAACGTCATAGGAGGTACCCTATTTGTCTCTAGTGCTAAATCCCGAGTACTTATAGATCCAGGTTCATCGCATTCATACATCGCATCACATTTTGCCTGTCATTTGCATGTCATGCCTGAATCATTGTCATATGTGTTAGAGGTGTCTACTCCGATGGGAGAGTGCCAAGTAGCTTCGGATGTTTATCGTAATTGTGATGTGATTATTGATGGTCACCATTTGCCTGCGGATTTGGTTGTGTTACCCATAAGGGATTTTGATGTGATTTTGAGGATGGATTGGTTGCATGCACACCATGCTGTTGTTGATTGCCGTAAAAAGTTTGTCACCTTTGATATGCCGAACATGTCGTCTTTTGTATTTGTTGGTGATAAGTGCATGGGTGGTGTTCGTCTTTTTTCGGCTTTGAAAGCCCATAAGTTATTATCACGTGGTTGTTCGGGGTACTTGGCTTGTGTGGTAGATAAATTGAAAAGGGTGGTTATGCTGGATGATGTTTCTGTTGTGCGTGAATTTTCGGACGTCTTTTCTGATGAGTATGAATTGCCCCCTAATAGAGAATTGGAATTTTGTATTGAGTTGTTACCGGGTACCGCGCCGATATCGAAATCACCGTATCGCATGGCGCCGGCCGAGTTGAAGGAATTAAAGATTCAGTTGCAAGATTTACTTGATCGGGGTTTCATTAAACCGAGTGTATCGCCTTGGGGTGCACCGGTGTTGTTTGTAAGGAAGAATGATGGTTCATTGAGGTTATGTATCGACTATCGGGAGTTGAATCAGGTTACGATTAAGAATAAATACCCTCTCCCACACATTGATGACTTGTTTGATCAGCTTCGAGGTTTCGTAGTGTACTCTAAGCTCGACCTTAGAAGCGGTTACCATCAGTTGAAAGTTCGGAAGGAGGACATTCCTAAGACGGCATTTAGGACTAGATACGGGCATTTTGAGTTTGTGGTTATGCCCTTTGGGTTGACTAATGCACCCGCGGTATTTATGGATTTGATGAATAGGGTGTTCTTGCCGTACCTTGATTGTTTTGTGGTTGTTTTCATCGACAACATTTTGGTGTACTCGAAGTCTCGAGAAGAGCACGAGAAACACTTAAGGATTGTATTGACAGTTTTGAGGGAAAAGAAGTTGTATGCTAAGTTTAGTAAGTGTGCCTTTTGGTTGGAGGAGGTAACGTTTTTGGGTCATGTGGTTTCAGGCAAGGGAATTTCAGTTGATCCGACTAAAATCGAGGCCGTGGTAAGTTGGAAGAGACCCGAGACAGTGACGGAGATTCAGAGTTTCTTGGGTTTGGCGGGTTACTATCGGAGGTTTATAGAGGGATTCTCTAAGATTGCAACCCCGTTGACGACCTTGACTCAGAAAAATAAGCCGTTTGTGTGGAGTGATAAGTGTGAGGCGAGTTTTCGGGAATTGAAGGAAAAGTTGACTACGGCTCCTATTTTAGCATTGCCGAATGGACACGATGGGTTTGTGATTTATAGCGATGCTTCGAAAGAAGGTTTGGGTTGTGTCTTGATGCAGAATGGAAGGGTCATTGCGTATGCCTCACGAAAGTTGACTCAGTATGAACAGAACTACCCGACACATGATCTCGAGTTGGCTGCGATTATATTTACTCTTCATAAATGGAAACATTATCTGTATGGGGCTAAGTTTGAGGTGTTCACGGACCATAAAAGCCTTAAGTACTTATTTTCGCAAAATGAGTTGAATAATCGACAGCGTAGGTGGATGGAACGGTTGAAGGATCATGATTGTACCATACTTTATCACCCGGGAAAGGCAAATGTTGTGGCGGATGCGTTGAGTAGGAAAGCATATGTTTCTTGTGTTGATGACTAGGGAATGGAAGATGCTTGAGGATATTCGTGATTGGGGTCCTAGTGAATCTAGCCGTGGGGTAATTTTTGCTAATATTCGGGCTACTCCGGTGTTGTTTCAACGGATTAAGGAAACTCAAGAGAGTGATCCGGAGTTGAAGAAATTGATTGATGAGTTAGGTGAGGGTAAGACCCCAGATTTTGCTAAGAATAGTGATGGTATTTTGACATTTCGGGGTAGAGTTTGTGTACCGGCGATTGAGGAAGTAAAACGACAAGTGTTAGATGAAGCCCATAAGTCTAAATACACAATTCATCCAGGGAGTACCAAGATGTATAGGGATTTGAAGAAGAATTTTTGGTGGAGTGGAATGAAAAGGGAAATCGCCGAGTTTGTGTCGAAGTGTTTGACTTGCCAACGGATTAAAGCAGAACATCAGAGGCCAGCTGGACTGTTGCAACCTTTGGAAATTCTGGAATGGAAATGGGAGAACATCGCAATGGATTTTGTGAAAGGGTTACCGAGGACTCGACGAGGTCATGATGCAGTATGGGTTATTGTTGATAGATTGACTAAGTCGGCCCATTTCCTTCCCATTGCAGTTACGGATTCGTTGGAGAAACTTGCTTCATTGTATATTCAGGAGATTGTGAGGTTGCATGGGGTGCCAGTGAGCATTGTATCAGACAGGGATCCGCGGTTTACTTTTCGGTTTTGGCAGTCGCTTCAGAATGCTTTGGGGACAAAGTTGAATCTGAGTACAGCATTTCACCCACAAACTGATGGACAATCCGAGAGAACGATTCAGATACTTGAGGATATGTTGGGGGCGTGCTCGATGGACTTTAAGGGAACTTGGGATTCGCATGTGCCATTGATCGAGTTCGCCTACAATAACAGTTATCAGTCGAGTATTGAGATGGCTCCGTATGAGGCACTTTATGGTAGAAGTGTCGTTCTCCGATTTGTTGGGATGAAGTCGGTGAAGCGAAGTTGTGGGGTCCGGAAATGGTTCATGAATCGGCGGAAAAATGTGAAACTCATTCGGGAGAGATTGAAAAAAGCTCAGAGTAGACAAAAGAGCTACGCGGACAATAGACGTCGGGATCTTGAATTTGAGGTCGGTGATCACGTGTTTTTGAAGGTTTCACCTCGGATTGGAGTTAAGAGGTTTGGTAAGAAGGGTAAATTGGCCCCGAGGTATATTGGACCGTTTGAGATCTTGGAAAGGGTTGGAAAGCTAGCTTATAGACTTGCATTGCCGCCATCAATGTCAGGTATTCATGAGGTATTCCATGTGTCGATGTTGAGGAAGTATTTGACGGATGCCTCACATGTGTTGGAGTTTGAACCGGTGGATTTGACGCCCGACCTTTCGTATGTCGAGCAACCTGTAAGGATTTTGGATACCAAGGAACAAGTATTAAGGACGAAGACTATACCCCTCGTGAAAGTGTTGTGGAGGAATCACAATGTCGAGGAGGCCACTTGGGAGACCGAGCAGGAGATGCGTGAGAAATACCCCGCGTTGTTTGATGGAGTCGGTAAGTAAATTCGCGGACGAATTTATTCTAAGGGGGTGAGAATGTAACGCCCGCTTTATTTGCATTTTACACGTCATTCATATCATTCACGAATATTACACGTGTCGCATTGGATAAACTCTATGAATATTTCTTTAGCATATTATACATGACATATAGCATATTCGTGTTGCATTTCATGTGTTTTATATGCTTAAACCATCGCTTGATCCTTGTGATTAAACGTATTTTAGATGTGTTGAACTTCTAGCATTCCTACGGTTCGCTCTGGGGACTTTCCTTGAGTGTTTTGACCTTCCCATAGACTTAGAATCACCTTGGGATCATTTAGAATCATTTCGGAAGTGTTTCGGAGCACTTTAGAAAAAAATCAGACATTCTGGAAGCTGAGCGGCCGCCCAGGCGCGCGCTCAAAGTCCAGAAACAACACTTGGAAAAAAGCCTGGAAAATCTGCATGTTGAGCGGCCGCCTAAGCGGTCGCGCCTCGCCCAGCGCTCCTACCCGAGAAAATCCTGATTTTTCAAAACTTAAACATTGATTGGCTGGGGTGTTGCCACGTCACCAAGCCGGGAAATGGACACTTTTCAGCCACTTAAACACCCTTAGGAGACCTTAGACTCCCTCACTTCTCCCCCATTTTATCCTTGAACATAGAGAGAGAGTATAGAGAGTTTGTGGAGTAATCTTGCCACAACTTGATCGTTCGGAGTCGGAATCACGATCCGTCTTCGCCGGAGTGGAGAGCTCGACTAGGTAATCGTTTATAACCGAACAAAATCTTGATCTCATGGTGGATTCTTGAGTATTCACTTCTACCCACGTTTTTAGGGAGGGTGTGTTGATTTCTCAAGATTTCAAACTTGGAAGTTAGAGATTCAACCTTGTGAGACCTTTGTGACTAGAGGAGACATCATCTTTGACTTAAATTCTCCCTCCTTGGTTTATTTCTTCAAGAGGTAAGCTACTATCCCCTCTTCTTCTTGTTTTATGTCTCACATGACATTCTAGGCTTCAAATGAGTAGAGTTACCATGCTAGATTTGTGAACATGTGATTTTTTCCATGAAATGTGGTTGTGGACTTGTGAATAGTGCTATAGCTTGTAACATGATGTTGGGAACTCGAAATTGGGTGTTAAAGTGCTAGGATTAACGTGCAAGACCACCTTCGTAACTCGACATCATTAGTAACCTAAAATGACTCTAACGGAGTCGATTAGGGTTTGATAATGAATGTGACCACGTGTGTGTTTTGTGAGCTTTTTGAATACTCGAGAGACCCGTTGGGCGATTTGTTATGCGATACACGTATAATGGTATTGTGTTGAGTTCGATATTGGCATTGTATGGCATACATTAGCATGTTGTTGTTGTGGTCGTTATACTCCCTACTTTGGAGTATAATACTTTTATTTAATGATAAGTAAACATCTACTTGAACATTTGGTTGATTGGTTTAATGTGTCGAGTAAACATCTACTTGAGCATTCGTTAAGTCCATGGCATATTTGTTGGAGGTGTATTGACGCTCGGTTATTGCGTGAGCCGGGGCTACGTAATAATCGAAGGCCAATACACTGGGCCTCGCCTTACCGTTGGCCACGGTAGGGGTTGTAGCGCTAAGTGTTGTATGGAATAAACGCGACCTTGGTAAGCTATACCGTGATTGTTTCTCGGGTCGTGGGGACCGAGTCTTCACGTCGACGTGAATACGGGAAACGGTTCACTTTGGTTTTGGTTATTGGTTCGATGATCGGGTACGACATCAACGGTTTCTACTTTGGTATTATTGGTTGGTTGGTTGGAAGTTGGTATGTCGGAGGTGTACCTCTACGGTATCCTTTTATATGTGTTTATATATTGCTCCTACGTGAGATGCATGCTACGTGACATGTGTTATGAGATATTTGTTTCTATGATGATTGAGAACTATCATGTTATGACAACCTTGTTATATTTGAATCTTATTACCGTTCACATCTCGCATGTCATATTGTTGCATTAGTAGCTTATTGAGTTTTATAACTCACCCCATCCATTGTTTATTGTTTTCCTTAGATTCCGAGCCTGCAAGAAACCCCCAGTGATCGTACGTGTCTGGAGTTCGGCAGTCAGTCTTTTGGTAGTGCTCCTTGAGCCCTTGTATTTTCTTTTGGTGAGGCCGAGAGTACATATGTTATTTAAACATTGTAAAGTTGGGTAGAAGTCCCGTACTTGTTGTTTCATTCATATTCTTTTGTATATGCCGACACGGATGTCAGGCTTGTAAATGATATTTACTATCTCATTCCGCGCACTCTGTTAATGATATATGTTTTGCCCGAGTTTCATAGGTCGTGGGTTGTTGGTTATCTAATGTGTTATTCTCCGGCCTTTGTGTGGCCGTGAAGTGATATTTTGTTTTTAAAATAAACATACACTTGCATTACAGGGTTTTTGCACGAAAATTGATTTTTAAATTGTGCATTTTGTGTCCCGTCTCACAAACTGGACGAGATTCCACGTAGGATCTCGGGTCGGGCCGTGACATCTCCTCAATCAATTTTTTTTTCTTTTATATATATATATATATATTTATTATTATTATTAAACTTAAATTCCTGAGTTAAAACCAGTGGGCTAATTTACGGGCCAAACCCAACGTAATAATATTAAAATGTATCGGATCGAATTCACATTTTTTTTTTTTTTTTACTAAAAGATAATCAGCCCAACTAACCGATATAACCGGCCCAAAATAATTGCAATATTAATTTATGCAATTTACTATTATTAACGAAAATTTGGGGTATTACAGAGGACCAAATCGTTTAATCAATTTTTAAAACATACCACATCATATGTACAATTCTTTCTAATGAAAATTTACGCGGAATATATTTTAATCATCAAATTGAATTATCAATCATAATAGAAAAATTATGGATTCCACAATCCTATGCTCTGATAGCACATGTAAATTTTAATAAGACATTCATGCTACTTTAATTTTATGAATTGTCAACCATAATCTATAATGTCCTAGAATCTTGGAACAAATAATAATCACTAAACATATTATCCTATGAACATAAATTTAAGTACTAACCTTGGTCCATGCTTTGCTTGAAGTGGAAGACTTTAATGTAGAAGATTTTCTTCCTCCTTGTCTTTGCTTTAATCTCTTATTGATGGTGAGAAGAAAAACTCTAGGTCTTTTATCTTTTCTCTCTTGACGACTTTTCTTAGAGACGTAAAAAGAAATTTTAAGTGTAATTATAATTTGTAACTTTAAGTCTTTTTATAGGCAAATGAAGAGATAATTCTTTTTCTTTTATAATTCTCAAAGAGAGGCGCTAAACGCAGCCCCCTTGGCGTACTAACTTGTCCTTTAAAAAAAAAAAGGGTACATGCGCCACCAGGTGCATGTCTCTCTTTGACATGCGCACGAACCAGGCGCATGTTGAAGAGGACATGCGCATGGTCTAGGCTCATGTCCATTTTTTATATTTTTTAATTAAAAAAAAAGTCATAGGCGCAATTTTTGTAAAAAAATAAATAGCAAAACGTGGAGTAGTCTAAGAGGCTTGATTTGGTCCAACATTCGTGTTGTAGGTCGCACTTGCATACGAGTTCACCTCACTGCAGGCATGCGCGCGAGAGAGAATCTATGTTATACAAGTTTACTCCATATAAGAAAGGAGTTTGTAGAGCACATTTCTACAATAAAAAGACAAATGCAAGTTAGTAATTTCGTAGAGGGGGAGGGGCTGCGTTTAGCGCCTATGTTCTCAAAAGTTTTAATAATATTTAATTTCCACTAAATCATTAAAATGAACCCTTAATATTAAAACCTAATTAAATATTAAGTCACGTGAAACACCTTTATTTGAAATAATTCAATAAATCAATTATAGGAGTTTGTTCGAGTGGCAGATGGATTCATTTTTCAAGCCATTTAACCGAGTTCAATACTGGTAGTCGGCATCTCAAAGATAATTTATAAATGCATGAGTTCGAGTGTAGCGACTAGCGAGGGCAAGCTGAGGCTCCGTTTGTTTCACGGAAAATGATTTTCGGAAAACGTTTTCCTTATTTTCCGGTATTTGGTAACATTTGGAAAATGTAGTCAATGTAAGATGTTTTCCAAGTCAACGGAAAATGAAGCTTACTTTTCCGGAAAATGACTTACGGATTCAATTTCCGTAAGTCATTTTCCAAAACTTGTTCATTCCAATTTTCTCCTAATATCACCTTTGCACATATGTTTTCCGTAAAAATTTCATGAGTTTGCCAAACACCGAAAAATGTTTTTCGACATATTTTCAAAAGATTTACCAAACACCTGAAAATAGAACATTTTCATTTTCCGGAAACCATTTTCCAGAAATCATTTTCCGAAAGTTATTTTCCTTAAAACAAACGGAGCCGAGTTGACGAATGACTTTAATTATTATTGAACACGCCAAAAACAATAGGGGAGGTACGTGTTATTATGTCAAACAACGGGGAGTGTAGATTATATTCCAGTACTGTATCGTGATAAATGCTCTCTGTAAAGTCCAGAAAACGAATTGGGTCCCGTTCAATTGGGATCCGACGGTCACAAGGCGCTGAAACACGTCACTCTCATTTCTGCAACTCCCTCCCAACTCTCAGATCACCCCATTACTGCTTATCCAGGTAGTAATAAATACAAAACGGATCCGACAGCTCTCCGCTTTCCGGGTAAGAATCTCTCATCCTGCCGGCGAAAATGTTGCCGCCGGAGCTTCAACCTCGCTCGTACCGACCGTACATCTCATCCTCCATGAGCGCCCCTAGCTTTCCCACCACTTTTACCGGCGGCTACTCCCCCGAACGAAACCCTACCTCCTCCAGCGCTAATTCCTCTTTCCATGGAAACGGCAGCAGTCGTACCAGCTCATCCTCTAGATCTCTCAAGAACTCTCGATTCTCTCCGTCGTCCTTCGTCCACAACGCCAGGATCGCCGTCGCGCTCGTCCCATGCGCCGCCTTCCTCCTAGACCTTGGCGGCACGCCGGTGGTGGGAGCCCTAACCCTGGGCCTCATGATCGCCTACATCCTCGACTCTCTCAACTTCAAGTCCGGCTCCTTCTTCGCCGTATGGTTCTCCCTACTCTTGGCGCAGATCGTTTTCTTCTTCAGCTCTCCCCTGTTCTCGACCTTCTCCTTCCCTCTAGCCGTACTCGCCTCATCTGTATGTGCCCTAGCCAATTTCCTGATCGGCGTCTGGGCATCCCTTCAGTTCAAGTGGATTCAAATTGAGAACCCTACCATCGTCCTCGCTCTCGAACGCGTTTTGTTCTCTTCTATTCCCCTCATTGCTTCCGTCCTTTTCAGCTGGGCAACCATCTCCGCCGTCGGTATGAACAATGCTTCTTACTATCATATGGCCTTTAATTGTGTTTTCTATTGGCTCTTCTCTGTTCCTCGCATTTCTTCCTTTAAATTGAGGCAAGAGGTTAGCTACCATGGTGGCGAGATTCCGGACGATAACCTTATCCTTGGCCAGTTCGAGAGTTGCCTGCACACACTGTACCTTTTGTTCTTCCCTCTTCTATTTCATATTGCTTCTCACTATCCTGTTATATTTTCATCAGCATCTACGGTTTGTGATTTGTTCCTTCTTTTCTTCATTCCTTTCTTGTTTCAACTCTATGCTTCTACGAGGGGCGCCCTGTGGTGGGTCACCAAAAATGAGCACCAGATTCATAGTATTCGTGTAGTGAATGGTGCTGTCGCCTTGGTCGTTGTTGTTGTATGCTTAGAGGTTAGAGTAGTTTTCCATTCATTTGGCCGCTACATTCAAGTTCCATCGCCACTTAATTATCTTCTCGTCACTACTACAATGCTTGGAGGGGCTGCTGCTGCCGGTGCTTATGCCCTTGGTATGATTGCTGATGCTTTCAGCTCTTTGGCCTTCACTGCTTTAGCTGTCGCAGTCAGTGCTGCTGGGGCCATTGTTGTGGGATTTCCTTTATTGGTATGCATTTCCCCTTCTCTTATTTCAATGTATATTAATCTCATAGGTGTTCATGTTGTCAACTGTAATTGTTTGTCGTTCTGCATTCTATAGGTCGTGCAAATGACAATTTTCTTTCTTAATCTACCCATGCATTAAGCTCCTTTGTTATGATACAATCATATCACGATACAGTTTGCAAATTGACATGATCCACAAAATTAATTCAGTTTTGCTGAACACCATTGATGCCTAGGATGAGAATCGTAGGAAAACTATTTGAAACCCTAAGTAATATTCTCTGCATTCAAGTTCCAAGGGATCTCTATGTTATCAAAACAGAGTAGACCAGTCTAGACATCACCTTACATCACAAGGTATGCAAATATTGGGCTCTATATAGAGAGAGATGGCTGTTCGGCCATATATAAGAATGAACATACAATACATGTTCTCCAAGATGATTTTTAAAGAAAATACCTATTGGTTGACTAATTAATACTTCTGGTGAGTGGTGAGCAGTTACTGCCTCTGCTTTAGCCAGTAATTCCCAGACATGATGTAATTATTCTTAGGCCTCGAAGATGCAGCAGGAGTTTAGAGGAGAATTGGGAGATAGAAGGAAGAAGAGGAGGAGAAGGGGGAGGGTTGTTGTTTTAAATTGAAGCAAAATACTTCAAGTACCAAGGCACGCCCTCTATGCTGCAACACGACGGTATCGAGATCAGCTTTGCAGCTAACTCAGTGCATCCCAAATGAATAGATTTGGAACTGCATACAGAGAGAGGAACATGCATCTCTGTAAATGAAGTTAAACAATTTGTTGTTTGAGACAACCTGATTCTGACTATCATCTCAATAACTTCTAGGACTGCTGTATTGGTTCTTAGGTCTGTAAAGCTCAGAAGGCTACGAATCATATGAAGTCAAAGGGGAATCATAGAAAAGGGAGATTTTTGGGAAGAATGGAGTTTACTACTATTGAGTGGCTAGTCACAGCGGAGGTAGCTAATCCTGCGAAAGGTTAGGTTACTATGTAAAGTTTATGCCAATTGGCAACCTGATTCCATCTCACTTTACAGTCGGAGTGTGCACTACTCTAGTCTACATAAAATTGTAACTGTTTAATTTGTAATGAGAAATATTCACCTTTGAAATTTCATTGATTCTTTTTAAATGTTCAGTAACCACTCGTGGCTAGATTTTTCTGCGTGGATTTGATAACTCTTGCAGCTACAGCCTATCTGATGTACACGTGTTTTTTTTTTTCTTCCAATAAACTGGAGGCCTTTTAGTAGTTTTCGATTTGTCTAGGATTGAAATGTCAGTGTGCAATATGTCTGATATAGGTACTAAAAAAACCTGGTTAATATAGGTGCAAACTAAAGAAACTTTAGGGTGCAGAATGTACTTATTCCAATTAACAAAGCTCTAGCGTAGAGGCACAAGGCTTGTAGAGTGTGAGGAGAGAGTGATGTCGAGTATTCTATTCGTAACATAGATGCCACCTCTCCTATATTAAGTTGGGAGGTTGCTAAGAGTACTTTATTTGTTTTCCTCACTGCTGGAATAATTAATATCTTTGATTTGTGAATGCTAGTGCTCATGCTTTCACCACTCAAGGGGGAGAAGTAGGGGAGACTAGGGCTCGTCTGTAAAATCCTATTTCAGCCACTGAGGTCTTTGACTGCTGAATGTGGTAAAATGTTGAAGTGATCACGTGAAAGTTTACTGCACAAGGTTACATTTAGGTTCATGTGCGTGGTATCTTCTTTTAGTGTTTTGATGACAATTACTAGTCTTAGTAACTTTTTTGGGCTCATTTGGATTGCTCGCTTTCCTTTCACTTTATATGCCACTCTAGTTACATTATTTTATACTGTGGTAACTTTCACTAAATGAGAGTAATGTTTGGAAATGCCACTTTAATTCTTCACTGTGCAATTGTTAAAAGCAAAATGTACCCGAGAAATAGGGAGAGCTGGTGGTCCCTAGTAATGATGAAAGTGGAAAACGAATATGATCCACAAAAAAATTATCATGAATGTGGCAAAATGAAATAAAAGAACTGAGTTATCATTTTCAGCTTCATTTCGTGGTGAAATGAAGGCGAAAGCAACATAGTCAGATTGAGCCTAGGCCCTGTTAAGTTGTGTCCTTTTCATATTCATTTCAAGAATACATGAAGGTCAAAATGATGTTAACATTCTCTTATATCATTTGCATTATTCATATATCATTTCCATTCTTCACTTTCATCATTACTTGACCCCTTCGTCCTTCACTCTCTAACTTCTTTTCCTTTAGGTATTGAAAATGGAAAAAAATGACATATGTAGATGTCACTCCCGATTAGTGGAACTTGCTTCTATAAAAAGAGTGACACCAAAGTGAGAAGTGATAGGTGAGTTTTGAGGCATCCCAACGGGGTTCCATATTTGGAAACAATCTACGTGGTGTGTCACGCCTTATCAGACACATTTTATTTGTCTGTACTTATTGTATAAGTATTATTGATGTTAGAATACTTTGTTGCTGCCAAAACAATAAACTCGGTGAATGAATTTATGTAATGCAACTCTCTTTTGGTGTACCGGGGGAGGGGGGTATCTGATTATAGAGGATTTTTTTTGTAGAGATTATGGACAGCTTTTCCTGATGTTTTTTCTTTTTTTGTGTACTCCCTGTGTGTACAAAGGACGCTTCACCTGTTTTGACGCATTTTGGAGGAGATATATTTAAGTAAAGGCACATTATTAAATAGTTTGACTTTTGAGCATGCTCTTCTTTTTGGGGGTGTTCTGGCATAAGCGAAAGAAAATTTAAGAATTAGGAAGAAGATAGAGAAAGAGAAAGAAGAACAACCAAAAGCTCAATTTCTATTCAATGATTAGACGCATCAAATGTTCATTTATAGGCTATGACTGTTCTCCTATTATTACTAGACTACCGCGTAGGATAAACAATATTCCCTCTGTCCCATAAGAGAATCGTACTTTTCATTTAAGTTTGTCCCAAAAATAGACTCACTAAATTGTAATAATTATCATTGTCTTTTCGAATTTTTTCTTTCTTTTCTTAAATGATGTTGTTCGTTCAGGTCATACACAAAAAGATGTAATGTCAGTGCATTTTGGTGGATATATATATATATATATATATATGTGAAGGCACAATATTAAGTAGTTTGACTTTTTGAACATGCTCTTCTTCTTGGGACGATGGAAATAATTATGAAATTAATAAAATATCTGTAACTAATGAAATTACTCAATAAATAATAAGGTTACTAATAATCAAACTCTAATCTGCCAAGGAAACTTTCATTGGACCACGGAGGCTGGTATAGGTAACTTGCATAGGAGGGGACAGATAATTGCAGAATGATGACAAAAGATATGATATTTTAAGCATCAGGATGGTTTAGAACTTAAGCAATTGAATGGGCTTGTCTATAGATATTAGAACAACTAGCTTGAGGCATTTCAAAATATTTTCCTGAGTATGCATCCACAAAGGTACTCTTACTCCCTAGGTAAAGTTGTAGGCTCCGCTGATCACTTAACAGAATTTTCCTTTTTCAACTCCTCTTCTAGTTGATAAGTGGATAGGCCACTTGCTTCTGGCAGTGTGATGAAAGTTGAATTGCTTCTGCCGAAGACAAGAAATTTGAATTGCTTCAGACAAAATGAGAACTACTATCTGCGAACTCGGAAGATATTTTGGAATCAAGTCCATGCTTATACATAGAGATCATCACATTCTCAACCAGTGTATACTCGACTCTATAGCAAGGATATAAATAAAGCACTGTATTCTAATACACTTCGACAACTTTGTACCTACTACCTAATTAATCAACTGAATATAAGCTCGTTACTGATAATCTGTGGGCAAAAAAGTGATATTGTGTAGCAGCCTTGGTGTCTTCCCATCTTCTAATAGTAGCATGGTGAGTATATTTGCACCAAGTCAGCCAAATATTTGCACCAAGTCAACCAAATATTTGCAGGTCACTTCAATTTAGTTTCGGCAAAGAACAACTTTGTTTCATTACTCAAGTTATACCAGCGAAAGAGCATCAATACCTCCAAACTGTGCATTTAATCAAGACAGACGTCTGGATTATGATCACCTCGATAATCGGCAGCCTCTAGTTTGGCACCTCTAACGACATCAGTCCGTCGAGGGTCATGGTTGTAGCAAGTTCTTTGTGGTGAGGAAGATTGATGCCACAAGGCTTGACTACGGAGAAAAGATGGTTGCCTTTGATTACTGAAATAAGTTTCTCAAGGTCGCCATTAGTTTCATCTACTTGCACTTCAACCAGTGGAATTAAGTCCACAAAGAGCCTATGTCATTATATACTTGTTTGTTCACTCCCTTTTTGTTCTTTCACTGCACTTTGCAATGTTGTGTTTACTTTTCTAGCATTCATGATTCACCATGGTTAAAGCTAGGAAAAAGTCAAGGAACAGGGATTTTATTTATTTATTTATTTTGTATGGTGGTTTTTGTCTGCTCTACATCTGGTTCGAGCTTGATGTTCAGTGTTGGCTGGTTTTGGTTCCCGGTTCAACTATAGACCTGCTCAAGGAGAGGGCAAGTTCAGTATAGGTTGGTTTAGGTCAGGTTTTAAGGTTAAAGTAATGGGTTTGGGTAGAAAGGCTTAAGGTTAGGTTGAGTTGAGTATTAAAGAAACAGCTGAGTCACTATTAACCCATGACATTGAATCCGGCAGGGCAGATTACAAGGGTGTTGCTGTAGTCGGAGAAAGGGCTGGGGAAGGGTGCTTAGGTTCTGGTGGGACGTTTGACGAGGATGACAAAGGTAATAGGTGAAACCGGGCCGGAGGTCGCCAGGCTGGTGCGATGGTGATGGGCTTCTAGATTTTTGTCAATGCCAATCACAATCGATGCTGGCACAATTTTTTCTGTGTGTTGTGAGGTGTCATGATGGTATGTTGGAGGGCTGGGATTGGGACGATCTGTTCTGAACTATGTAAGGTAAGAGGCTGTTTGGGTTGGTTAGAGAATAGAGAAAGATGATGGCTGTTTGGGCTGTGAGCAAAAAAGTTTACCTCGGTTTTGCAGGGGTTAAGAAAGAAGCTTGGAAACAGAATTAAGAGATGGAAAGAGGATTGGTTTAGAGATGCTGGGATTTTGGCTCTCGGCGCTGATGCATAAACTGGTGGTGGAAACAAAAAAATAACTTTAAAACTAGAAATAGAGCTAGATAAAAGATAGAGAAAGAAGGAATTCCACTGTTTTTAGGGAGCAGTCTCTGTGCCGGTCCCTTATGTGGGATTGTGTTGTTTATATGGCATTGCCGTGGGCTTTGTCCAGCAATGCATTTAGAGGTGTGCCTAATTCAGTTGTTCAGAGAGATTGGAGTGCCTTGGGTTCGTCATTGTTTCTAGGTTTTATTAATTTTTTTTCCCGAAGGATGGACTAGAAGTCCATCAAAGCAAAAGGAAAAAAGAAAATACAAAATGTGTAGTCCATCCTTTGTAATTGTCTCCCTTTTTAATCTAAATCTTCCTTTCTAACCGAAAAAATTTTCTTAATCATTAATCAAATCTCTGAATAACTTTCAGGCATGACATGTATATTTGCTATGACTATTCTCTGAAGATTACTGGGACTAGGATACGCTTATAATTATGAAATAATAAATATCCATTGCTGATAAATCAACTCAATGAATAATTTTTATTTTTATTTTTGATAAGTAAATATAATATTATATCAAAAGGCGTCAAAACAGGTGAAGTTTCCTTGTACACTAGAAGTATACTCACAACCAACTCAACGAATAATTATACTACTAATAGTTAAATCCTAATTTACCAATGGCACTTTTCATTGGACCAAAAAGGCTTGTTTGTTATCACAGGTTCCTTGGGCTTTAACAAGGGTTTCAAAGTCCATCATAAGAGTCCATGTATCTCTTTGTCCTACACACAGGAAAGTGGAAGACACGTGTATATTCTTCTTTATAATAATTCTTTGCTTCCAGTGGGGAATTTTGGCAGTGCAACTGTTTTGGGTCTCATTGATATATGTTGTTAGTTCTGTTGGTCTATGACGAACTACTAAAAGCTCTCAGATGCATTCTGACACCGCTGTTTATCTTATATAGCAGTATAAGTTTGTTCAATGTTTATATTTCTTGTTTTACGTTTTTCAGTTCATTCCACTCCCTTCTGTTGCTGGATTCTATTTGGCTCGTTTTTTCACGAAGAAGAGTCTACCATCATACTTTGCCTTCGCTGTGCTTGGGAGCTTGATGGTGACATGGTTTGTGCTACATAATTTTTGGGATCTCAATATTTGGTTGGCAGGCATGTCATTAAAATCCTTCTGTAAGCTTATAGTTGCTAATGTTGTCCTGGCAATGGTTGTTCCTGGTTTAGCTCTTCTTCCACAAAAGCTTCATTTCTTGACTGAGGTTGGTTTGATCAGCCATGCGCTGCTGCTTTGCTACATTGAGAATCGGTTTTTTAATTTTTCTAGCATATACTACTACGGTTTTGACGATGAGGTGATGTATCCAAGCTATATGGTTGTCATGACCACTCTTGTGGGTTTGGCTCTTGTGAGAAGACTTTCGGTGGATAATCGGATTGGACCAAAAGCAGTTTGGATTCTGACTTGCCTGTATTCCTCAAAGCTGGCCATGCTGTTTATGACATCAAATGCTGTTCTATGGGCGGCTGCTGTTCTTTTACTGGCGGTTTCTCCTCCAGTGCTACTTTACAAGTATGTGCTTGGCTTTTATTTTGCATTATTCATGACTAGCTTTATGTACTTTATTCTCCATAAGATGACATTTGATTTACAAAGTTTTCGCCTACCCAATTGGCAGGGATAAGTCGAGAACAGCCTCAAAGATGAAGCCTTGGCAAGGTTATGCACATGCTGGAGTTGTTGCTTTATCAGTCTGGTTTTGTCGTGAAACAATCTTCGAAGCTCTCCAGTGGTGGAATGGTAGATCTCCATCTGATGGTTTACTTCTGGGATTCTGTATTCTATTGACGGGATTGGCTTGTCTGCCAATAGTTGCTCTCCACTTCTCTCATGTCATGGTAGTTATAGTCTCCTTTTCTTCCTTTCCTTACTTTAGAAGTTCAATTAGATTCATATTCTTCTCCTGCTGTACAATGATGCAATTCCCACATAGAACTGCTGCAGCTCATAACACACTTTTGCTCGAGTACATGATTTATGATTGTCATTGCCCATTCTTTTTCAAATGGGTTCATAATGTAGTTACGCAAGCAATTCAAATTCATTATTGATAGTTTGGGTTACTTTTCTTGTGGAACAGTGGCGTAATGTCTTGTAGAATCCGAGAATGATTTGATGTATTTGTTTATTTTATTTATTTATTATTATTATTTTTTGGCGGGGAGCGAAGTCAGTGGGGTGCCAGTATTTATATAATCCCTCCGTCCCTAAATGAGTGTCCATTTTTTAAATTTTCTTGTCCCTAAATGAGTGTTCATTTTTTTTATAAGTTTACTAATTTCACCTTTGGCACTTATCATGTCCTAGTGTGGACTTCTAATGTTTTATGTGGACATTAAGGGCATTAATGTACATTTGTTACTAAAATGTCCCAAGAGTTGGCTTCCTTAATTTTAGTGAAAAACTAAAAATGGACACTCATTTTACTGTTACAGGTGCAAGACATGGCTTTCCTCTGTTATTTACAATTAACACATCTGATCTAAACAGTTAAACCTTAGGGAAGATTATTACCTTAAAGATCTGTTGGGACAACCAGTGTTGCCTTCATGTGTTTTTGAATTTAGAGAAAAGGGGACATAGATTTGATTGGAACTTTGCAGCAGCAGTAATACACCAAACCAGAGGAGAAATGAAACAACTGGAGTAAAACATTAACTTTAACAATGAGTTCCGCTCCTGCGAATCCAACTGAGCTGGTTGATCGATTCAAACACCCACACACGTATCATATATATATACATTCACTGGACTACCTCTTTCCCCCATGTTCTGCCTCTTGAATTACCCTCTTTGGAATTGTATTGTAGCATTCTCAGTAGCGTCTTGCCACCCTTGGCCATTAACGCAATATGCAGCAAGTCTATCGCATTTTTGGGTTTTTTATTAGGTTTCCTTGTTTTGCTCGATAAAGTGTTATCAAGTTTCTTTATGCTTGATTCTTCTCTTTTTCCCCCTGGTCTTGTGGGTTAATAAGATTCTTTATTCTTTTCTCTATGCAGTCCGCCAAAAGAAGCTTGGTACTGGTCGTAGCAACAGGTCTTCTGTTTATTGTGATGCAGCCGCCAATTCCATTGACTTGGACTTACCACTCTGACTTTATCAAAGCTGCTCGTCAATCGGCTGATGACATCTCGATTTATGGTTTCATGGCATCAAAGCCCACATGGCCATCATGGCTACTTATTACAGCTATTCTGCTCACTCTAGCAGCAGTCACCTCCATCATCCCTATTAAGTACATTGTTGAGTTGAGGACATTTTACTCCATTGCCATTGGACTTGCTCTTGGCGTTTATATATCTGCAGAGTACTTCCTTCAGGCAGCAATTCTGCATGTCCTTATCATAGTTACCATGGTCTGCACCTCTATATTTGTGGTCTTCACTCATTTCCCATCTGCTTCAAGCACAAAGATCCTACCATGGGTGTTTGCGCTGCTTGTGGCTCTATTTCCTGTGACATATCTGTTGGAAGGCCAGGTGAGAATTAAAAGCATCCTTGCTGAGGGTGGAGTTGGAGATGTGGGAGAAGAAGACAGCAAGCTGACGATGCTACTGGCTGTTGAGGGGGCAAGGACATCCCTCCTTGGCTTGTATGCAGCAATATTTATGCTAATAGCACTAGAAATAAAGTTTGAGCTAGCCTCACTTATGCGGGAAAAGGTTACAGAAAGGAGCGGACTTAGACATAGCCAATCTGGTCAAAGCAGCGGCTCTTCTGTTACTTTCCCTCCGAAATTGAGGTTCATGCAGCAGCGGAGGGCTTCTACCGTGCCAACCTTCACAATTAAACGAATGGCTGCAGAGGGAGCATGGATGCCAGCTGTTGGTAATGTTGCTACGGTGATGTGCTTTGCTATTTGCCTGATCTTGAATGTCAATCTCACAGGTGGTTCAAATCGTGCAATATTCTTTTTGGCACCTGTACTTCTGCTGCTTAACCAGGATTCAGATTTTTTTGCTGGATTTGGGGACAAGCAGAGGTATTTCCCAGTTACAGTGGCTATATCAGGGTACTTGGTATTGACATCCCTTTATAGCATATGGGAAGATATATGGCATGGGAATGCAGGTTGGGGGATGGACATTGGAGGGCCAGATTGGTTTTTTGCAGTTAAGAATGTGGCTCTCCTCATTCTTACATTTCCGAGCCATATTCTTTTCAATCGGTTCGTGTGGAGTTACTCAATGAAAACTGACTCAAGTCCGCTGCTTACCATACCCCTTAACCTGCCGTCAGTCATAATGACGGATGTGATCAAGATTAGAATATTGGGGCTTCTTGGGATGGTATATACCCTGGCCCAGTATCTAATTTCGAGACAACAATATATCTCAGGTTTGAAATACATTTAGACAAAGTTACACAATCTGTACAATAGATATTTGGCAATTTTGGAAGTGAGGTATGAATAGTTATGGGCTGTTATTTGCCAAATCTCCATTTGCTTCTTTTTAATCTGGGAATTTAGTATATACCCGTGCAAAATGAGATGTAGGAAGCTGCTGAAGAAACTCGCCTTCAAACAGGCAAACTGGGGGCATTGTCCCTTTGAAGAAATCCAGCCTGTGCATTGGGTTTGTGCTTTGTTGTCTGTCCAGGATGGCCAATCCTAGGTGCTACAAACAGCAGGAATCACTTGGGTAAAGTTGTATAATGTTTTTAGGGCAGCTACTCGATACAATTTCCTTTCTGTTTTGTCCCATCCACAAAAGATGAGGAGGGACTTCTGTTTACAAGTAGGGCTGTCTCAGTAGGGTGATGGGAGTGTCATTGAAATTGTTGGAGCATGTATACCGTTAACTTGAAGGGGCATTCGGTAGGAATGTGCAATCTGCAGTTTAAGAGTCCATTTGGTCATGCATTTTGGTCAAAACGCAATGTTAAATCGGAGCTTATTTGTAGAAATTGTGTTTTGATGCTCGGCAAAAAAAGCTGCAATTTCTTAATGCGACTGCGTTTTTTAAGTGTTGGAATTTCTAGGTTTTTTCAAGTTGTAGGTTTTAAAATGCTATTAAAAAAAAAAAAAAAAAACCCTTTCCAAATGGCATTCAAATGCGATTATAAGAAAAATGTTGTGTTTTAAAAAAATTGCACTAAACGGGCTCCAGCTTTGTAGTTGTAGATGAGTTGGCTATTGCTATAATTAGTTCAAGTGTCCGATTTTTGTAGCTAGATTATGCCCGTAATACTTAATTTTCATTCCTAATTTCGAATATTCTTTGTAGGGGTGTAAGCCCAATCTCAAACCGCTAAACCGAATTGAATTAGACTAAACCGTGCAATTTGGCTTGGTTTTGGTTCAAAGCGGTTTGGTCTTGATTCTAAAAATTTAAAAATCAACTAGTTTGGTTTTGTTTACGATTTTTGAAATTGAATCGAACCAAACCAAATGTATATATACATACATACACATATATATACATACATATACATATAAATACATACATATATATATATACATACATATATATATATATATATATATATACATACATACACACACACACACACACATATATATATATATATATATATAAATGCATGTTTGGACAAAATTACCCTTAAATATTTGCTTATATTAAGTTGACTAACAGAGTTATTTTTTTAATTACATTTCAATATTATTTTCTAATTCAAAACATATTAAATGATCATTGGTTAGAGTTTACATGAATGACATTATTATTGTTTTTATTTATTTTAAATGGTTAATTAATTAAGCTCACGACTAGAGTCATGTTGCATTACAGAAAAACTAATATCATAAGGATATATTTTGTCAATCGAACTTTGAAAAAACATGTGATCTCTGCTTATTGAAATAAAAAAATTCACAATTAGACTTAAAAATTTTAATTGTAAAAAATTAATCCAATAGTAAAATTATATTGTGTTATAGTATCGTAAAGTTTTAATACATTTTGTCTACCTATAACAATTGATTCTAAATTAAATTCCACAAAAATAATTGTTACAACAAACCCAGTGACTAACAAACTACAAATACAGTACATGAAGATAGAGTGTACACATTAATACAAACAATAATTAAACTTTTTATTGGACAACCCCTCCAAATGATGGATAAAGGTAAAAAAACTCTTAATGAATCTCAGGTGTCCAACCTTGACCCATTTTAGGTGATATAAAGATGTTTTCCTTACTAAGGTATCTTTAAGAAATGATGCTAAAGCAACATTTTGGAAAAAAAAATTATTTTAGGATTACCTCATTTATTTACTGAAAAAGTAAAAATTAGAATAACAAATAAACATGGCGGTAATTATATTCCTTATAATAATTATACATGTGGAGAATTATTTACTAAGTGTACAGCAGAAGAACTAGCCCTATGTAATGATTTGAATCTTAAAGCCCAACTTTAAAAAGGGTTTAATAAGTCGAAATGAATTGAGTAAATTCTGTCACCAGTTTGCCTATCATATCCCTCATCAAAGATACCTAAACCTGCAAGAAAAGTAGAAAAGAAATTTCTGTCTAAAAGAAAGTATAATAAATTTAGGAAATCGAGATTAAAAGAAACACCAAATCAACCTAGTTCCTCTAATAAAACTCCAAGAAAATCGATTAAGAGAAAATCTAAAAATGAGGTTACATGTCATAAATGTGGAAAAATTGGTCACTATGCAAATAGATGTTGGGTAAAAAAGAAAATAAAAAATTAAATATAAGCAAAGATCTTAATGAAAGATTATGTCAAATATTACTTAATCCTGATAAAGAAAAAGAGGATGAAGAAAGTTATTCTTCTGGTAATAGTGAAAATGAAATCATGCATATTAATTCTAACTCAGAAGATTCTGAGGAAGAAAAATGTTGTACTGGAAATTGTAATAGTGAAATTGATTATTATAAATCTATTTTACAAATGAATGGTTTGAGTATAAACACTCTTACCAAGTGTCAAACGTTTGTGCTAGATCTAATAGACAAAATTGAGGATCTAGAAGAAAAAAGGAAAATATTAGAAAAATTCTTAGAAAATTTTGAAAGACAACCAGAAACTGATCCCTTAAGAAAATCTCAATTAAATTATTCACTGAAAGAGGTTATGACTAGATTTGAAGAAACAACATCTAAAGAACCAACAATACAAAAACTGAAGCAAGAGATAAATCAACTAAAAGTTGAAATAAAAGAGTTACCTAAAAGAGTTGAAGGAATTGGAAGAGAACAACTCCTTTCTAAATTGGAAGAAGTCATTCAACCTAAAAATGACATAACCCAATCATTTAATGCTAAAACAAGTATTGAAAATAATGAAGCACAATATTTGTGTCTAATAGATGAGATAACGTATCAAAAATGGTATGTCAATATAACTTTAGTTAATAATGAAGAATTCAGTATACAAGCTATTGCTTTAATCGATAGTAGAGCAGATATGAACTGCATAAAAGAAGGATTAATTCTAACCAAATATTTTTAAAAAACAAAATCACGAAATAGTTTAACAACCAATGTATCTATAATGAACATAAATTATAAGTTATCTAATGCTTATATTTGTAATGAAGGAATTTGCATCAAGACTACCTTTTTTATGATAAAAGGATTATCACAATTCTTAATATTATGAACACCTTTTCTATCTTTATTACAACCTATAGATAGAATAGATTCATCTGACATTTTTTCTACCTTAAATGGAAAACAAATTCTTTTTAAATTTATTACAAATCCCCAAACAAAAATAATAAATGAACTAAAAGAAAATATTATATTCAAAGAGAAACAATTAAATTTCTTACAAAAAGAAATAAAGGTCACCAATATAAATAACCAATTACAAAGTCCAAAACTTAAAGAGAAAATAAAAACTATAGAAAATAAAATGAAAGAAGAAATTTGTAATGAGTTACCTACAACTTTTTGGCAAAGAAAGAAACATGTGGTTTATTTACCTTAACAAAAGGATTTTGATGAAAAGAAAATTCCTACAAAGGCTAGATCGATTCAAATGAACAAATAATTATTATAATATTGTAAAAAAGAAATTCAAGAATTATTAAATAAAAAATTAATTAGGAAAAGCAATTCTCCTTAGAGTTGTGCAGCTTTTTATGTTAATAAAAATTTTGAAAAAGAAAGAGGAGTCCCTAGATTAGTAATAAATTATAAACCTCTCAATAAAGCCCTGAAATAGATAAGATATCCTATTCCTAATAAAAAAAATTATTAAATAGATTAAATGAAGCTTATGTTTATTCAAAATTTGACTTAAAATCAGGATATTGACAAATTCAAATAGCAGAAGAAGATAAATATAAAATTGCATTCACAGTTCCGTTTGGTCATTATGAATGGAATGTTATTAGAGCCGGCAAAATTAGCCGAGCCCAATGGGCCGGCCCAGTCAGCCCGATGTTTGCATGGGCTAAAGTTTATTTTTTGGAGGCCCAAAAAAACGCGGGCCTTTTTGGCCCGGTTCATTAGGCCCGACGGTTCAATTGGGCTTGCATAAAAAAAGCCCGGGGCTTTTGGACTAGGCCCGGCCCGCACTATTTTATTATTATTTATTTATTTTCACTCAAAAAATAATTCTAACTTCTTAAATAATTAAAGCAATAATTAAAGATCATTCTATTTTAAAGCTAACTAGAATGATCCAGTTAGCTTTATTCTTTGATATTATAATTTATACATGCTGTAATGCAATCTCAGACATTGAAGCAACATGTTTCAATTTGATTATTGCTTTATTGTTTAATAATTGGTTTAACTGACCAATAAAGTTAACTTCTTAAATAATTAAAGCCCTGGACCATTATAGTATCATATTTATTTCCATTTTAATTAATGTTTGATACGGTGATAGCATTATTTTACCTTTAGTAGTTAGCAGTTAGGACAAACAATAAATCATAGTATTACTTTTGTTTAGTAAATAACTTAGAATTTAATTTGGCAATTGGCATCACCATTGTTCCTTTTAGTTTATTTATTTTTCCAACAAGGGCTTTTTGGCCCGATGGCCCGACGGGCTTTGATGGGTTGGGCTGGACTTTACTTTTCTTCGGACCTAGTAAAATTGGGGCCAGTCCAGCCCGGCCCGATATTAAGTGTTGGCCCGGTGGGCTTGCACTAGGCCGGCCCAGCCCTGTCCATTGCCAGCTCTAAATGTTATGCCTTTTGAACTTAAAAATGCTCCATCAGAATTCCAAAATATCATGAATGATATATTTTATCTTTATTCAGAATTTATAATAGTTTACATCGATAATATTCTGGTCTTTTCAAAAAATATAGATCAATATTTTAAACACTTACAAACATTTTTATATATCACTAAACATAATGACTTAGTTATTTCTGAGAGAAAAATGCAGCTATTTCAAACCAAAATTAGATTCCTTGGTCATAAAATACAAACATGGGAGGGGGGACAACTACCCTTACTTGGTTTAGGGGGGACAGAGGAGCCTAACCCCGAAAAAGAAAATACAAAGAAGAGGGCTTGAAGCCTAACAATTCAAAAAACAAAACATATGAAATTACAAGTCCAGGTTAAGAGCAGGCGGGATAGAAAAGGAGCAACGACGAGCCTTAAGGTGAGAGAGAAGTTCGAACTTGATTTGCTTGATAACTTGCTGTGGCGTTGAAAAAGAATGATCAAAGACGGCTTGGTTCCGATATTTCCAAAGTTCCAATAAAATAATGGTCGGAAGTAAAATGTACAAAAGAGAGCCTCTCGAATTGATCCACCATGAGAAACAGACTTGCTGTATTGAACCAATATGGGACTGAACATTACAGGCCGAGCTGAAGAAATTCCATATGAAAGACGCAAGGGAGCTGTGGAGAAAAACATGAGAGAAGGGCTCAATATTGGCATGCTGGCAGCAGGCACATTGTAAGACATTATATGAACTGCCAACTACCTTTTTGTGTAACATTGTTCACTTTGGTTATTCTCCTTGTGGGTCCACCCTTCCTTAGAAACCGGAGGGGTGGCGTTTGAACTTACTGGGCATTGTTCGCTCAGCCTTCACTTTATTCTTCTTTTCAGGTCATAGATGAGATATTAAGGTTTTATGTTGAGGCGTGCAAGTAAGGATGAGCTAGAATTTATTTTATTGAGTTTCTATGTAATAAGTTGAATTCAAGTTTCGATGTTTGAATAACTTAGTTAGTCCTGCGAGACAATTTGTTTTGGGCCTGGATTTTGAGATTGTAAACTTGGGTTATCTTTCCGCTGTGCACTTTCCTTGAGAACTAATTTTGATATTTATTGTAAATTTGATTTAGTTGAGTTGGATTGTGAGTTGTGACGTGTTCGGGCTTGGGCCCGAATAGTTGGGCTCAGGTTTAGGGCGTTACAAAATTGATTAAATGATTTGGTCCTCTACGCGCGGCCGATCGCTAGGAGGAATAAGAGGGAAAGCAAATAAGCCTAGCGTAGTGACTAATCCATCTATTAAAAAATTGGGGTTGAACGGTGAACTCCAAAGTTTTTTCTTTTTATTAAAGTTGCACTGAAAACTGGTCTGCTACAGTTTTTCATGTTTTATCAAACTCATGCATTACCAGTGTATAGTTACGCTTGCATAGTGTTAGGTCCATGTGGATGTGCTCAGAATATAGGTTAGAGGGTGGGGGGGTGAATAGCCTATATGATGTTTATTAAAAATTTCATCCTATTTTAAAAATTATGATGAGAAACATGGATAAAATGATTAACGTGAATAGTTCATCTTCCTAATTCAAGCAATACAGCCGATATAGTGGAATCAGCTGATATGTATCAGCAGATTTGAAGAATAGCTGATAGGAAGATATAGTTATACTTAACTGGTATAGAAGAGTTTAAGCAGCGGAAGAATAAGCAGCATAAGTATAGCAGACAAGATTAAAACAACTGTAAACAAATAAATACAAGTTTATCATAACAGCAAACTAAAATCTTGTATTAGATGCATCAATTACTTTCCACAATCCGATTGCATAAGTTATATAACATAAATTACAAGAAAGATAAGTAAAGGCTGAGTGCAATAAAATATGATTTATATTAAAATTCAGCAGTGGTTTGCTCAAAGACAAACATGCTTAGTACATCAACCTAGACTCTCTATCCTAGCAATCTCCCCGGGGTAGAAGGAAAGTCAATTGGGATACCAGGAAGACTCATAACTAGAACTCTAACCTTAGCAGTTCCTAATCCCCTAGGAAGGTGGACAAGAGAAGTACTAGAGTTAAAGTAATGTGAGAAGAGAATATTAGGCGTTGTTCAAATAACAAGTATTTGAACAACTGAGTGCTGAGCACTCGACCAAGAGTGATGAAAATTCATTACACAATCGACAGCCCTTATAATGTAGTATAAGTCTGCCGATATGAATGCAATATGGATTATTAAGCTCTGGTTCTTCATCGGACATCTTCAAGCTTGATCAGTCTTCAATGACTTGCAGGATGCTTGGTCTCTAGCTGTGGATTTGAAGTGCAGCAACTGAAGAGACTGAGTCTTTCGAAGGAAGAAAGAACTCAAATCAAAAACAAAGTTTTTGATCAAGCAGAACTTCTTAGCCTTTGGAATTTCTGTTTTCTCTCCCACAAAATGTTTGTTCTTACACTTGTGTTTTTCTCACTTTTGGTGTGGTTTCAGATTGAAAGAACTAAGAACAATAACCACCAACACCTTTTCTCCTGGAGAATGAAGAATGAGAGGTTTCTTTTATAAGCTGGAGAAGATGAAGGAGTCGTTGAGGCTTTGATGAGTTTTTGCCCATTGGAGATTTGGATCATCAATGCATCAGAATGCATTGTTCAAACTGTTGGGCAAAGACCTTCTGTTTAAGCATTTGTCTTGAAGTTGGTCCGTGAATCAGGCTAAATGAAAGAGACTTGACGAGCAGGCCTGGGATGTAGTGCACTGTGTTTGGCCTTTTATGGAATGTAGCCTTGGAGACTGGGACCAATACATGAAAGAGAAAATGTCTTCTGAATAATAGTAAAAAGCACAGACATCGATGCGTATCTTGAGCTGTCAGGAAGATCTTGTAACGGATCTATTTTGAATTGTAGCATTGAGCAACGACCGATGTTCCTCTTGTGAATAATCAGCTTCTTTGCAGTTATCTGATGAAGGGCATGGCTGATAATGAGATCTGCCGATATAAGATTGCTGATAAGATATGACTGGTGGAGATGTCTGCTGGTGAGACATTGCTGGTAGACATGTCTGTTGGCGCTAATAGAGCTAATCTATATGAAGAGTCATATTTTCTCGGCAGGACACAGACTCGGATATGTACAAAGACTTCCTAGTCTAATGACCTATGCATTGTTTCATCAAGCTGCCACACTAACCGGTACGCAGCCCTTTTAGCCACTTGTGAAACATGCGTTGTAATGGGAACAAGCAAATCACTGTGTTGGAATATGCAAACATATATATCAGCTGTTTCATAGGCATATTCCTAACACATGGTTTTTCATGTTTTATACCTAGAACGTTAAGTTTTAATAAATTGGATAGTATGTTTATTTTTTAAATAATATTTTATTTTGTTCAAGGCTTAAAATATGAAAAATATAATAGAACGTGAAGATATTAAATAACTTGTTAGTCACTAAAGTAGCCTAGCTGAATGGGATATTAACTCATTAAATTAATAAAATTACAATGGGGTGGGCCAGCCACCAAGGAGACCTCGGAGAGGGCAAAGAAGAACAGGGCTAGCGGGTCGGGGAGTGGGACGAAGCACACGTCGGGGTCTATCAACGTCGCTGAGCACCAGGCACGTATGCTAAGTAACTTAATTAGTTTAAATAAAGATTAACTTAATTCAATGCTAAGTAACTTAATCATAGGCACATAAATCACATATACCACGTAGCACGGTGATGATCACATAAGTGCACGTAAATAACCACATTTAAAAAGGATATGGTTGTTGTCTGTCTGACTGTGCTGCAGTCGCTTTACACATCTCAAGTTGTCGCCGAACTGGATCTCGTGCTCGTAACATACTGAACACATTGTTCATACTGTCGTTACATCTCACTATTCTACTTAGCAAGGAAAGATACCATCGTTACTTCTCACTTGATTATATAGTGAGAAAAGCATTGTCGTTACATCTCACCGGTCTACTTAGTGAAGAAAGAACTATTGATTGTCATAGTTACGCGTATTGCTTATAACAATGGGACCAAATCCCACTAGGGCTAGTTGTTGGGAGAAAGGGAACCAATGGGGCGACCCATAGCAATCACTTACCACGAATGTTATGTGTCGTCACATAGTTGACTCAAATCAAGTATGCCAGCTAGACTTCTAAACTATGCACAAGTAGATATTTACTCGTAACATATCAACAACAACAAGGTTCAAAAGTAGTGAACCTTATCCCAACCAAGGAGGTCAATGATCCTACGTTAACACATTACTAAACACATTTTGTGAAGTAACCAATCAACATCTCAAAACCATATATTTAGTCTTGAATCACATAGTCATACAAGTACATGTTTGCAAGTACTTCTCATGAACAACTAGACCACATATTTAGTCTATAAACAACTACACATTGAGGTACACATTTGATTCCCAAACAAACACACTTTAAGACAACTAATTTAGTCTATTAACATCGAGTGAAAAATACTACACTCACAATGACATTTGAAGCGTAACAACACTTTATATTAAACACAATTGCCCTCAAGTACACTTATCCTTAATAATATGGTTTTGCAGTCCAACCCAAGATTTACGAACAATCGTTTATCACATCGAGACGGTCATACCAGTTTCTAACATTCCGTATATTAATATACATACATGTAAACAACTCTCGGGAGTTGATAATTCTATTGAACGAACATACAAAACTACACAAGTTCGGATATACGGCTTGCCAAATTAATTAGACGCCACCTTACGATTATAATCGAATTCTTCAATTTACCAGTACCAAATAATCGGAGAGCTAAACTCTATAGCAAATGAACTCTAATTCACGTAGGAATTTAACCTGTTGTTTGGTGAATATTATCCTCACCAAATATCAACTTTCTAGAGTCATTATTATACTTTTAAAAATTTGGTATAATTGCTATGTATGAAAATTTTCAATTAAAGTCTCATCTTGTCTTCTTAATTCAATTCCAAGGTTGATACTCAAACAATCATACATGCAACCCATTTCATACCAAAAAAATATCACACTTATAGTTTTCACATACCAATATAGAAATTAGACTTGAGAATATCATCTTTAACAAGTCTAACATGTGTATTTATCAACTAACATGTAATAAATCCTAAAGCATACAACAAAAGGGGTTAGTAACTTACTTGAAATTAGAAATCAAACCATTATAGTCTCAATCAAAGCCTTCAAAGATGCTCCCCTAGTCATCCCTAACACATGCATGGCCTTGGATCAAAGATTGGTTGGTTGGATTGAGAGAGTAAGAATTACACACACTAATCTCACCTTTTCTCCGTACACTTTATCTCAAGCTTCCATGGGTGAAAGGATGAAGAAATGAGAGTATTTCTGGTCTACCATATTGTTTAGAGTGTGTATAATGTGGGTCAAATGGTCTTGGTACGTTTTAAGTTGAGTCAAGGCCTTGGAGATCAAAAAGTCAACAAAAATACACATTTTACGAATTACTGAAGCAGCCTGGCACGCTGCATCCTGAAGTTTGGTCTGATTTGCACTAAACTACTGGCTACTGCACTCTAGGGCACGCTGGGGCGCGGCCTGGGGGTCCAAAATTCCTCAGAATTGTTTCCAAAGTGTTCTTAAACAATCCTAACATGATTCTAACCTCCAACCAAGTTTAAAACACATCAAAACTCATCCAAATCAACATATAACAAGGCTCAGAATGAAGTGCATTCCAAATATGAATGATGAACAAGAAGTAAATCACAACCAAAGCATACTAAACATATGAAATTAATGTATGAATAAATCAACATGTTGTTCTATCAAGTCTAACAAACATGCTCAAAATGATAACGATACAATATGGTAAACAAGTCAAACATAGGAGGAACCAGGGTATGACATCATCTCCCCCTAAAAGGAATTTAGTCCCTAAATTTAGTCCAGAATCATTGACGAACTAAGGATGTTTCCCTTACAATCATACTCTGTTTTCCAAAGTACTTTCTCGGTTGCATGAGGTCACTTACAAGAATCTCATCGAACAATTTTCTGGATATACATTTCGATAAGATAACTTTCTCAAAAATATCTTTTGCAACAATGCAACGGTGTTTCATCGATTTAGAGTTGTTTAGTAATCATTCCCAAGTAGAATTCACATTTTTCAACCGGCTATTGAATCATCGCAAGGTTTCAAAGCTTGGTTTCCTTGACTTAATTATCGTGTAGAGGTAAGTCATTTTATCTTCCTGTATTAGTCTAGTCAGTATCATTTCAATATTCTGTTGACAACTACTGGGCGAGTAACTATCCTCTGGAATCATCACGCATGTTTAAGCATTTTTTGGAAGTCACAATCACACATGTTCCATGTAGTCCCCTGATAACTCATGTCTACAAGGATGTTAATTCATTTGATACGCATATCTTCGCCATTGATAGTACATGGTCACTTGGTTAATCAATCCATCATCGTCTGTAACGTATAACAATCTCAACAAATACAAGATAGCCCCGATGTAATTGGTAAATCTTCAATCTTTAATACATTAGTTATCGTGTTAAACTCCATTGATTAGTAAAAGGTAAATAGTTAAGATCTTTAAGTCTTTCCGCTTATCGACAATGTCTCATATTCTATTCATACTATGAGAATGAAAACTTCAAATATTTGAATTCATACATAATGCGAACTTAACTTCATAATAGTAGTATTCTGACTCAAGTACGTCAACACTAACGTAATGAATTCTAAGTCAATGAATAGGTTAATTCCATTTATACCATATCAATTCCTCGATGCAGAAGCTATCACTTCCCATTCTGATTAAGGTCATCGCTTAATTCTCCTTTTATGGTTCACTTTGTATTAAGACTGAAAGTGAATATGAAAATTTATCAATGACTCCATCACAAAACACTCCAAGCATGATTTACAAACATGGCTTAAGAAATTCGTCAATTATTAATCCAACTCATGGTAATCCCTTAGGTTCTTTGATTCCATAGTGTCAACTCAATACACGCTAAAATCCCCGCTCAGGTGGCATAGAGTAATCAGTAGCGAACATCTCTAGACACTCATATACAATAAAGGAATCCCCTAATTCTGGTGTAGTTTCATTCACACCCATAACATGAACCCAAATATTCAACACGATCATGTGGTAGCAGTATAATAGCTTTCTGGACAAAAATGATAGGCATAAAAATAACAGTTATATCAACATAACCCGATTATAGTCGACATGGGAAAAGTAACCATCTAATGATGGAACACAACTAATGCATGGCAAGCACACGTTAACAATCTATATCATGTATCTTATAAACATCATGTATAGATAAAATCATGAAGTTAACATATAGCGTATAATATTGACTAGTATATTACGACCTCTTACACATTAAAGCCATGTATGAGCAAAATACATGACCACCATACAGCATGTGATTACCTATTGGCCTATCGCAAGCTTATAATACCAATAACAACAATTCAATCTCTTATCGGGGTATCTCCCTCAATCACAAGATAAAACTTAGAAATATATTACACCAGTTCTCAACCACACAATGCAAAATATGAATGCATGAACATAAGCTACCTTAATACGCGTACTCATAATAATATATAAATAATACCTCCTCTCTCGGGTGTAGACTCAGGAACTCTGCGCTGGTTAAGGGAAAACACACGGCTCTGAGCCCTAGGCTTACCATCACTATCTTTCTTAGATCCACTAGACTGCTGACTAGCACTCCTAGACTGATTATGCCTCATCTTAGGACAATCCTTCCTAAGGTGATCTCTTTCACAAGCAAAGCACTTCCATGCCTTACTCCAGCACCCATTTTTAGTGTGACCAGTCCTCAAACAAAAGCTTCACGTCATTGTGTCACCTCGTCTCCTCTGACTAGAAGTAGTTGTATTACTCCGTATACTAGACTATTGTTTTACTTGTCCATCTATCTGGGGTTTTACCCGTCTCTCTTTATAGTTATTACTACCTTCAGTTCCCGTGGTTTCTTTACATCGGTGTTCCTCTATATCTCCCTCTATTGCATATGCACGATCTACAGCTCCTCGATAATCCGTAAGCTACAATGAGAGTAACTGTTTTTTATACTCAGTCTTCAACCTTTTTACAAACTTTTGAGTCTTTCTAGCTTCATCAGGGACTAAGTAAGTACAATAGCGAGCCAGTTTTGTGAACTTTGCTGAATACTGTGCCACAGTAATACTACCTTGTTCTAAGGCAATGAATTCAATCTTTCTCTTTTCCCGAACCACTGTTGGAATAAACTGTGCCTTGAATTCTCTTAAGAAATTCACCCACACTCGAGGTATCCTCTGTTGTTCCCAGCTATCCCACAATATCTTCCACCAATGTTCAGCTGCACCTTCAAGTTTAAACACTGCCAAGGTAACTTTTTCTTCTGAAGTACAACCTAGAGCTGCAAATATCTTCTCAATGCTCTCTATCCATAATTCTACTTTAGTACCGTCAGGTTCTCCATCGAAACTTCGGAGTTTCATTTTCAAGAACTTCTCAAGAATAGTTGTATTGTTTACCTGTCTTATTCCCTACAGTGGTACTTCAACATTATGCTGTGGTGCTACGATATCTGGCTGTGGTACTCTAGCCTCTGGTTGCGGTCCTCTACCCTCCAGCTGAGGTCCTATCTCTACATTACCTCGTTGTGCCATCTCGGTTACCATCTATAGCAGTCTTTGATACATATTCTAGAGATCTTCATTCTGATCATTCTCATTCAGTTCAGAAGGGGTTTTAGGCTGACGGTTAACATTTTCTTCTCTCTCGTCACCTTCTCCAGTATTCATACCAGCCCTACTAGTACTCGATCAGAGCCTAGTGTAAAAACCGAGCATCTCATTAGCATGTTGATCATATAATTATGTGCATGCATTGTTAATGTGATTATCCTGGTTCATGGTATTGATTTAACCAGTCCTAAACTTATGATTTCATGTTTCGGTATGTTACTTTCTTGCATTGTTTTGTAGCATAAATTGATTTGAAATGAAAGAGATGAACCATGATACTTTATACCTAGATATACATGATGTTATAGAGGTTTCATGTTGTTAAATCAGGCTTTGAAAGAGTGAAATACGTTGTGCTAATTGAAAGTTACAAAACGAATAAGTTGTCGACATTGTGTTCGGTTTTCTGAACTTTCTCGTGACTTTAAATCGATCCAAGAATGATATCGAACCTTTGGGGACATCCTTTGATGTGTTATAAGTGTTTTATAATAATACCTAGGGGTGTACGAGCGATCGAATTGAGAAAACGGAGCAAAACAAAAAAATTACTCAATGCTGTGAATAGTGTGCGCCAAGGCGCGCCGTGTACGGACAGCATGGGCTGATTTTGTGTTTTTTGGTTTTTCTTTGATTTACACCTCATGCTTTGGCTTCCTTATCTGGTAAAAATGTGGGTAAGGCTTAAAAAAGTATACTCCAGCCTTCTAAACTCAGAAAACCCTCAAATCTATCTCTCAAATTCTCCAAAATTCTCACAAAATTCCACTTTTTAACCTAGGGTTTGTGTGTGTTCTTGCATAAGTTTTTGTCTTTCCACCAAGGCAACTCAAGGGAGCTTGTTTAAGTGAGTTGGTGGCTGTATTTATTACTGAAATACAGGGGAGAAACAAAGGTTTAGCTCTTTGATTTCGCAAGGGACCATTAACTTGTTCAGGTTTGTGTTTAATCGGTTTATTTCGGCTATTATCAATTGCTAAGTTTTTATTATGGAAATTTTGTGATCTCTAGCCATGCTATGATGTTTATTAGGCTGCTATGATTATGGGTATGTGTTAATAAAGTGTGTTGATGTTCATATGAGCCTTGGAATTGTTGTAGTTCGATTGTATCTTCGAATTGGCGAAACCGACAGGAGATCAACTTGAACAAAGTGTGTAACATGGCTGTAATTTAGGGTTTATGACTTGTTATTTCTTAATTTAAGATGGTTAAAGTGTTCAATATGATGATTTTTGAATCTAGAACTCGAATTGATCCTTGGAGGATAACCGAAATGCCGAATTTGTAACCGAATATGGAATAAAGTGTGAACATTAACTTGACTAACCAGATGTGCACATTCAAATACTAACTTGCAGGGGTTTTTGGCTGACAACCGATTGTCACGGGCCGGAGTCCAGTGATAGTCGGGTTGTGGTGACCTTAATCCGGCCTGTCTCTCTATTTGTGGCCAAAGTAGGGTTTACACCACGTAGATTGTTGGACAAGAGTGGTGTTGTCACATGGACGCCAAGGTTGTAGGGACTTGGGGCATGTTGACTTATTCTGCAGAATATTTGATATATGAATTACATTGATACAATGATTTGATATGAACTTCAAAGCTGAATGGTGTATAAGGGGAACCGGTGAGTCGGAGGTGTACCTCGACTCTTATATCCTGATATGTGTTATCCTAGCTTGTTAATATATGATATGAACTGTTGTTAGCTCATTACTTTGTAGGTTGGTCATTATTTCCAACTGGTATGGGACAGTTAGCAGTCGTGATCCTTCTTACGCTGGTAATGAGACTTAGTTGGTTATTAATTTTTCTGGTTATTTATGACTTACTTGGTCATAACTTATGCTGATTACATGCTGCTTGTGTTAACATCTATTACTGTTGCATACATGCATAACATGCATAAGTTTTGTGGTATCTTACTGGGTCATAGGTGACTCACCTTTTCATTATTGTTTTTTCTTAGATCGGAGTGAGGCGAAGGGTTCACGTACATGAGGCTGTGCAGCTCCTCGCGAGATTAGAAGGTGGTTATTCTTTTGGGGTAGACTTTTTTATGTATATGTTAGATAGTGGTTGTTATGCTGTCTAGGTTTCAAACACTGTTTCTGTTGTATTGTATATAAAGGTTGGATGCCTTCTTTGTTAGTCTGTATATCAGTTGGTTGAGTTGTGAACACTTAGTTGTGTATTTTCAGTTTATGAGGTTGGATGGCTTATCACCATACTTTTATTTTCGCTGTTATATTGTTTATCAGGTGGTTATTTTGATTATGCTAAGCCGGGTCATGCCCAATTTTAGGCTACGTGTAGTGGCTTAAATTAGGGTGTGACAGAGTTGGTATCAGAGCTTTCGTTTAAGCTAGAAGCCGGGAGAGGATCCTTGGCATAGAGGTTTTGTATATGTGTCTAATACTGGGTGGTTGTGTGTAGGTGAGCTATAGTGGGATCGAGAGGAAATGGTCGTGGTTCACATAGAGCCGGCACGAGTACGGCAGGCTCCAGGAAAGAGCAGAAAGTCACGCTAATGTTCCCCCTGTTCATCCCGTAAGTGGAGCACAAATTGAAGGGCTTGGTGGTGTATATCAAGCTATTGAGAGATTGACTGATGTAATAGCTCAACAGAATACTAATAATCAGACTGCAGTACTTGAGAGGTTGACTGCATTGTTAGCACAGCAGGGTGCAGTTAATCAATAGATGGTGAATCAGAATGCAGGTAATTAGAATCCTCATTCAGTTCCTGTTGGGATTATACAGGGTACTACGCCACTTGAGAGATTTCTGAAGCTGAATCCCAAAAGCTATGATGGTGAACCTGATGCATTGAAACCTGAAAGATGGCTTGAGGGAATGGAAAAAGTCTTTAAAACACTGGGATGTTCTGAGGAAGAAAAGGTGATTTTTACAACTTTTAAAATGGAGGGCATAGAAGATAACTGGTGGATGTTGATCAAAGATAAATGGGAGACTGATGGGACTCCTCAGACATGGGCTAACTTTGTGCCAGAATTCAAGAGGAATTTTATTCCAGCTGTAGTTCAAGAGCAGAGAGAGACATGGTGTATAGATGTTAGGCAAAGCAGGGCAAATGTACTATTTGTGGTAAATTTGGGCATTTCTGTAGCCATTGCCCAAAGTGGACTAATACTAAGGTACCGAATCAGTAGCCACAGAATCAGAATCAACAGACCTCAGGGGTCAAGAGAGGGGGTGATGGGAAACCAAAGGTCCAGGGACATGTGTTTACCTTAGACCAGAAAGATGTTCTGGAGTCTACGTCAGTGGTAGGAGGTACTCTTACTATTTTTTAATCTAGAGCCCACATATTGATAGACCCGGATCATCTCATTCCTATGTGGCATCTCATTTTGTTATGAATTTTCATGTACAACCACATGTCTTGCCTTATATGTTGGAGGTGTCAACCCCGATGAGGGAATATGTTGTTGCTAATGTGATTTATAAAGCTTGTGATGTATTTATAGGTAATTGTAATTTGCCTGCTGATTTGATTGTTTTACCTATTCGGGATTTTGACATTATATTGGGTATGGATTGCCTGTGTACATACCATGCTCATGTAGACTGTTATCATAAGTTGGTCACTTTTAAAATCCCGAATCAGCCTGAATTGCAATTTTTAGGAAAAAAAGGGGGTAGTAGGTTGCATATTATTTCTGCATTACAGGCTGGTAAATTGATGGCTAGTGGATGTACTAGGTATTTGGCACATGTGTATGACAAACAGAAAGCTACACCTAAGCTTGAAGAAGTACCGGTAGTATGTGAATATCCCGATGTATTTTCTGATGATTTCTCGTTACCACCTGAACGGGAAATAGAGTTCTGTATTGAATTGTTTCCTGGTACTGCTCCAATTTCAAAAGCACCTTACAGAATGGCACCTGCTGAATTAAAGGAGTTGAAGATTCAGTTGCAAGAATTGCTTGATAGAGGGTTCATTAAACCAAGTGTTTCACCTTGGGGTGCACCAGTTCTATTTGTGAAGAAGAAGGATGGGACTCTAAGGTTATGTATTGATTATCGACAATTGAACCAGGTGACTATAAAGAATAAATATCCATTGCCTCATATTGATGATTTGTTTGATCAGTTGCATGGGGCTATTGTGTTTTCAAAGTTTGATCAGAAAAGTGGGTATCATCAATTGAGAATTCGAGCAGGAGATATTCCCAAGACTGCCTTTAGAATGAGATATGGGCATTATGAATTCATTGTTATGCCATTCGGATTAACTAATGCACATGCAGTTTTCATGGACATGATGAACAGAATCTTTCAACCATATCTAGATAGCTTTGTGGTGGTGTTTATTGACGATATACTGGTTTATTCCAAGTCTGAGAAAGAACATGAACATCATTTGAGGTTGGTGCTGGACTTATTACGAGAGAAGAAGTTGTATGCAAAGTTTAGCAAATGTGCATTTTGGTTGAAGGAGGTTACTTTTCTGGGGCACATTGTGTCACAAGCAGGTATTGCTGTTGATCCTACGAAAGTAGAGACAGTTGTTGAGTGGAAGAGACCCAGTACAGTTACAGAGATCCGCAGTTTTTTGGGCTTAGCTAGGTACTACTGGAGGTTTATACCAATATTTTCAAAGATTGCTACTCCATTGACTAATTTGACTAGAAAGAAGATTCCTTTTGTGTGGAATGAGAAGTGTGAGAATAGTTTTCAAGAGCTTAAGCGAAGATTGACATCAGCACCAGTTCTTGCTTTACCTTATGGAAATGAACATTTCATTGTTTATAGTGATGCTTCCAAAGAGGGACTGGGTTATGTATTAATGCAGAATGGGAAAGTTATTGCTTATGCTTCGAGAAAGTTGACACCATGTGAGCAAAATTATCCTACACATGATCTGGAGTTAGCAGCTATTATCATGGCATTGCACAAATGGAAACATTATCTGTACGGGGCTAAATTTGAAGTATATACTGATCATCAAAGTCTGAAATATCTGTTCTCTCAGAAAGAGTAGAACAATCGCCAGCGTAGATGGATGGAAAGACTTAAAGATCATGAATGTACTATTCTATATCAGCTGGGAAAGTCTAATGTAGTTGCTGATGCTTTGAGCTGGAAGATGTATGTCTCTTGTTTGATGATTAGGGAATGGAAGATGCTGGGAGATGCGTGTCAATGGAATCTTTGTCAATCAAACCATGGCATCATCTTTGCGAATATTCGTGTTCAACCAGTATTACTTGAGAGAATTAAAGAAGTACAGGAAACAGATGTCGAGTTACAAAAGATCGTGAAGAAATTAAAGGAGGACGAAGAAGAAGGAGACTTTCATGTGCATAGTGATGGGTTACTTAAGTTCAGGGGTCGAGTGTGTATCCCTGATGATTCAGAAATCAAGCAACAGGTGATTGATGAAGGCCATAAGTCAAAGTATACTATTCACCCAGGGAGCACTAAAATGTATCGAGACTTGAAACGGGACTTCTGGTGGAATAATATGAAGAGGGAAATTTTAAGTTACGTTTCGAACCAATGCTTGCCATGGAGAAAGTTGATCTTATCACCCGTAAGCTAAAATTCAAGTTTAGCTTTTCTAACACTCATAGTTCCATTTGGGTCTTTGTTAAATCAAGTTTCACTTGTTATTTAATTCAAGAAACTATCCAGCAAGTCACTATTCAGATTAAGCATTATACTTGGCCTTCATACACTCATTTCACTTGTGTTTATGCGAGGTGTGACTCTTGAGACCGTCAGGAGTTATGGGATGACTTGATCCAGCTTCAAAATCAGCATGTTTCTATTCCTTGGCTTATTGGTGGGGACTTCAATATCATTCTACAGCCTAGTGAGAAATCAGGAGGATCCGGCTGGGATAGGGCCGGTGCCATGGATTTCCATGCATGCATTTCAGCAACTGGCTTAACTGACTTGGGTTTTTCTGGCAGCAACTTTACTTGGTGGAATAAGTGAGAAGGCTCAGCCACTATTCACCAATGAATTGATCGTGTTTTGTGCAATACTAGCTGGTTGGATCAATTTAATGCTACCAATGTGCTCCATTTAAATCGTACTTGTTCCGATCACACTCCGTTGCTCACTACTATCTTTCGGACATCTAGTTCCAAACCAGCAGCGTTTCGTTTTTTAAATGTTTGGACTAAGCATGCCACCTTCAAGGATACTGTTACTGCTTCGTGGAACCTTCCAGTTAGTGGGAGACCTATGGATCGTTTCTCTAGAAAATTATGCAATGTCAAATCTGCGCTCAAAATATGGAACAAAACTACATTCGGCAATATTTTTGAAAATCTTCGTCTGGCTGAAGAAGATGTCATGGAGATGGAGCTCTTGTTTGAGCTCAATAACTCTGATGATAATCGTTCTAATCTTATGAAAGCTCAAGCTAGACTTCGTATGCTTCTTTCTAGGGAGGAAGAGTATTGGAAGCAGAAATCTAGAATCAAGTGGTTAAAAGAGGGTCAAGGAAATTCCAAGCTTTTCCATGCCTCTGTTAAACAAGCTCAGCGTAGGCTTCATATTCATTCCATTAAGGATTCTGGGGGTAATATCCTAGCAACTGATCAGGCCATAAAGGATGCGGCTGTGGGTTATTTTCAAAATCAACTTCAAGCGGAGGGTGGGATTCCAGACTATAATTTAGATGTTATTCCTCACTTGGTCACAGATGAATGGAATTCTTTGTTAATTGCTCCTCTGAATAATTCTGAGATTCTGGATGCGGTCAAATCGATGAGTGGTGATAGTGCTGCTGACCCTGATGGTTTCACCGGGCATTTTTATACAGCTTGTTGGGATATCATTGGTGCAGAATTTTGCGAAGCTATCTTGGAATTTTTTTCTGGCTTCTCTCTTCCTCGTGCTTGGTGCAGTACGCTAATTGTTACTATTCCAAAGGTTGATGTGCCTTCATCTTTTAAAGATCTCAGACCTATTAGTATGTTCAATTTCTGTTCTAAAGTTATTTCCAAGATTCTGGCCTCCCGTTTATCCTCCATCCTGCCTGCTATTATTTCGGAAAACCAAAGTGCTTTCATAAAAGGGCGGTTAATTCAAGATAATATTCTGCTTGCTCAGGAAATGATGTCGCATCTGGGGAAAAAGATCACTGGGTCCAATATTGTTTTAAAGTTGGATATGGCAAAGGCCTTTGACCGTATCTCTTGGGTGTTTCTCACTAGGGTTCTTCGGAAGTTTGGTTTTCATGAGGTCTTTATTGATCTTATCTGGCGGTTATTGTCTGAGAATTGGTTCTCAGTTCTAATCAATGGGGAGCCAGTTGGTTTCTTTCCCTCCTCTCGTGGCTTACGGCAAGGTGATCCGTTATCTCCGAGTCTTTTCATTATCTCGGCTGAAGCTCTGAGTCGTAGCATTAACAGACTCCATTCTACCTCTACTACTTCTGTTTACTCTACGGTTAGTGGATGTCCTATTGTCTCTCATTTGGCCTTTGCGGATGACATTGTTATTTTCTGTAATGGTAGTAAGCAATCTCTGCTCAAGCATAAAGAGATTATTTCTGAATATGAGCTTGCTTCGGGTCAACTCATTAACATCTCAAAAATTTCCTTCTATATTGATCCCCGCACTCCGGCTGCCAGATCTGAAGCCATTGCTATGACTTTGGGTTTTCATCAAGGGCATCTTCCTATCACTTATTTGGGATGCCCTTTATATTTTGGTAGGAAAAAGAAGCAATTTTTTGATGATCTTGTCGTAAAATTGCAATCTAAAATTAACAATTGGATGGGCTCTTTCCTAAACCCAGCAGGTCGGGTTACTCTTATCAAGCATGTGCTTCAATCAATCACTCTATATCAAATAGCTTCGATAGATCCTCCTGCTTCGGTGGTGACTTTGATTGATTGCATTTGTGCTAATTTTTTCTGGGGCAATGTTGATGGCAAGAATAAAAGCCATTGGATCTCCTGGTCCTCATGTTGTCAATCCACCTTGGAAGGTGGTCTTGGCATCCCTTCTCTTCTCGCTCTTATTAAAGCTTATAGTCTCAAGCTTTGGTGGTGTTTTCACACTCATAATAACTTATGGACAGCCTTCTTGCGTGCCAAATACTGTTCTGTTTCACATCCTTCTTTGGCCAACTCTAAAGGATCCCATATATGGTCTAGACTTCTCAAAGCCCGCAATCTGGCCGAGCCTCACATTCACTGGATTATTGGCCGTGGGCTCTGTTCGATTTGGCACGATAATTGGCTCCAGAATCACCCTCTAATCAGGCCTGTGGATTGTGATACTTCCCTGGTAAAAGACCTGTTTCGAGGTCCTGGTTCTACTGAATTCTCTCATGCTGCTGCTGCTGCTGTTGCTTTGCCGAGTTACTCCTTGATGGAAATCACTGCCCAGAAGATATCATTGGCCAATATAGATGACAAGCCATGCTGGGATCTTAATTCTAAAGGACAATTCTCCATTTTATCTGCTTATTCTATCATAAAGCCGCCCAATCCTTCATTGCTATCTTCCAAGTTTATATGGAACCCTATTCTGCATCGTCAAATCAGCATCTTTCACTGGCGCCTTAACTCTCGAAAGTTGCCTTTGGACGAAGGTCTATGGCACAAGGGTTTCCATTTAGCCTCTAAATGCTACTGCTGTGATTCAGGCCACACTGAGTCCTTCGATCATGTCTTCCTGCTCAGCCAAACTGCTATGGAGGTTTGGTCTCACTTTCATAATCTATATGACATTCATCCTCCTTTTTCTTCGATCCAGCATCAATGCTTTGCCTGGTGGTTATACAACAAGTCGGCTGCTTGCTCTATTCTTCCCTCCATTATTCTTTGGCATTTATGGAAGCATAGAAATCGAGCTGTGTTTGAAAATATTAGGCATCGGCCAAACCAGCTCATCTCAGCTATTAAGGATGATCTTTCGAATTTTCTTCAAGCTGGCGGTCTCCTTCCTTTTTCCATGACAGGTTCTTCGCGCATCATTTGTAAACATCGTAAGAAAGTTACTATTCAGTCTATTTTTTGGTCTAAACCCCCGACTGGTTTCCTAAAGTTTAATTCGGATGGCGCTAGTAGGGGTAACCCAGGGCCAAGTGGTGGAGGGGGAGTTATCCGAAACTCCTTGGGCATAGTGATTTATGCTTTCTCAAAATATTTTGGAATTATGTCTAGTATTGAAGCTGAAATTCATGCTCTTCATCATGGAGTTCTTTGGCTTTGAAGGAATGGTTTTTTTGATGCCATTATCGAAACAGACTCTAAAGTTATTTATGATTGCTTGTCTTCGGGTCACTCTCCTCCTTGGAAATATTCTTACTTGTTCAGAGAGATTCTCTAAATTCAATCGGATCGTCATTTCTTGTTCAAGCATTGCTTCCGGGAAGCTAACAAAGTGGCTAACAGTCTCGCGAACTTGGCTTGTGATTCTAAGGATGATCTTAGTTTTCCAAATGGCCATAACATTCCTCATCTTACCAGAGGCCTTATTTCTCTTGAAGCTAGTGATATCCCTAATGTTCGTATTTCTTAGGTGTTTTCTTTTATTCGATTGTATTTCCTTTTCGAGGTTAGGCTCCTTTGTCCTCCCTCTTATAAGGGCAAGGCTGGTTGTCCCCCCTCAAGTTTGTAATTTATTTCTTTATCTAATAAAATTTAGCAGGGTGCCGTCCCTGTTTCCTTAAAAAATAAAAAAATAAATAAATAAAACGTATCAAGATGCCTGATGTGACAGCAAGTAAAAGCTGAACATCAGAGACCGGCAGGATTACTCCAACCATTAAAGATTCCAGAATGGAAATGGGAAAATATTGCGATGGACTTCGTGACTGGATTGCCGAGGACAAGCCGAGGACATGATGTAGTTTGGGTCATCGTAGATCGATTTACCAAGTCTGCACATTTCTTGCCTGTGAAGATGACATCTTCCTTACATCAGCTTGCCATGTTATATATCCAGGAGATCATGAGGTTGCATGGGGTACCTGTTAGTATCGTTTCTGATCAAGATCCTCGCTTTACATCAAGATTCTTGCAGACACTTCAGGAGGCACTCGGGACTAAATTAAGTTTGAGCACTGCATTTCATCCTCAAACAGATGGTCAATCAGAAAGGACTATTCAGATATTGGAAGATATGCTGCGAGCTTGTTTACTTGACTTCAAGGGTAGCTGGGACACTTATCTACTGTTAGCAGAATTTGTATACAACAATAGTTACCAGTCAAGTATCGGAATGGCTCCTTATGAAGCATTGTATGGTAGAAAATGCCGATCGCCAATCTGTTGGGATAAAGTGGGAGAAGCGAAAATTTGGGGTCCAGAAATTGTTCAAGAATCAGCTGATCATGTAAAAGTTATTTGGGATAGACTTCTTACTGCGAAAAGTCAACAGAAAAGCTATGCCGATGTTAGAAGAAGATATCTTGAGTTTGAAGTAGGTGATCAGGTGTTCTTGAAGATTTTTCCAGTCCGAGGTGTAAAAAGATTTGGGAAAAAGGGGAAACTTGCACCAAGATATGTGGGGCCTTTTGAAATCCTGGAAAGAGTGGGAAAATTAGCATATCGTGTGGCATTGCCAGCAGCACTTGAGGAGATTTACAATGTATTCCTTGTATCGATGCTGAGGAAGTACATTTCTGATCCTTCACATGTATTAGAGGTTGAACCTGTAAACCTTCAACCTGATCTATCGTATGTGGAACAACCTGTACAAATCTTGGATCGTAAGGAACAAGTGCTCAGGACAAAGACAATACCAACGGTAAAGGTCTTATGGCAAAGTCATACAGTTGAGGAAGCAACCTGGGAAAGTGAGAATGAAATGAGAGTCAAATACCCTCGCTTGTTTGATAACTGAGGTAAAGAATTCTGGGTCGAATTCTTTTATGGGGGAGAGGGTGTAATAACCGAGCATCTCATTAGCATGTTGGTCATATAATTATGTACATGCATTGTTAATGTGATTATCGTGGTTCATGGTATTGATTTGACCAGTCCTAAACTTATGATTTCATGTTTCGGTATGTTACTTTCTTGCATTGTTTTGTAGCATAAATTGATTTGAAATGAAAGAGATGAACCATGATACTTTATACCTAGATATACATGATGTTATAGAGGTTTCATGTTGTTAAATCGGGCTTTGAAAGAGTGAAATACGTTGTGTTAATTGAAAGTTACAAAACGAAGAAGTTGTCTACATTGTGTTCGATTTTGTGAACTTTCGCGTGACTTTAAATCGATCCAAGAATGATATCGAACCTTTGGGGACATCCTTTGATTTTTTTAAGTGTTTTACAATCATACCTAGGGGTGTTGAAGCGATCGAATCGAGAAAACGGAGCAAAACAAAAAAATTACTCAATGCTGTGAACAGTGCGCGCCAAGGCGCGCCATGTACGGACAGCATGGGCAGATTTTGTGTTTTTTGCTTTTTCTTTGATTTCCACCTCATTCTTTGGCTTCCTTATCTGGTATAAACATGGGTAAGGCTTAAAAGAGTATACTCTAGCCTTCTAAACTCAGAAAACCCTCAAATCCATCTCTCAAATTCTCTAAAAACGTCACAAAATTTCACTTTTTAACCTAGGGTTTGTGTGTGTTCTTGCATAAGTTTTTGTCTTTCCACCAAGGCAACTCAAGGGAGCTTGTTTAAGTGAGTTGGTGGCTGTGTTTATCACTGAAATACAGGGGAGAAATAAGGGTTTAGTTCTTTGATTTGGTAAGGGACCATTAACTTGTTCATGTTTGTGTTTAATCGGTTTATTTCAGCTATTATCAATTGCTAAGTTGTTATTATGGAAAGTTTGTGATTTCCAGTCATGCTATGATGTTTATTAGGCTGATATGATTATGGGTATGTGTTAATAAAGTGTGTTGATGTTCATATGAGCCTTGGAATTGTTGTAGTTCGATTGTATCTTCGAATTGGCGAAACCGGCAAGAGATCAACTTGAACAAAGTGTGTAACATGGCTGTAATTTAGGGTTTATGACTTGTTATTTCTTAATTTGAGATGGTTAAAGTGTTCAATATGTTGATTTGTGAATCTAGAGCTCAAATTGATCCTTGGAGGATAATCGAAATGCTGAATTTGTAACCGAATATGGAATAAAGTGTGAACGTGAACTTGATCACTAACCGGATGTGCACATTCGAATACTAACTTTCAGGGGGTTTTGGTTGACTACCGATTGTCACGGGGTAGAGTACAGTGATGGTCGGGTTGTGGCGACCTTAATCCGGCCTGTCTCCCTATTTTTAGCCAAAGTAGGGTTTACACCACGTAGATTGTTGGACAAGAGTGGTGTTGTCACATGGATGCCAAGGTTGTAGGGACTTGGGGCATGTTGACTTGTTCCGCAGAATATTTGATATATGAATTACATTGATACAATGATTTGATATGAACTTTAAAGCTGAATGGTGTATAAGGGGAGCCGGTGAGTCGGAGGTGTACCTCGACTCTTATATCCTGATATGTGTTATCCTAGCTTGTTAATATGTGATATGAACTATTGTTAGCTCATTACTTTGTAGGTTGGTCATTATTTCCAACTGGTATGAGACAGTTGGCAATCGTGATCCTTCTTACGCTGGTAATGAGACTTAGTTAGTTATTAATTTTGCTGGTTACTTGTGACTTACTTGTTTATAACTTATGATGATTACATGCTGCTTATGTTAGCATCTATTACTATTGCATACATGCATAACATGCATAAGTTTAGTGGAATTTTACTGGGTCATAGGTGACTCACCCTTGCATTATTGTTTTTCCTTAGATCGGAGCGAGGCGAAGGGTTCACGTGCGTGAGGCTGTGCAGCTCGTCGCGAGATTAAAAGGTGGTTATTCTTTTGGGGTAGACTTTTTTGTGTATATGTTAGACAGTGGTTGTTATGTTGTCTAGGTTTCAAACACTGTTTCTGTTGTATTGTATATAAAGGCTGGATGCCTTCTTGTTAGTCTGTATATCAGTTGGTTGAGTTGTTAACACTTAGTTGTGTATTTTCAGTTTATGAGGTTGGATGGCTTATCGCCATACTTTTATTTTCACTGTTATATTGTTTATCAGGTGGTTATTTTGATTATGTTAAGCCGGGTCATGCCCGAATTTAGGCTACGTTTAGTGGCTTGAATTGGGGTGTGACACCTAATCTCCACCATCTTAAACCTACACACAACACTCTACGTTAAGATCTCAACAATAACACCATACCTACCTAGGCCAAGGAACATATCCTAGTGATAGTAAACTATTGCTTTGATACCAACTGTGACGCCTCGACCCGAATTCTAACACGAAACCCCAAGGTCGGTGCGCCAAACGAACAAACACCGATAAAAATGAAAAGCACGTGGCGTAACCACCTATACTTATTAGATAACAATAATGGCTAAACTTGATAAAATTAAAACAATTCATCGGCGACACTACAGCCGGAACCCAACTAACACAACCACGTGTCTAAAACTCAGAAAAATAAACAACAACAACTTCCAAGGCCACAACATGCCGGAGAACAAATATAAACCACGAGCTAAAACATGCTCGGGAAAGAAACTGAACTACAACATAAACTATCAACATGATCACGACATATACATGTCGGCAACCAAAAGAATAAAGAGTTACAATACAGGAACACGACACAAAATAAAGTTTACATAACTTTACATAACCATTCGTCCTTACCAAATAAAACAACTACAACTATAAACAAGCTCCACGAGCTACCAAACCAACAAGACAACCTGCTAACTAACTGCAATCTCGCCGACCTCACCGGTGACTTCCTGGTTAGCTCGGATCTAAGGAAAAACAATTAACAATAAACAGGGTGAGTCATAATGACACAGTAAGTTACTAAATGGAACTATATGACATGGCATAATGCTCAATCATAAAACTGTAACATGGCATCATTTATAAGTATACCAAACTATAAATATGTACCACATAATTATAGGCACATAAATCACATATACCACGTAGCACGGTGATGATCTCATAAGTGCACGTAAATAACCACATTTAAAAAGGATATCGTTGTTGTCTGTCTAACTGTGATGTTGTCGCTTTACACATCTCAAGTTGTCGCCTAACCAGATCTCGTGCTCGGAACATACTAAACACACTTTACATGCTATCGTTACATCTCGCTATTCTACTTTGCAAGGAAAGATACCATCGCTACTTCTCACTTGATTATATAGTGAAGAAAGATACTGTCGTTACATCTCACCGGTCTACTTAGTAAGGAAAGAACTATTGGTTTCCTTAGTTACGCATATTGCTTATAACAATGGGATCACATCCCACTAGGGCCAGTAGTGGGGAGAAAGGGAACCAATGGGACGACCCATAGCAATCACTTACCACGAATGCTATGTGTCATCACATTGCCGACTCAAATCAAGTATGCCAATTGAACTTCCAAACAATGCACAAGTAGATATTTACTCGTAACATATCAACAACGACAAGGTTCAAAAGCAGTGAACCTTATCCCAACCAAGGAGGTCAATGATCCTACGTTAATTCATTACTAAACACATTTTGTGAAGTAATCAATCAACATCTCAAAACCACATATTTAGTCTTGAATCACATAGTTATACAAGTAAATGTTTGCAAGTACTTCTCAAAAATAACTAGACCACATATTTAGTCTATAAACAACTACACGTTGAGGTACACATTTGATTCCCAAACAAACACACTTTAAGACAACTAATTTAGTCTATGAACATTGAGTGCGAAATACTACACTCATAATGACGTTTGAAGCGTAACAACACCGTTATTATAAATGCAAGTGCCCTCAAGTACACTTATCTTAAATAATATGGTTTCGTAGTCCAACCCATGATTTACAAACAATCGTTTATCGCATCAAGACTGTCATACTAGTCTCTAACATTCCATATTTTAATATACATACGTGTAAATAACTCTTGGAAGTTGATAATTCTATTAAACGAACATCCCAAACTACACAAGTTCGGATATACGGCTTGCTAAATTAATTAGACGCCACCTTACGATTATAATCGAAGTCTTTAATTTACGAGCACCAAATAATCGGAGAGCTAAAATCTATAACAAACGAACTCTAATTCACATAGGACTTTAACATGTTGTTCGGTGAATATTATCCTCTCCAAATATCAACTTTCTAGAGTCATTATTATACTTTTAAAAATTTGGGTATAATTGCTATGTATGAAATTTTCCAATTAAAGTCTCATCTTGTCTTCTTAATTCAATTCCAAGGTTGGTACTCCAACAATCATACATGCAACCCATTTCATACCAAGAAAATATCACACTTATAGTTTTTACATACCAACATAGCAAGTAAACATGAAAATATCATCTTTAACAAGTCTAACATGTGTATTTATGAATTAACATGTAACAAATCCTAAAGAATACAACAAAAGGGGTTAGTAACTTACTTGAAATTAGAAATCAAACCATTATAGTCACAATCAAAGTCTGCAAAGATGCTCCCCTAGTCATCCCCAACACATGCATGGCCTTGGATCAAAAGATTGTTTGGTTGGATTGAGAGAACAAGAATTACACACACTAATCTCACCTTTTCTCCACACACTTTATCTAAAGCTTCCTTGGGTGAAGGGATGAAGAAATGAGAGTATTTTTGGTCATCCATGTGGTTTAGAGTATGATTAATGTGGGTCAAATGGTCTTGGTACATTTTAAGTTGAGTCAAGGCCTTGGAGATCAAAAAGTCAACAAAAATACACATTGTACGAATTTCTGAAGCAGCTTGGCGCGCAGGGGCGCACTAGGGCACACTGTATCTTGAAGTTTGCTTTGATTTGCACTAAACTACTGGCTACTGCGCGCTAAGGTACACCTGGGTGCGCTGGGGCGCGGCCTGGGGGTCCAAAATTCTTCACAATTGTTTCCAAAGTGTTCTTAAACAATCCTAACATGATTCTAACCTCCAACCAAGTTTAAAACACATCAAAACTCATCCAAATCAACATATAACAAGGCTTAGAATGAAGTTCATTCCAAATATGAATGATGAACAAGAAGTAAATCACAACCAAAGCATACTAAACATATGAAATCAATACATGAATAAATCAACATGTTGTTCAATCAAGTCTAACAAACATGCTCAACTTGATAACGATACAATATGGTAAACAAGTCAAACATAGGAGGAACCAGGGTGTGACAAACCTTGGGGTCACTCTTCCATTGAAGAGAAGGAATTTTTAATTTAATAGTTCCCACCCCCTCTATTCTCCTCTATAAGTTCCCTCCTAGATCCTCTCCTTGGTGGTTCATCCTCTTCCAACCACTCATCATCCCTTATGGGTTGTCTATTTCTACCTACACTCTCTCTCACATTCTCATTAGGTGGTGGTTCTTGATGAACACGCTCCATCCTATCTATCCTCTCATTCACTTGCCCAATCTCTTCCCTCATCATCCTCCTCATTTTGCTAAATAAATATGTCATCGACATGTTATTAGACATACCCTCCTCCTTTACAATATATTTTTCTTTTTCTTGAGACATGAATTCAGAAATCATCACACATTCCCTTAGGTGTATCTCTCAAAATTATGACACTCGTGTATCACTTAAAATCTGAATTTTACCTCCCCTCTTAGGTGTTCACCACTCTATGCCTTTTTCCACTTATAACTCTTTAGGAAAACAAGTAAAGTTAGAACACAGCAATTTTGTAGATAAAGTTTTTAAAAACTCAAAGATTCGTAGAGCTTAATAAAACAAATAAGAGTGTTTATGGAAAAGATCAGAAAAGGGTTTATGAAGAAAAGAAATAAGAAAGAAGGATTCGATTTTTATTCTCGAATCAAAGATGAAGAGAAATTGTCTTGAGAAGAGCTATACTAATACATGTAGCTCACGGCCGAAGCCCCCTTTTGCTTCTTTGTCATATATATATATATATATATATATATATATATATTATTTTTATTATATGACTAAGCTTGGCCGAATTTAACAAGGTCTAATTTTGCCTCCTTCCTTTTTTTCTTTTTTCTTTTTTGTACGAGCCTCCTTGTGATGGCTTGAAGAAGAAAGAATGAAGAAAAACTCTGAGGCACAAAAAGATGGTTAGATGATAAGGTGGTTTATGGATTGAAGGAACAAGAAATTAAGAACAAGAGTAATAAAGAAGGATAGAATTCTTGTTACCAATAGCCTTTTGATACCAACTGATGTAATTCCAAATGAGACCCACAAGTTATACGAATTTGGAACCCACGTTTAAGAAGAAAAAACTTGCGGAAAGCAATCTAAGGACTTGATAAGCAATCAAAAGGGACCTTAACCCCTAGCTTACATAGAAACGAAGCTAAGAACCTTGGTATAATTCGAAACCCTTAATTACGTAGAATTAAGAACCACGAAGATAGAAGAAACCACAAACTTAATCCAAAGTTTGATGCAATTCTAACAAACTATGTTTGTCACAAAAGAGTTGAAAACTCACAATACTTTAATTAATAATAATATGTTTTTACAATGAAAAGGACGCCCCTTTATATAGGCCTTGAATAAAGAATCCTAATTATTCTACGAGAATAGTAACTACCAAAATCCATCCTAGAAAAGGAATAAAAATCTGTCTAATGATACGACTCCTAATCAAAAAAGAAAACTAAAACATTCTAAAAACAAGATAAACTTCCCTAGTCAAAGAAAGAATAAGGAAACACTAGAAAACATGGAAAAAACGTCCAACTCTCAAAAAGAAACAAGGAAACACGTTTTTGGGATCTTCCAGTGTGAACACAAGCTAAAAAAGGTCCAAGTCTTAAAAGGAAACAAGGAAACACGTGTTCAGAGTCTCTCCCAATATGAATGCAAGCTAATTATAAGCTGCCCCTTGGTCTTCTAGAAATCTTTATTGGGCTGTTCAATTGTATCCCATGTTTGGGCTTGAGCTTGGACTTGTAAAATAAAGCTTGCTAAAGCGTGATTCATCTTTTTAGCTCTTGATCTTGTTATTGACCCATCTTTGATCTTCAATGGGTCATTGGATTTGCTTGTTGGATCTTTAATGACCTCACTTGGTGGTCCTCCATCACCTATGCTATATTCCAACGAGTTGCCACACTAACCGGTACACAGCCCTTTTAGCCACTCATGGAATAAGCGTTGTAATGGTAACAAGTGAATCACTGGTTTGAAATATGCAAACATATATAGCAAATGTTGTACAAGCATATTCCTAACAGCTGAAAATTGTGTGCTCCCTTGTGAACTTACCCCTCTATTTATAGGAGAATTTTAGGAGGGTTTCCCTCCCCACAACTGCCACTAACTCATGATCCTAGCCGCTACCTTATGATCCTAAGAACTAGGCCTTAACACAAGTACTTTTAGAAGTGCCCAAAATAAAGAAATAAAATAATAATATCCTAACATAATTAAAATTAACAAAATACTTAAATGAGTTTCCAGCTCACTAAAATTTAAATCCTAACAAAAGATTTTAATGTTCGAGTTTGAAAATCTCGATTGTCATCTCTGCATGCCTATGCACTATTAGCTATGCAAACCTGTTGGATTTTAGAATCCTCTCAATCAATTCTTAATTTGGGTCAATTTGGTAAATTGGTAATTGACTAATTGATTGATTAATTTTTGCCTTTCTTGGTGAAATTTGAGATCAATCAATCAAGATTGTGATTAATAATATTTTTGGTATATCTTGATTGATTAGTTAATTAGAGGATGATTGATGTTAAATTAGGTAAATAATAGTTGACTTTAGATTAGTTTTTGTGTGATTGTTTTTGCCTTTCTTAAATCCATTTATTCATAGATGATTGAAGTTATTTTTGGTATATATTCATTGACTTTTTTGATTGATTCAATCAAGGATATTGATTGATGTAATTGTAGTAAATTGTTATACTAACAATAATACTTCCTTTTAAGTGTTCTTCGTGTAGTCTTGGAGCATATTTAAGAAGCAATTCTCTGCCTCATTCCGTGCGCTTTTGAGAGAGATTTGAGAAAGAAAAGTTTCTAATACACTGGCTGTCTTGTACTGAATGTGAGCAGAAATACAGACACATCCTCCAACACATTTCGTTCTGAGGTTCTAAAACTGTGTTGAAGTTTCTTACCACGATGGATGCCAGTGATTATTAGACAGGATTTTATTTCCAGAGTATTAGTTTGTATTCTCATATGTCTACTTTCTTTGTTAGGATCTTTTGTTAAAGTTTCACTAGTTGTTTTCTTTGTAACGGGTTCTATATTTTCTAGTGAAAGGTTTTTGCCATATTGGCACGTCTACAAGTATTTATACTTGTAGATAAAGGTTACAACAATCTTGTTAAATTTCTGTTTTATTAATTCCGCTGGGATTCTACTGGATGTTATAGTAGATGTTATCACATCTTTGATAACATTTACTATATTCCAGCATTGTTTTTCCTTAGTTACATAGCTATAAAACTTTCATTTGGTATTAGAGCCTACACAAGACATAACTAAGTGAGGTTCCTGGTTGTAGCTATGTCTGAATCTCAATATGGTGTTCAACGTCCTCCTGTCCTCGATGGGTCTAATTACTCTACTTGGAAACCCAAGATGCGCATGTACCTCAAGTCTCTTGATGAAAGAACATGGCTCTCGTGGTTACGGGTGGACTCCACCTAGAGTGATTGATATCGATGGAGATTATAAAATTACCTCAGAGGCTAGTTGGACGACCGAAGAAAGAAGCGTAGCAAATTTTAATTCAAAAGCTATTAATGCTATCTATGGCTGTGTGGAACCAAATATTTTCAAAATCATAGTTCATTTTGAATCAGCCAAAGAAGTATGGGAAGCCCTCCAAGCTCATTGTGAGGGACCCGATAGCGTTCGTTTAACCAAGCTACGTTTACTTACAACCCGTTTTAAATATTTAAAAATGGAAGAAGATGAGGATATTGCATCCTACTATGACAAGTTGGTAGATTTGTCTAATGAGTCATTAGCCTTGGGAGATCCCATTTCCAATGCAAGACTCGTTAGCAAAATGATGTGATCCCTTCCAGAACGTTTCAATATAAAAATTTCTGCTATAGAAGAGGCTCATGACACTGGAAGAATGAGCTTAGATAAACTTTCTGGTATCCTTCAAACCTTTGAGTTAAATTTATCTCTGCAGAACAAAAAGCAAAATAAAAGTGTTAAAAGTATTGCTTTGCCTACTTTCCAAAATCAACCTGACTTGTCTGAGGAATTACTTGAATTTACAAATGAACTTGGAAAAATAGATTTTGGAGAAGAATCTCAAGCTATGTTGTTGAAAAGGTTTAATAACATCATGACCAAAGGACAAAATTATCATAATTTTCAAAAATCTAATCCCTCTCCAAAATTTGTCCCAAGAAAGTTTTTTCCAAAAACCAATATTGATAATTCCAAAGACAAGTTTTCTCCTAAACTTCCTTCTAAATATGAATCAAAAGGGAGGAATCATTCGGTCGAGAGAATGTTTTGGCTATGGTCACTATCTTTGCCGAATGTATTAATACCACAAAGAAGAAGGGAAAAAGTTTGGCGGTTACCCTAAGTGACGAGGAAGAACAATTAGAAGATGAGGCGCACTAAACAGATATTTTGAAACCCAAAATGTATTGCAAATAAATCCTCATGGTGTATCTAAAGGTGTTGCCTTAAATGTGGCCCCATCTATGATCACATCTGTTAAAAAATTTGTTCCAGATCTGAATTGTCTCAACTCATCCATAGTTGATGATAGTCAGGTCCAGAATGACTCTGAATTTGATTCTGAGGATTTGGATTTATTGGAGGATTATAAGGCACTTTATGAAGATTGGGTAAAGAAGGAAGAGAAGTTAAATCTTCTTATTGAAGAAAATGAATATCTTTCAAAGGAAAATGAAGTTCAGAAAGCTTCAAATGAACTTCTCTTAAAAAAACGATATCGAGAAAGCTTCCATAGCTAGTGGAAGTCATGCTCACCAAGAAAGATATTGATCTTGAAAAGACCAAACCGACCTTGAAAGTGCAAATGAAACTATGTCCAAGCTAAACAAAGGCAAAGTTAAGCTTGATGAAATCTTGACTTATGGTCAAGAAGACACGGCTGGACTAGGATTCAAACCTGTTGCATTTGTCAAGGAAAGAACGAATGGTGAAAATTTTATTCAAAACAAAAAGGTTAACAAAGAAAGATCTAGACTTTGGAAACGTCGGTACATCGCCATTACGCAACGTTTCGGGTCATATTAGACCTTATTGTTACAAAATGAAAGCAGATTTGGCAAGAAACTCTCACCGAAATGTTCCATACGAATGTCGTGGAAAATGTCTCCACATCGAATCGGCACATCCCGAAATTCGGAAAAATATGGGTCAAGAAAAGCGAAGTAACATGCAATGTTACATATACATCCTAAAAACCAATGTTCTTGGCTCATGGTTCTTTGATAGTGGATGCTCTCATATGACAGAACAGATGAACACTGCTGAATATTCTAGCTTTAATGGTGGAAGTGTGACCTATGGGGGTGGTGCAAAAGGAAGAATTGTTGGTAAAGGAAACCTCGATGTTGAGGGATTGCCAAGACTCAAGAATGTTCTTCATGTGGAAGGTCTCAAAGCAAATCTCATCAGCATAAGTCAATTATGTGATGATGATTTGCATGTCAAATTTGACAAAAATTCATGTGAAGTCTTTGGTGGTACTAACAAATGTATTCTTGCAGGTACTTGATCCTCGGATAATTGTTACATGTATGGTGAAGTTGTCTCATGTCATACCTCAAGTGTTAATGATAGTTCTCTTTGGCATAAAAAACTAGGACATGTTAGTTTTCATAAAATTCATGATATAATCAAGTATGATGCTGTTAGAGGATTACCAAAGGTTAACACAAAGAATGTGAGTGTGTGTGGTCCATGCCAAAAGGAGAAACAAACTAGAGTGTCCCACCCAAAACTTCAACAACGTTCCTCAAAACGTTGTCTTGAGTTCATTCATACGGATCTTATAGGTCCAATTGAAGTGGAAAGTCTAGGGAGAAAGAAATATTCTTTTGTGTGTGTTGACGATTTCTCTCGGTATACATGGATTATTTTTTTGAGAGAAAAGTCTGAAACTTTTGAGGCATTTAAGACTTGGTACAAAAAGGTCCGTAATCTATATGACTTAAAAGTTATTAAGATTCGTTCGGATCAAGGCACTGAGTATGAAAATTCGTCTTTTTCCAAGTTTTGCGATTCAAAGGGATTACTCATGAGTACTCGGCCCCAAAACTCCACAACAAAATGGAGTAGCGGAAAGGAAAAATCGCACACTTCAAGAGATGGCATGTGTAATGCTAAGCTCTCAAATTCTTTCAAAACATTTTTGGGCAGAAGCCTTAAATACGGCTAGTGACATTGGAAATCGTGTATATTTGAGATTCGGTAGCACAAGGACCCCTTATGAAATTCGTTTGGGCAAAAAACCGAATCTTAAATACTTTCATGTCTTTGGGTGTATTTGTTATCTTTTGAAAGACAAAGATCATCTTGCAAAATTTGATTTCAAAAGTGATAAATGCATCTTTGTTGGGTACTCGTCAAATAGTAGAGCATTTAGAGTCTTTAATCTTAGGACTAAGACTATAATGGAATCAATAAATGTTCCTTTTGATGATTTTGCTACTCTTGGACAGAAAATAGTCGAAGATGATGTTACAGGGCTAGTGGAGGATGCTTTATACAACAATGTTCCAGAGGAAAGTATTGCAGAAATTCAGAATCAAAACTCAAATGATTCAGAAATAAATGTGTCCAAAAATGTTGGGACATCCTCGAACACATCTGCCAACGATTTAGAACCAGCTGAAATAGAAGCAGAAATTAAAAATCCTGAATCTGTTGATGAAGCTGGATCTGATCAAAACCTGGATGTGTCAAGCAGAATTCAAAAAAATCTCCCTACAACTCAAGTGATAGGGAATGTGTTTGATGGTATGAAGACAAGACAGAAAGGTAAAGTCGATTACAAGAAAATGGTAAGCTTGACTTATTTATCTTCTTAATGTGTCAATGTTAGAATTTGCTTTTACTTGGGGAACAATTTGGTTTCATGGTATAGTAAGAAACAAAACTGTGTTTCTTTATCAACCGATGAATCAGAATATGTAGTGGTTGATAGTTGTTGCTCTAAACTTCTTTGGATGAACCAAATGGTCAATGACTATGGGTTACATAGTGATACCCTTGTTGTTTATTGTGATAAATCCAGTGCGATTGATATCTTGAAAAATCATGTTCAACATTCCCGTACCAAACATATTGATATTAGACATCACTTAATTCGGGATTTGGATGAACAAAATATTGTCCGCATGGATTTTATAACTGAGAACCAATTGGCTGATGTCTTCACCAAGACTCTTGATTTTGAGAGATTTTCTACTCTTAGGAAATCTCTAAGTCTATGTGTCATTTGAGTGTCTCACAAAATGTGGTTCCAAGTGTGACCACATGTGCATGTTGTACACCAAAAAATAAAAAATAAAAAAATCATCATCAATCATCTTGCATTTGTTTTGGGCACGACTTTGTCAAATGATATCATTCTTAAATGTGGTATTTGGAAGACATTTTTTTTTGAATGTGGATCTTTTTTCAAAATCTTGTGAAAAATTTTTTTTTCCAGTGAATGAGCCAAAGTAGTGATTGGAAGCCTTTGAGGAAAAAAGCTACCTTCTCAATGTGTATGCAGCCACTCATATGTGATCGTATCATCTAGATCAATATGTTCTTTGAAATTTTGGCGTGATCATATGAGAAAGGGCTATCCTTGAGGTAGAGTGAAAGCTACCTACTGGTTAAATCCCTTCAGCTATAAGGCAAAAATCATCATTTAAAGGAACTGGGAAAAAAGAATCTTGATCCATTGAATTCGAAGTTGAAAATGTGTCTCTCACTGTGCCAACATTTTTCTTCACATTCATTGAACAAAGTCCTTCACATGTGTGCGCATTGTCTTATTCTTCATGGTTAGCCATATCAATAGGGCATTTGGTCTGGTGAAAAATATTCATGCTGTTGTTTTCCACTATCTATTTATTCCAGTGTGGTATATTGACTGAAAATCTTTATCCTTGAATTTGTTTGTCTAAAAACAATTTGAATGGTTCTTGATTTTTGAGCAGTGAGACAAATTGATGGTATTTTTGCAGAAGATTTATCAAAGATAAATGTTGGGTAATATTGTGTTGCCTAATATCTTTTGATGTTTTTTGGCTCATCCTTGACTTTGTGAAGCAATCAACGGGGAGGAAATTTCTTATTACCATAATTCAAAATTGGGTCTCCTAGTATCTTTGGTAAGTTGAAGGTTCCATTCTCACGAAGGATTTTTTCCCTTCCAATCTGTTTCTTCTTCTTCCTGCAAAATCCTCCTCCATTTCTGGCCAAAAAGGGGGGAGAGAGTTCTAAGGTAGGGGGAGAATTTGAATTTCGGTTATCATCAAATTCAGGGGGAGATTTTGATTCATTATTTTGCTCTAAAGTGTGTTTTGACCAGAAAGGCAAAAAGGGGGAGATTGTTGGATTTTAGAATCCTCTCAATCAATTCTTAATTTGGGTCAATTTGGTAAATTGGTAATTGACTAATTGATTGATTAATTTTTGCCTTTCTTGGTGAAATTTGAGATCAATCAATCAAGATTGTGATTAATAATATTTTTGGTATATCTTGATTGATTAGTTAATTAGAGGATAATTGATGTTAAATTAGGTAAATAATAGTTGACTTTAGATTAGTTTTTGTGTGATTGTTTTTGCCTTTCTTAAATCTATTTATTCATAGATGATTGAAGTTATTTTTGGTATATATTCATTGACTTTTTTGATTGATTCAATCAAGGATATTGATTGATGTAATTGTAGTAAATTGTTATACTAACAATAATACTTCCTTTTAAGTGTTCTTCGTGTAGTCTTGGAGCATATTTAAGAAGCAGTTCTCTGCCTCATTCCGTGCGCTTTTGAGAGAGATTTGAGAAAGAAAAGTTTCTAATACACTGGCTGTCTTGTACTGAATGTGAGCAGAAATACAGACACATCCTCCAACACATTTCGTTCTGAGGTTCTAAAACTGTGTTGAAGTTTCTTACCACGATGGATGCCAGTGATTATTAGACAGGATTTTATTTCCAGAGTATTAGTTTCTATTCTCATATGTCTACTTTCTTTGTTAGGATCTTTTGTTAAAGTTTCACTAGTTGTTTTCTTTGTAACGGGTTCTATATTTTCTAGTGAAAGGTTTTTGCCATATTGGCACGTCTAAAAGTATTTATACTTGTAGATAAAGGTTACAACAATCTTGTTAAATTTCTGTTTTATTAATTCTGCTGCGATTCCACTGGATGTTACAGTAGATGTTATCACATCTTTGATAACATTTACTATATTCCAGCATTGTTTTTCCTTAGTTACATAGCTATAAAACTTTCAAAACCAGTTTCTTCCAGCACATGATATGCCTTGCTTAGTAATTATCGTGTGCCCACGTACAAACTTTGATGCCAATTCTGCCCATATTTGTACTCTTTTCTACAACTTTTTCCATTTTATCATGGATCCAGAGTAATATTTATCTCAATATTTAGCAATAATTCATAGAAAATATTATACTAAAATTACTTCTATCAAGTGATTTAAATAATTAATTATGTTCGACAAGAAAATAAAGAAAGTAATTTTAAAATGGGATTGATTTCAATGAGAGAAGATCTTGGGTTTTGATTTTCAATTGGCTTTTCTGTTGTGATTCACTAAAGGATTCCTATTAACGTTATTCTATTCTTGGAAGTCAGGGATTCAAAAGTCACCGTTAAGGGTCATCGCTTCGTATAATGGTGCTAATTAAGAGTACAAATTCACGGGCTTTCATTACCTATAAATTTATACCTTTAATCGCTTCCAATCACACAAAACCCCAATTGAATATCTTAAGGAGGATTTGTAACGTGGACTAACCCAACCAAAAGACAACTATGATGCATTTTCCAAAATCGCTAAGTCATTTTCATGCACCTAGCAATTTCTAAAATCATGTAATAGGTGATCAAGTTATTACAAGCATTAAGAACACAACATAATACCCAAAAAAAAAAAAAAAAAGCAAAGTGATACCCAAAATTAAATCACAACATCTTTCGTATAAAAACCCTAGGCAATTAATTTAGCTCTTAGCTAGGGAAATAGCTGACCAAATCTCCAATAAAAAGTACCATCATTTAATAAAGAGTGGTGCTAAATACAACACCCCCTAGCAAATTGACTATTTTGCCCATATTATAAATGAAAAAAAAAAAAGACAAATCCGCCACCTCTAGGCGGACAAAATTCAAAAATCCACCTAGACTAGGCGGATCTCAATTCCAGCCATTATGCCGTCAAATTTTTTTTTTACACTTTCAGCCCCTAAAATTAACATTTTCGTTAAAAAGTTAACGGAATCTGTTAGGTCCACGGTGATGTGCTCAGAGTATAGGCTAGAGGGGGGGTGAATAGCCTATACTACGTGTTGTTAAAAAATTTCATCATATTTTAATTATTACGTTGGAAAACATGGATGAAATTTTTAACATAAATGGGCCATCTTCCTAGTTTTAACAACTCAGCCGATGCTTTTATATCGGACGATGTGAATCGGCAGTTTTGAAGAACAGGTAAAAGGAAGATGTTGTTATACTTGGCTGATAGACAAGAGTTTGAGCAGCGAAAGAATATGCAGCTTAAGTATAACAAACAAGATTAAAGTAACTGTAATTGAATGTGTACAATTTTATCATAACAGTTAACTAAAATCTTGTATTAGATGCATCAATTTCTTTCCACAACCAGATTGCACAAGATATATCAAATTTTACAGGAAAGAGAAATAAAGGCTGAATGTATCAAAATATAATTTATATTAAAATTCAGCAGAGGTTTGCTCAAAGACAAACATGCTTAGTACATCAACCTAGACTCTCTATCCTAGCAATCTACTTAGGAAAGAAAAATGAGAGATTAAGAAAGCAAAATCAAATCTATCGAAAATACATTGGAAGATGTACTCAAAATTGATTGAGGTATCTTCCTGTAGTTTCAACTCGATAGATTTGTTATGAAAAGAGAATATTAGGCGTTGTTCAAATAACTAGTATTTGAACAACTGTGTGCTGAGCACTCGGCCAAATGTGATGACAATTTATTGCACAATCGACAACACTTATAATGTAGTATAAGTCTGCCGATATGAATGCAATGTGGATTATTAAGTTCTGGCTCTTCATCGAACATCTTCAAGCTTGAACTGTCTTCAACGAATCTCAGAATGCTTGGTCTCTTGCTGAGGATTTGAAGTGCAGTCACTGAAGAGACTGAGTCTTTCGAAGGAAGAAAGAACTCAAATCAAAAACTGAGTTTTTGATCAAGCAAAGCTTCTCTGCCTTTAGAATTTCTGTTTATCTCTCCTACACAAAGTGTTTTGTTCTTACACTTGTGTTTTTCTCACTCCTGAGTGGATCTCTCACAGGTATTGCACAAGCTCAGGCTCTCTCTTCAGCATACCCCAGGAGATGAAAATGAGAGTTATCTTATATAGGCTGGAAAAGATGATTTAGTCGTTGGAGCTTTGAAAATCTGCCCGTTGGAAATCTGACCAGTTTAATGCATCAGAGTGCATTGTTGAGTCTGTTGGGCAAAGACCTTCTGTTTAAGCTTTTTGTCTTGAAGTTGACCCGTGTGTCAGGCTGACAGATTTGGACATATCATGCTTTGCCTGAATAGTTGCGCACTCTGTTTGGCCTTTTATGGGATGAAGTCTTGAAGACTGAGACCAGTACACGAAAGAGGAAATGTCTTCTGAGTAATAGTGAAAGTGCAGACATCGATGCGTATCTTGAGCTTGTCAGAAAGATCTTGTAACGGATCTATTTTGACATGTAGCGTTATAAGTCACGACCAATGTTCCTCTTGGACAATCAGCTTCTCTGCAGTTGTTCATATGAAGATCTTGGCTGATACTGAGATCTGCCGATGTGATAACTGCTGAAGTAGAGGTTGCTGATGAGACATGGCTGGAAGGAATGTCTGCTGGTGAGACATTGCCGATGAACATGTCTGTTGGCGCATGAAGAGCTAATCCATATTAAAGTTGTCATCACTTTGGTAGGACAAAGACTCGAATATGTACAGAGACTTCCTAGTCTAATGACCTATGCATTGTTTCAACAAGTGCCACACTAAACGCACCCTTTTAGCCACTTGTGAAACATGCGTTGTAATGGGAACAAGCAAATCACTGTGTTGGAATATGTATACATATATATCAGCTGATTTACAGGCATATTCCTAACAATCTCCTCCTATTTGCTTGGGACCATTACTACAATTGACTTATACATACAGCTCTTTAAAAGCAGATATTCAATCCTTAGTAATAACATGCCATTATTGAATAATCATTTTATATCAAGGCATGCCCTAGGTTGAACTTACAAGCGATAGTGTATGTATAGTCACCTATTGCTATGTATTTACAGACTCGATAAATGAAGGTACATATACAAAGCAATAACTAAAATAATGTTTAGGCAATTATGAGATATAATTGATAATATTGCCATAAAGGTGTTTTTCTTGCGATGTAATAAGTATGATCTGAAGTAGCATGAGCAAGAAAAAGTTATGATTCAGTGTACTTAATCGAATTGATTAAGTATCCGATGTTGTGAAGAATAAAATCATCTTGTTGTGATAGTCATTTTAGAAATAGCTGATTGGTCAGTGAAGAGTGTCATGTTTGTTTGGGGGTCATTACTACAATCTTTCCTCCTTAGTATACTTCTTAACTTATGTTGAATGACTGAATGACTACTATCTCTTTTCTTCACAATCTCTCCTCCTTAGTATATTTAATAATCAGCTTGTATGTATATGTCAATTTTACTAGTTTCCTCTTCCTTAATGGTCACAAGCGAATTTTCTCCTCCTCTTGCTAGTTTCCTCCTCCTTAATGGTCACAAGCGGAATCATTCTTTGATAGAGATGAGGAGGTCCGTATATGAAGCTTGTTTTTTTGGGGATAGGACAAGGTATAAGGACGGACTTATGTTAACTCACAAGGTATGAGGTATAGTTATGACATGTAGTGGGGATGAATTATGTTTCTTAATGGTCACAATGGATGTACCAATATGGTATCTCTCCTTCGTAGAAATATGTGCAGATAAGTTTTCCCTTGTTTTTCTGTATGTGCACTTTCTTAATCTTTTCTTCTAAATTTGTTACTTAATTCGTATCTTATCTCTTTATACGTATCTCTCCTCCTCATTGTCTTAATATTTTTATATGTTTCTCTTACCTTCTTAATATCGATATATGTTAAATATCTACTCATCATCTCTTCTCCTTAATATCAACGCTACTTATAGCATTTCTCCTCCGTATATATATATATATATATATATATATATATATGTCATTCTCTGTATGTATCGGACGAGTCATAGAACCTGTTTAGGACAACTCATAAGGTATGAATTTTCGTTATATGATAGCGATTTTAAAAAATTTGTTAACTCTCCTCCTCAAAAATATATGTTAAACATGTGTTATATATATTCTCCTATTTTTATTAATAAGTAATGGTGCAAGGCCATATGTAAAGAGATTTTACAAGAGAGTAAGTATAATAGGATGAGTTATAAAGATTTTAATTGGGCAAATCATGAGTTATGAAGAGCAGATAAACTTTCTCTTTTAGTAGGACATCGTCATTTGAGAAGCATGTCAACATAGATCTGAAGCATAAGATATGCATCTAAGAATGTCCTATAAGGCATTTTTCTTTCGTCAATGTGTCAATTGTTTAAGTTGGAATGTGGAATCCATAAGAGTATATGCATATGCAAAGATGTTTATGTTGAAAATAGCTGTTAGACAGGAAGAATATGTACTAGGACAGATTACAATAAGTAAAACAAAATTACAGTAGCAAATGTGACTGAACAAAAACATATTACAAACATAACACAAAAGAAAATTATTTATCAGAACAGAAACCTAGTTAGACATTCTATTAAAGTAAAGTAGAGGATGAAGGTCTTCATTTCTAGTCAAAGGGAACATTGACCGCTGGGTTAGGTGCAGAGTTGTCATTTGTAAGTTGAGATTCTTCTTGAGTTGGAGATGGTTCAGGTGGAGCATTTGTGGAGATGGAAGTGGAGAGAGTAGTAGTCGCAGTAGTTGAGACAAGACTTGTTGAAGGAATCCAGGGAGTGAAGTTTGATACATTGTTTCTTGGATCTCGCAGGCGATTCCTTACTCGTCGACTGATTTGGCGAGGTCTGCGGATCACTGGTTGAGGAGTAGCTAGGAAGATTATTATTCGTTGTCGCATTTCATTATAGGAGATGGGTCGATGGTCTGAATTGAGCAGGTTTTGTGAACACATGATGTAGATTGATATATTCTGTAATGGTGAGGAAGAGTTGGGAAGGAAGATAAAGAAATGCTGAAGAAATAAGGAATATATTAAGGAAGCTTTGAAGGTAGGTTATCATTTATACGTCTTTCGAAGTTTTGAGAAGATGAAGGGGTTTCTTGGTTAGAGGAATTTGATAGGACGTTTTGGAGGCTTAAGAGTGTGAATGCATTTAATGACATAGCAATGATGTTCTAATTTAGGATTATGTCATCATACAGACAGTAGTTATAGCTATGATATAGGCAGTCTAGGGGTAATGTATAAATATTTTACTTTTAAACGAGAGGTTTAAATTATTTAATCAAATTAATTTATCTGCCTATACTGAGACATGACTGGATATAACTGCTGAGTTTAGATATTTTGTCTTGAGATATCAGCTGTTTTGGAGTGGTGTAACTTTTCATGAGGATTTGTTTGATAGCTGATACCAATTTTTAGGAAGAATATTAGAAGGTTATAAATTGTTGAGAAAGATATTTAAACGGCAGTGGATTGCATTTAGAGTGTTAACTGATAACTAATATGTGTTTGAGGTTAAGTTAAATCTTTATACCCATATAAATCTTATATATGAAGAATTGGTTAGGATTTCATTATTTCAAGGATTTGGAATTTTATCAGCAGTTTGTGTAGGCTATCTGCTGAGGTAAGAATCGCTGATAAGAGGGTTGTCTGGTGTTTTTCTTTGAAATAGAATTGACTGTTGTTTGGTGATATTTGAAAAGTTTGTTAAATTATAGAGTCAATATCCTAATTGATTTAGTGAAGTGTTTCAGCAGATGATAAAATGTATGATAAGCAAAGATCTACTAATAATATAAATTTATAAGAACACTTCTTAGAATTTTTGAAAGGAGAAGTCAGACAAGTGAGATATTGAAAGTGTACCTGAAATGATGTCCAAGCTTCTTCTGTGCAACAGGTCGTATCAATCCTTAGCAAGAAAAGGGTTTTGCTAAAGAGTATTTTCATACTAACCTGTAGATGAGAGTGAGGCATGAAATATATATACAGCAGGGGTTATATCAGCCATTCACTCCTGAGGAAGGACTAGTTTTTGGGAGCAACAGTCTTCCTAAGAATCCTATGATCTCTAGCTATTTTCTGAGATAGGTCAATTTCACCAAAAATGTTTATCAGTCCTTTTGAAAGTTAAGCATGTGATAAAGTATAACAGAGTGTATTGAATTCAGTCTGTTTGATGATTAGTTGTTAGCCAAGATGATATATCATCATGAGAAACTTCTGACCTTGCCTTTTCATTACTAATCTCAAAGGTCATACTAGATTTGATAGTTGTCATTACTGAGAGCACAAATTACTGTTGAGCTATTTTGAAAGGAAGTGTAAGCCTTTGATTTTTAGAAGTTAAAAAGCTGGGATTTTAGTAATTGAATAATGAAAGTATTTTCATATACTTTGATGAGATAAATCCTTTATAAGTTCAAATGCTTACAGCAGTCTTTAGGTTGACATAGCAGACAATTTGGTTCAAAGTAGATTTACTAGTAATCTTGTATGTAGGATAGAGGAGTCAGAGATTTAGTAATAGATTTGCAGTAACTTAAAGGTAAGATGTAGACATAAAAGGTTATCCTTTAGGCAACTGCAGTCTACCTATGTTGAACAACTAGAGTGTTCGGTAGATCTTGAATTGGACCATGATGAGATGTTTTAATTCAAAAAGGCAATTATCAGATTGTGTAAAGCAAAGATTTTAACTTTTTGGTAATAGACCAAAACTCAATATAGCCGATTTTATAGGACTGGTTTGCTGATGGGGTTTCAGCAGAGTTTGTGTAAGAATTGTGTGATCGTTTCATCAAGGTCAATTTCTTCAATTATCAGAGGAATGTAAACACTATGATGAAGAAGAATGATGTGTAGATCAACACAGTTAATACACATTAATTCATGCTATCAGAGGAATTCAAATAATTAGATAGTCATGATGAAAAGTTTCAGGACTTGTATTCAATAATCCAAATAGTTTTGAACAATACATAGTGGGGATCAGCTGATTACAAGAACAATACAACTGGAATTTTGACAATACTGCAGATTACAGGATAAAGATACATAATGATTCAATTTAGAATAGAAAATTTGTTACAAAGTAGTATCCAAGATATCCTAATCCTAAGAACATAATGAGAGGTCATCAGTCAAGGATTTTGGAATAGATCAAGATGGCTGTGTCCGTTTTTGATCTCCTCCAGCTCTCGGCGGAGGCAGAACACGTGCACGCCTTCGGGTCATTATGAGAGCACCGTAGGGTGATGGCCATCAAGGATTTACTGCTTTGGCCATGAATCCCCTTTGATTTGCTCAGGGATGGATGGTGGCGGTCAGCAGTTTGTCATCCTCATCAACACCTTATTAGCTACCTAATCCAGTCGAGCTGAATTATCTGCATCAGCCATCTTTGGGGTGATGGCCGGTATACTCACATATAACCAGAAGAGTTGTTGTACACAACGATTTATCAAATGCTTTCCAAACATTTGATAACTCTTTTCTGGGATCTTCTCTGAGATGCTCATGTATACATGCAGAGTAACGATGGTCAGATAGGTATATGCTAATTGATTTTCATAGTGATTCATCTGAAAACATTTTAGAATATCAATGAGATTGATAGCTAAAAGTTAGAAGTGAAGTGAATCACTTTTGCTAGCATTAATTAATAACTTTCTATCTTATCTTTTAATACAATTGATTGAAGACATTCTTAAGTGTTCTGATAATCAAAGGTTTGTAGCATATAATTTAATTTTTGCCAACAAACTTTCAGGATTATCGGACAAGACAAAAGAAGATTCTTTTATCAATTAATTTCAAGGCAAGATTGAAAATCTATAATTAATGATTTCTGGTACAAATGAGTTAATAAAATTTCTCTCAGATTTTATGACTGTGTTTTAGAAAGATGTTGAAAATATTTTTCACAGTTATGAACGATTTTAAATTTCAGAATGCATCTTTGAGAATTTTAGATCAACTCATTAAGAATAACAGAAATAAAATCAGAACAACTTTGAATGAGTGAATATGAAGGAGTCATACCAAGTTGTTGAAGGGTTGACTTGATCGATTTCTAGGACTTGAACTTAGTAACATTTTGGGAAAATTTTGAATCAATGTTTTGCATCTAGTGTAATCAGTAAGCAGTTTGTGAGTTTCTTCATAGTAGAGTTTGGATGAGGAAGGAGCTCTACTTATACTCACGGAGGTTAGACTGAAGGACTTTCAATAATGGAGATTTACTGTAGAATTGTCCTTTTAAACACGCCTTTGCAGAGATAGGCTGTGATGTCTAGATTTTCTCAAGATTCTTGGAAAAGATTTTGAAAAACGAAAGCTTTTGTCATTTTCCAAAGTTTTGAGAATAGCCTTAACTTTAATCGAAGTAGTCAGTCTTCGTAAAGTGTGCCTCCACCTTTAATAGACTTGAGAGAGAATAAGTCATTTAAAGGTTTTTACTCCTATAAGTCAGCACATATAACTGAACTTATGAAGTGTTAGTTGGCAGATATTGAAATTCAGCCAACTATGATAGTCTTCAAAACTGTTTTAGATCAGTTGATATGAAAAGTGCTTATACGTTTTTGAAAACCGTTTGCATAACGTAAATCATACAAGCATATAGATATATCAATATAATCGCAGTATGACAAGACCTTATGCAGCATGTCTGATCATTTATATTAACGAATCAATTCAGCAGACATGAATACAGACCATTAATAAGCCAGTAGCTGACCTATTTTGTGCATGCGGGAGAGGTGGTCTTTATCAATACTTTGGATTCATCAGTGAATTTCTCTTATAGTGGCACTAAGGACCAGCAGGTATTAATTTGACCTTGAGTGAGTGAAGGACATAGATGATTTGAGTGGTTAGCAATCCTTCATGAATCAGCAGTCAAGTTGATGTCTGCCGCTGGAGAATAAAGTTGCATGTTTGACCTTTCTTTCGTATGAGTTACTGCCTTGAGTACTCATAGTGAAATTGTTAGCAACATTTATGAGCTAAAAATAGCTCCAGAAATTCAATAATACGAGTGAGATTTAATAAGCACAGATTCAAATAATTTCTTAGCCTATAGCTTATAAATGTAACTCAGGATATCAGGAAGTTAATAGATGGAGTTACTTTCTCACTATACTCTTTTGAACGAATCTGCTCATAGAAGTTGAGGAACTTGTTCTTATGTTGAGCTGAAGTTCATTGAGTGTATCTTTTAGGCAGAAGCTTTTAGTTGAAGAAGAACAATTTCATCTTTGATGTCCTTAGACCAAGAGCTAATAATCACAGTGATTTTGGAGATGACATAAATTTGATTTCCTTTAAATTTCCTTTGAAACTCTTCTTATTTCATTTGCTTTAATCTTTCATAAGAAGTTTTCTCGAAACGGTGTTAGATTGAGACAATCGTTAGCCTTATATTAAGATAGCAAATTTTAGAAGTGAATTTGAGTAATTCATCCATCACGTATGAAGTTGACATATTTGCCATAGGATATATTATGAGTTTTGAAAATGGACAATTTTTGAAGTAAACATATATAATCCTTAGCAAGTCAATCTCTATTTGACTATAGTACTTCTCTTCATAATATCAATATATTTCTGATATACGAGAGATTTTCTTATAGTAATCACATACTCATCACAATGTTCTTTCTCACACATTTTTGAAAACAAAATTGATTTTGATTTGAAACAGGCGTTTTCAAAAATGGCTTCCAGGTCTCTCAGTCAAAAGATTTTTGAAAATAAGGAATTTGAAGAAGACCCTTTTTGACTGAGCATCTAATCTGAGCAACTGGATCTAAACTCTCAGGTTGTTAAGCCTGGAATGAAATTTTCAGAGTACTAGCTCTGATACCAATTGTTAGGTCCACGGTGATGTGCTCAGAGTATAGGCTAGAGGGGGTGAATAGCCTATACTACGTGTTGTTAAAAAATTTCATCATATTTTAATTATTACGTTGGAAAACATGGATGAAATTTTTAACATAAATGGGCCATCTTCCTAGTTTTAACAACTTAACCGATGCTGTTATATCGGACGATGTGAATCGGCAGTTTTGAAGAACAGGTAAAAGGAAGATGTTGTTATACTTGGCTGATAGACAAGAGTTTGAGCAGCAGAAGAATAAGCAGCTTAAGTATAACTAACAAGATTAAAGTAACTGTAATTGAATGTGTACAATTTTATCATAACAGTTACTAAAATCTTGTATTAGATGCATCAATTTCTTTCCACAACCAGATTGCACAAGATATATCAAATTTTACAGGAAAGAGAAATAAAGGCTGAATGTATCAAAATATAATTTATATTAAAATTCAGCAGAGGTTTGCTCAAAGACAAACATGCTTAGTACATCAACCTAGACTCTCTATCCTAGCAATCTACTTAGGAAAGAAAAAGGAGAGATTAAGAAAGCTAAATCAAATCTATCGAAAATACATTGGAAGATGTACTCAAAATTGATTGAGTTATCTTCCTGTAGTTTCAACTCGATAGATTTGTTGTGAGAAGAGAATATTAGGGGTTGTTCAAATAGCTGGTATTTGAACAACTGAGTGCTGAGCACTCAGCCAAATGTGATGACAATTTATTGCACAATCGACAACACTTATAATGTAGTATAAGTCTGCCGATATGAATGCAATGTGGATTATTAAGTTCTGGCTCTTCATCGGACATCTTCAAGCTTGAACTGTCTTCAACGAATCTCTGAATGCTTGGTCTCTTGCTGAGGATTTGAAGTGTAGTCACTGAAGAGACTGAGTCTTTCGAAGGAAGAAAGAACTCAAATCAAAAACTAAGTTTTCAATCAAGCAAAGCTTCTCTGCCTTTAGAATTTCTGTTTATCTCTCCTACATAAAGTGTTTTGTTCTTACACTTGTGTTTCTCTCACTCCTGAGTGGTTTCAAGAATGAATACCACAATCTCTCACAGGTATTGCACAAGCACAGGCTCTCTCTTCAGCATACCCAGGAGATGAAAATGAGAGTTATCTTATATAGGCTGGAGAAGATGATTTAGTCGTTGGAGCTTTGAAAATCTGCCCGTTGGAAATCTGACCAGTTTAATACATCAGAGTGCATTGTTGAGTCTGTTGGGCAAGGACCTTCTGTTTAAGCTTTTTGTCTTGAAGTTAACCCGTGTGTCGGCGACAGATTTGGACATATCATGCTTTGCTGAATAGTTGCGCCGTGTTTGGCCTTTTATGGGATGAAGTCTTGAAGACTGAGACCAGTACACGAAAGAGGAAATGTCTTCTGAGTAATAGTGAAAGCGCAGACATCGATGCGTATCTTGAGCTTGTCAGAAAGATCTTGTAACGGATCTATTTTGACATGTAGCGTTATGAGTCACGACCGATGTTCCTCTTGGACAATCAGCTTCTCTGCAGTTGTTCATATGAAGATCTTGGCTGATACTGAGATCTGCCGATGTGATAACTGCTGAAGTAGAGGTTGCTGATGAGACATGGCTGGAAGGAATGTCTGCTGGTGAGACATTGCCGATGAACCTGTCTGTTGGCGCATGAAGAGCTAATTCATATTAAAGTTGTCATCACTTTGGTAGGACAAAGACTCGGATATGTACAGAGACTTTCTAGTCTAATGACCTATGCATTGTTTCAACAAGCTGCCACACTAACCGGTACGCAGCCCTTTTAGCCACTTGTGATTTGTGAAACATGCGTTGTAATGGGAACAAGCAAATCACTGTGTTGAAATATGATACATATATATATCAGCTGATTTATAGGCATATTCCTAACAGAATCGTTAACTATTTAACAGAACTTGGTAGATCCGCCTACACTAGGCGGACATATCCCAAAAATCCACCTACACTAGGCGGATCCATGATTCTGTCAGTTTGTATTTTTTTTAACACTTTCAACCCCTAAAATTAAAATTTTCGTTAAAAAGTTAACGGAATCGTTAAAGTTTTAACAGAACATGGTAGATCCGCCACCCATAGGTGGATTTCTTCCTAGAGATCCACCACCCCGAGGTGGATTCTTCCTAGAGATCCACCTCCTCGAGGTGGATTTCATTTTAAAAAAAAAATTATAATTGAATGATAGGAAAAATAGTATTTTCTTAGAAGGGGAGTGTTGTATTTAGCATAAAAGGGGTATTGTATTTAGCACCTATGTTAATAAAAGTAGAGAATAAAGTGTACAATACTTTCAATGGAAGATGATTGATAATCCTTAGATTTCCTCGCACAATAATGTGAGTAATTGAAGCGATCGAGAGAGAGGGAGGGCTACTGTTGTGCTCGTTTTTTTTTCCCCAAATCTGATCTAATCGCATGTCAAAAGTGATCTCCAAAGTAATAATGAAGTAGGGAGCAAGTATGGTGGCAGAATGGTAAATATGCTGAAGTTTTTAGGCAAAAAGGAATAAAACGCCACTAATCTGCTAAGAAATCGCTTGGAGAAAACTGGAGCGTGAGCGGTGCGGCTGAAGGGCATCTACGAAGCGGCACTGTGCGCCTTGAGTTCGATGCGGAGCGCTAGAAAACAAACAGTGGAGGCTTGTTTTCTTCTCTGATTTGATCTTTTTAATAATTTCTCTGGTGCCCCTAAAGTTCCCAGGAAGTGAGTTGCAGACCCTATCCTCGCAGACTTTGTAGTTTTATCCTCCCTTAGGACTGTCAACCACCGTTAGCTTGTTTCCTTTGCAAATCATTGACCGAAGGCTAACGGAACTCAACCAACTTCAATCTTTTCCCCGATTTTGCTTCGATTTGCGAACATTGAGCAATAAATTATTAAATATCTTCGAGAAATCTACATGAAGCACAAAAATACATAAAATAGGATCTCAACTGCAAATAATTCTTAACCAAAGCCCAAAATATCAAATAAATCTTGAAAAAATAATGAAAATAATATTAAAATTACAAGTTTATCAGCTGTAGCAATGACAAATTGTTTTCCACTTCTTCATAATATTGGTCCTCCAGCAAAGAAGAACAAATAAAAACTTGGTAGTTATAAGAAAAACATAAAAATAAAAAAAGGAATCCCCCTTCCTCTGCCTAATAAATAGCCGGACAATTATAAACCCTAAAGACATAATTTTATTACGGTCTCTCTCTAAGTAAAGTCAAGCAAGAGAGGACAAAGAAAGCAGTGTAAGGATTTCTTCTCACTATCAAGGAGACATAAAGCAAAAGACGAGGAAGAGAATTCTTACATCAAAGATTGTAAATTGAATCAAGACATGGATCAAGGTAAGTGCCAAAATTATCCTCCATAAATTGTGTTTACGTGAAAATTATGTGCTATAAAATTTTGAGTATAATAGTACGTGTTATGAATTTCTATAAAAGTTGAATGCATGAAATTCTATTAAAAGTAACATACTACTCCCTCCGTTACAGGCAAAGAGTCCATTTTCCTTTTATAGAACTCAACATAAGACTAAATCAAATAAAAAATTTACATACTTTACTTATGTTTTAAGAAATAAAATTTTATTAATTAAAAACTATCTTAATAATACTATGGATTACAACTTTAATAACTTTGTAAAAATTACTAGATTTATGTTAATTATTGATCAAACTTTAGCTTAGTTGACCAAAAAAAGTTAAAAGTAGACTCTTTGCCTGAAACGAATGGAGTATATCACTTGAGGGTACTATACCATTTTGTCCTGTTTAAACATGCATGGATGGGATCTGTGAGTATGAATTCATCGTATATGCAGTGTAGAAAACATTAAAGGATAACAAAAAAGATAAGACAAGACAAGTTGCACGTAGAGCCACAGAAAGACATTGGCAGGCAATGGCACTGTGTAAGCGAAAGCTGAAAGGGAATGCTCAAACGACCGAGGCAGATGATAAGGGGGGCCGCCCATGGGGTCTAGTTAATTAATCACGGACCCCCACCCACCCCAACCCCGCTTGAATTCGTACTGAATCATGGGGTCGATAGAGCCCATGCATGTCACCGTGTGCGTGTGCGTGTGCTCGTGGACAAGATATAGAGATCATGGTGCGTACATTTAGCCCATGCATGTCACCGTGTGCGCGGGTGTATATATGTGTGGACGAGATATAGAGATCATGGTGCATACATTTAGCCCATGCATGTCACCGTGTGCGCGGGTGTATGTGTGGACTAGAGATAGAGATCATGGCGCGTACAATTAGCCTACGCATGTCACACTTGTGCGTGTGTAAGTGGACAAGAGATAGCGTATGTGGTGGGTACAACTAGTTAGGGTCGGGGTAAGAGTTACGTGAACTAGCTAGGAACATCAAGTGGTCATCGTCCCGACTTATGTCGAACATTTTTTTTTAGATAGGTGCAACTTGACTTTTGTCTAAAAATAAAAAATGAGTTCGGGTCCAATACTAGTCATGGAAATATGATGTATATATTTTTTATTTTTTTAAAAGTGTAAAACACGTAATTTATACTACATCCATCCTAAATTATTTTTTTGTTTGATCTGGCACACAAATTAAAAAAAATAATTAATTTCATTATTAATATTGGTATAGTGTATAGTTTTCTTAACACTCATGTGCATGTGGTCCATAATAAAGTAAAAAAAAAGTAAAGATAAAATGATAAAAAAATTATTCTAAAAAAAAAACTTTTAAACAAAATATATATATTTTTTATTAATATATATTATTAATAGTTTTTTTTTAATTTTTTGATGTCCTAAGATAAAATGATAAAAATATTATTCTAAAAAAAAAACTTTTAAACAAAATAATTATTTTGGAACGGATAAAAAATAAAAGAAGAACAATAATAAAGGGACAGGGAGAACAGTATTTTTAAAATTTTACAAACTATGTGTTTTATTATTAAACAAATATATATATATATATATATATATATATAAAAGTCTGATTTGTAATTAAAAATATTATAATTGACCAAATAAAAAGATCAAATATAATGATAAATTAGGAACGGACAGTAATTTTTTTTTTTTCTCTCTCTAATCTAGGGTGGTGATGGGTAAGGTCACATGCTTACCATAAATGCTTCAATCGTGACAGATAAGAGAGAAAAGCCCCCAACCACCCTCCCTTTCTGATTTGCCTTCCACACTAGCTTCTCCCCCCTACTATGCAGGAACAGTTCTTTGTGTCTCCTCTGGGTTGCTCTCATTGTCTCCCATGGTAAATAGTATGTTTATATATATACTCGTCGATTTATAACTTATTATCTTGTTTGAACTGATACATAAATTAAAAAAATAATTAATTTAATTATTAATATTAATATAATGTATTATTTTTTTTAATATTTATGTGTATATAATTCATAATTAAAATAGAAAAAAATAAAAGTAAAATAATAAAAGGAATGTTCTAAATTTTTTTTTAAATAAAATAATTATTTAGGAACCAACAAAAAAAAAAATAATAATTTTGGGACAGAGGGAGTATAATTGACGGATTTTCTTTTTAATATCAATAATAACAAAAATCGAACAATTTGGATCCTGAAATGAGTTCCAATTTAATGTGTCAATCGAAGATTCTATCAATATCAGATGACCCTTTAGTTGTAAATTTCTCACTTTATCTTTAAATTATTGTCTTATTATTTTTTTTTTCCATCTCTAAATAATTGTTTTATTTGAAATTTTTTCTTTTAGAACATTACTTTTATCATTTTATCCATATTTTTTCTCCTTACTTTAATTATGAGTCACATACACATAAATATTAAAGAAAACTACACATTATACCAATATTAATAATCAAATCAATAATTTTTTCTTAATCCGTGTGCTGGGTCAAACAAGACAATAATTTTAAGACGGAGGGAGTATTTGACGGTATTTGATCGGGTTTTTTTTTTTTTTTTTTTTGTTTTCATAGGAATGGATCAAATATGAGACCTCTTTGAATACTTTGTAATATTACTCTTTTGATATATACTTGTTCTCGTGGCTGCATTTCAGCCTTTCTAAGTTCTCGTGGCTGCATTTCAGCCTTTCAACTTAGATAACTTAATTGCCGTATGCAATGCATTATGAGGCTTTTCCACCTCCAACTTATACTAAATTTTAATTTGAGCCTCAATGATCCTTTTTTAAAAAACATAAAGAAGAAAAAAAAAAAAAATTGTGGTTGTTAATCTGGTTTTCAGTTCAGAGTTTCTTAAATGCCATTTCTCGTTCCATATGTATCCCATCCATATGTATGTGTGTTTGTGTGTTAGCTCTTTTGGCGTTATTGATGAGCTTTTGCATTGGTTTGCCCTACCTTAAGCCTCGTGTACATCAATGTCCCTCAATCCCATCAACATTTTAAATTTGAGGTTTGTTATTCCCACCTCATATCCTGGTAGTACATCCTTATATATTTTAAGTATATCAATCCCTAATATTTTCGAACATCCTAAGTACTAGAAAATTATATAAATGATCATAGTACTATTATTTAGTACTCCTTCCGTTCCAGCCAAAGAGTCTATTTTTCTTTTTTAAAAGTCAACATGTGACTAAATCAAAGCAAAATTTTACAAACTTTACTTATGCTTTAGGAAATAAAATTTTATTAATTAAAAACTATTTTAAGAATACTATGGATTGCAACTTTCAAAACTTTGTAAAAATCACTAAATTTATGTTAATTATCAGTCAAACTTCAATTAAATTGACCGAAAAAGTCAAAACTGGACTCTTTGCCTGGAACGGAGGGAGTAATTGATAAGACCTCGTACTCCTAATATTATAAATCTAACCAATATAGTCCTTCTGACTAATGGCTCATTTTTTTTAACGATCGTTAATTTTTCATCCCAATTATTTAAAGGGCTGCTCTATTTTATGAGGGATATTTTTGTTCATCAAATAAACTTTATTTCTTTCTCTAGTAAAATACTGTCTATGGGTTTTTCCGTCTCTTCCACCACCTCTAGCAGTGGCTGCCACCGTATAAACACACAGAAGAAATTAATCAAAAAAACTCAGGGGAACGTATGGTGTGCACGTGACGAACTTGGATACTCCTCATAAAATGGCTCACATAGACCATATGAGCAGCCCTGTTAAAAAATAGGATGGTGAGTTAACGACCATTAAAAAAATGGATGGGTCGTTAATCAAAAAGACTACATTGCATTCAATTCGTGAGTACATTGATTAGATTTAGGATATTGGGAGTATGGAGTCAAATCGGTTACCAAACGATAGTACAATGGTCATTTATATAATTTTTCCTCATAAATACTAAGTACACCCCACCCATTTTCCTATTTTATCCTTACTTACATTTTCCCCAAAATCAACATTTTGTAATCTCCCGATAGGAACCCCCCTCCCCCCACACACGGCTTTCTTCAAAAAATTATTACTTCACCATTTACATTTTAGGTTTAAATAGTACTAGTTTTGCAATTTGTATGTTAAATTATTGTTAGAGTTTAGTTACATGTTAATTTCTTTGCATTTTGGTGTTCAAATTTCGTGAATTATAGCAAATTATTTGGACTGAAAAATCATGGTTTTTGGGTCATAGCTGTTCGACACTGTGTAACCAAACACCTTTAGTGGTGTTCGGTAAGAGGGTGCCAAACACCACCAAAGATGTTCGATTTGGGGGTGCCGGATAGCTATGGCGCAGAAAATCACGATATTTCACTCCAAATTTGTTAAGGGCATTTAGATAAAAATTTATAATGATATTTTTGTAATATTCGAAGAGGCCGGGGGTGTACTAATATGGGGGTGGGAAGAGCAATGCTCTTTAAATTCTTAGGGTTACAGTTATCATATGAGCTCGAGTTTATATCAAAAACATTACTGGAAAATCGGTAATTAGTGACAGAAATTTCCGTAGCTAATTACGGGATTCCGTCGATAAATCCGTATTAGCGACGGAAGTCTGTCGAAAAAAAAAAGGTCGTTGTTTGTAGACGATGTCCTTTCCGTAGAAAATTAGAGACAGAAACCAGTTCTGTCGCTAAATTAGCGATGCTACTTCGCTACTGTCATGACCGTCAATAAATATTGACGGAAATGTCGTCTCTAATCAGCGACGAAAATTAGAGACGGAATTCAATTCCGTCACTAATTAGCAACGGAACTGGGTTACCATATTAGAGACGAAAAGTTTAGTGAAGAAATTGTCCGTCGCTAAAAATTAAAAAAAAAATTAAAATATATTTAAAAATTGGTTTTTTTTTTATACCTGATTTCAACAAATAACATGATATTAATAAAAACTCTCCAAAAATTAAAACATACCAAAAATTAATTACAAAATTACCACAAATTAATTACAAAATTATAAACATAAATTAAATTAAAATTGTTAAAACAATTGTCGACAAATAAATTGTTCAAACTAATCTTCATTGAATAAATTTCGGGGTTGGAAATGAGATGAGTGATCAGACGGACGGGGTTGACTCTGAGGGAAACGTTCTAGGGTGACCTGCATCTAGGCCACGGTCTGTTGGGTTTGAGTGAGTTCTGTCTCCAACCTCGAAAAGTTGCGCGCCTAGTCAATGTTCGGCTGGGCCTTAGTTCGTGTTGTTGATCCAGAAGCACGTGAAGCCATGGTTAGCACGTGCGAGGATCCCCCGTGTCCGCCCATCCCGTAGACTCTATCGTCCCTTTTCGCCCATTCAATTGAGGTGATCTCCTCCCATAATGGTTGGTTAAACTCATTCACGTTAGGAATACGAGTCTCATACTCAACTTGTCATAATATATATATATATATATATATATATATATGGGGAGTATTCAATAGTTACTACATCTCATTAACCATTGATGGTTACTATTATTATTAACCATTAGATCAAAAATCGATGGGTAAGATTTAATGGTTAGTTGGAAAATGCAATTAATGTAAGTAGGTGAGTCATTTAATGCAATTAATCTCAACCTTAGATTTTTTATCCAATGGTTAATAGAAGACCAGTGTTCTAAAACGCACCGCCAAGGACCGTCTAGCTAGACGCCACCTAAACGTTGGGCGCCGGCACCACACTGCGATTAATGCCAAATCGGATAAAAAGTCGTTAGAGAAGATAACCGCCGACTAGGCACCCAAGTCGTCGACTAATCGGACAAAAAGTCACCAGAAAAGAGAGAGTGAGAGGAGAGAGAAAGAGACCGAGAAAGAGAGACAAAGCGAGAGACCGACAGACCGAGAGAGAGGAAAGTCGTCGAGATCCCGTCGTCTGACAGTGAGTGAGAGGCGTGATCTGAATTTGTGTGTGAGAGAGAGAGGCACAACGAGTGGGGCGTCAATTTGGGAGAGAAAGAGAGAGAGGCACTGTGAGTGAGGTGTGAATTTGTGAGTGAGGCGTGAATTTGGGAGAGAAAGAGATAGAGGCACTGTGAGTGAGGTGTGAATTTGTGAGAGGAAGAGAGGTGAATTTGTGAGGTGGGAGAAAGAGAGGTGAATTTGTGAGAGAAAGAGAGGCGCATGTGCATTTAGTTTTAGGGTTTTTACTTTTTCAAAATTACAATCTCCCCCCTTTATTTATTAAAGTATTTTTTCTCCCTACTCAAGTTATTAAAGTATTTTCTCTCCCCCCTCAAGTTATTAAAATATTCCCCTTCTCCCTTCGACCTTGAAATGATAGTAAATTTGATTTTAACTTTTAACTTTTAATCTTGTAATGTGAATATATGATCATTATTTTTAGTTTATTTAGTCATATTTAGCTATTTACTATTGTTGCAAGCTTGCAACATGTTTGGTATGAACCTATGGTGTAATTATGTCTCGATTTCTAGGCCCTGACTAGGCCCCTAGGTGCTAGGCCCTGCTCTAGCGCCTACGATTTTTAGAACACTATAGAAGACTAACCATTGATGGTTAGAGAGATAAAGTAATCATTGAATACTCCCCCTATATATATATATATATATATATATATATATATATATATATATATATATATTAAAACACCATCATCTCAATTTAATAGTAAACAATAATTTTAATACTTATATACACAGCCTCTGCACGGGGATCAACCCACAACTGGATCTATCCTGCCTGATGTGCGTACTTACAAACACATCAGGGAATTGCACATGAGAACCATGTGTACGTACCTACAATCAGTACGTATTACTATTAGTTTTTTTATATTTCTAATAAATAAGAAATTATGAAATTGATGTATAAATTCTAAGTGTTTAATTACACTTAAACCCCCTTGTCTTTCTTAACACAAATCTAATTATACTTTGAATTAAACTACTACCATTGATTATATAGCATCAACATGGCTTCCCAACTACTTTTAACATATATAGAGCAATAAATTGAATAAATAATAATTTTAACATATCTAAAATTAAGTCTAAATGTGGACAGTTTCATACCGTTCCACTGAGGTAGTCGTAAAAAGAAGCATATCTTTCGTTTCAAATATTAATTTTTTCCATATAGATTAGCTTAAAAGGAATTTCATTTAATCGAATAAAATTTACGTTTCTCTCGTTGTAGCCTAAAAACACTCTTTTAAGTGTTTAGGTTTTAGGCCCCCATTATTCATTAATAAATTTAGAGGGTGTTGCCCCTCATTGTAAATATATATATATATATATATATATATCTATATATATATATATATATATATATATATATGTTAGAGATTGGTTTCAATAATTAGTGTTTGACCAAGTTTTTAGTTTGATTCAATTTATTGAAATGGAAATAAGTTGCAAAAATAAAATCTACATTTCGAGTAGATTAAGTTAGTATGTATATTTATTATCTCAAAGCCAATTTCGGGTGAATGAGATATTAATGCTTAAATTATGCAATTTAAAGAGTTGTGGGAATATGAAAAGTCATATCCCACATTGAATGAAAAAGGTGATTAAATGCACTTTATTAAATGGTCCACTCTAGGAGGAAGCGTTCAAGTGTTCTCCTCCAAGGTCCAACCTGGTTGTGTTTCTTGGGCTAGCTTTCCACTAGCACAAGTAGCTGCAAGGATGGTGCGAAGCACCATTCGAGCCCGAGCACGCAGGTCGCATTCGGCGCTTTAGAGGCACACATATGCATCGTCGTTAGGAGCTATTTGAGCTTTTATGTTTTGTTTAGTTCAACCAGTTGTGCGGCTCAGCTCAAAAACAACCTAGGTGCCAACAGACTTGGCCTTAAATGGTGCGGTTCAAGTTGCGTGGTTTCGGGCAGGTGCAAGCGGACGAAGCAGTTACACCTGTTAGGAATATACCTGTGAAACAACTGATATATATGTATGCATATTCCAACTCAGTGATTTGCTTGTTCCCATTACAACGCATGTTTCATAAGTGGCTAAAAGGGCTGCGTACCGGTTAGTGTGGCAGCTTAATGAAACAATGCATAGGTCATTAGACTAGGAAGTCTTTGTACATATCCGAGTCTTTGTCCTACCAAAGTGATGATAATCTTTCATATGGATTAGTTCTTCATGCGCCAGCAGACATGTCCACCAGCTATGTCTCACCAGTAGACATCTCCCTCAGCCATATCTCATCAGAAATCTTTACACCAGCAGTTTACATCGGCAGATCCAAGTATCAGCCATGCTCTTCATCAGAAAACTGCAGAGAAGCTGATTATTCACAAGAGGAACATCGGTCGTTGCTTAATGCTACAAGTCAAAATAGATCCATTACAAGATCTTCCTGACAGCTCAAGATACGCATCGATGTCTGTGCTTTGACTATTATTCAGAAGACATTTCCTCTTTCGTGTATTGGTCCTAGTCTCCAAGGCTACATTCCATAAAAGGCCAAACACAGTGCGCTACATCCCAGGCATGCTTGACAAGTCCTATTCTGTCAGCCTGATTCACGGACCAACTTCAAGACAAAAGCTTAAACGGAAGGTCTTTGCCCAACAGTTTGAACAATGCATTCTAATGCATTGATGATCCAGATCTTCAACGGGCAAAAACTCATCAAAGCCTCAACGACTCCTTCATCTTCTCCAGCCTATAAAAGAAACTCTCATTCTCACATTAAGTGGGTGCACGAGAAAGGTGTTGGTGGTTGATATTGTTCTTTGTTCTTTCAATCTAAAACCACACCAAAAAGTGAGAAAACACAAGTGTAAGAACAAACACTTTGTGGGAGAGAAAACAAAAATTCCAAAGGATAAAAAGTCCTGCTTGATCAAAAACTTTGTTCTTGATTTGAGTTCTTTCTTCCTTCGAAAGACTCAGTCTCTTCAGTTGCTGCACTTCAAATTCACAGCTAGAGACCGAGCATTCTGCAAGTCGTTGAAGACTGATCAAGCTTGAAGATGTCCGATGAAGAACCAGAACATAATAATACATACTGCATTCATATCGGCAGACTTATACTACATTATAAGGGCTGTCGATTGTGCAATGAATTGTCCTCACTTTTGGCCGAGTGCTCAGGACTCAGTTGTTCAAATATTAGTTATTTGAACAATGCCTAATATTCTCTTCTCACATCACTCTAACTCTAGCACTTCTCTTGTCCTCCTTCCTAGAGGATTAGGAACTACTAAGGTTAGAGTTCTAGTTATAAGTCTTCCCGGCTTCCCAATTGACTTTCCTTCTACCCCGGGGAGATTGCTAGGATAGAGAGTCTAGGTTGATGTACTAAGCATGTTTGTCTTTATGCAAACCTCAGCTGAATTTTAATATAAATCATATTTTGTTACATTCAGCCTTTACTTATCTTTCCTGTAATTTTTGATATATATATATATATATATTATGCAATCTGGTTAGGGAAAGCAATTGATGCATCTAATACAAGATTTTAGTTTGCTGTTATGATAAACTTGTTCTTATTTACCTACAGTTGCTTTAACCTTGTTTGTTATACTTATGCTGCTTATTCTTCCGCTGCTTAAACTCATATATACCAGCTAAGTATAACAATATCTTCCTATCAGCTATCCTTCAAGACTGCCGATGCACATCAGCTGATACAACTATATCGGCCATGTTGGTTGAACTAGGAAGATGACCTATTCATGTTAATCATTTCATCCATGTTTTTCTACATATAATTTAAAATAGGATGAAATTTTTAATAAAGGTCATATATGCTATTCACCCCCCCTCTAGCCTATATTTTGAGCACATCTTTTTGGACCTAACAACACCCGGATAGGTGCAACCTGGGCAGTTACAACCATGTCTACTCCAATGGGCATGGGCTGGGTAGTTCTTGGACAAGGGTCGATTCGCTGAATCGCTCCACGCGATCGGGTAGAATCTAATAGTCCAGATCCGCCAGATCAAGATTATGCCTATTGACCAAAGGACACAACAACTTTTCGATATGTATATATTGCCCTTCGGATTGACAGTTCCTTTACACCAAAATTCTGAGCATATAATCTATTAGTGAGAAATTGTCATATTGTTGCATTAATTTCTTCTCGAGAAAACCAAAACACTTAAATTATAATCGCAAGATGAAATTTGTTATCTTGGAAATGACAACCAAAACCTCGACCTCAATGGCTACTCCTGTTTCTGCTACTTCTACTCCTTCTCTTGCTACTACTCCTACTCACCCCGCTCATGGTGAGAAACTGGCCAAGTTCACAGGTAAGGACTTTAAGCAATGGCAGTAAAAAATGCTCTTTACCTCACTACTCTCAGTCTGCAAAGGTTCTTGAAAGAGGACCCACTACAGTTGTAGAAAATGATACTGATACGCAAAAGCGTATTACTGCCGATGCTTGGCATGACATCGACTTTCTGTACAGGAACTACATCCTGAACGGATTAGATAATGAACTCTATAATGTATATTGTGGAGTCAAAACTTCCAAAAGAGTTATGGAACTCTTTAGAAAAGAAGTACAAAATAGAAGATCCTGGTTCAAAGAAATTTGTCGATGGCAAATTTCTTGATTATAAGATGGTTGACTCCAAATCAATGGAACGTCAAGTGCGAGAGATTCAAATCATAATTTCTTGATTATAAGATGGTTGACTCCAAATCAATGGAACGTCAAGTGTGAGAGATTCAAATCATACTTCACGGTTTAGCATCTGAAGGTATGATACTGAATGAATCCTTCCAAGTAGCTGTTATTATTGAAAAATTGTCGCCGATGTGGAAAGACTCTAAGAACTACCTCAAGCACAAACGAAAGAAAATGGGGCTTGAAGATTTGATAGTTCAACTTCAGATTGAGGAAGGCAACCGCAAAAATTGAAGGAAAGTCCAACAAGGCTAGGATGGAGGCCAATGTCCATCTTGCTGAATCAAGTACAAGTAACAAGAGGAAGCACCTTGAAAATGTAAACAAGGAAATACGAAGAAGTTCAAGGGAGATTGCTACAACTGTGGCAAACTAAATCACATGGCTAAGGATTGTCGACTTCTGAAAAAGGACAAACATAAAGGCAAACAGAATCATGCCAAAGTGATAGAGGACGATGATATGGTCGATCTAACTGCAATGGTTTTTGAAGCCAACATTGCAAAGTTAGAAGAGAACGCAAGAGAATGGTAGATAGGCACTGGAGCTACTCGCTACATTTGTGCTGACAAGGAGGCTTTCTCATCCTACACTCCTATGAAATTGTTCATGAGAAACTCCTCAACTTCCAACGTCGTAGGACTTGGAAAGGTGGTGCTTAAGATGATTTCCAGCAAAGAACTAATGCTGGTGGATGTGTTGCATGTCCCATGACATCCACAAGAACTTGTTATCCGAAACCCTGTTAAGTAAGGCCGGATTTAGACTGGTTGAGTCGGACAAATTTGTATTGACCAAAAATGGTCTATTTATTGGAAAAGGGTACCTTGATAAAGGACTCTTCAAAATGAATGTAATGAATGTTTACCGCCCTGAGGCGAAGAATAAAGATGTTTCTTATGTTTACTTGTTAGATAGTTTTAATTTATGGCATGATAGATTAGGAAACATAAATTTCAACATAATTAAAAGTTAGTGAATTTAGATTTAATACCTATGTTTAAAATTAATTCACATGACAAGTGTGAAATTTGCGTTGAAGTAAAAATGACAAAAGCACCATTTCCTTCAGTAATAAGAAACATGACACCGCTTGAGTTAATTCACACATATATTTGTGATTTAAAACTTGTGCAAACTCGAGGTGAGAAAAAGTATTTTATTACATTTATTGACGATTGCACAAGATATTGTTACGTATATCTTTTGAAAAGTAAAGATGAAGCTTTAGAAGCTTTTAAAACTTATAAGAATGAAGTTGAGAATCTACTTAATTTAACAATTAAGAAGATTCGAAGAGATAGAGCTGGAGAATAATTGGTGTTTGACCAATGTTTGACCAAGTTTCTAGTTTGATTCCATTTATTGAAAATGGAAATAAGTTGCAAAAATGAAATCTACATTTCGAGTAGATTAAGTTAGTATATGTATTATCTCAAAACTAATTTCTGGTGAATAAGATATTAATTCTTAAAGTATGCAACTTAAAGAGATATTATGTGAAAAGTCATATCCCACATTGAATAAAAAAGGTGATTAAATACAATTTATTAAATGGCCCACTTCAGGAGGAAGTATTTAAGTGTTCTCCTCCAAGGTCCAACCTGGTGGTGTCTCTTGGCTAACCTTCGGCTAGCACCATCCGAGTGCGAGCACGCAGGTTGCATTGGGCGCTTTAGAGGCGCACTTTGCACTTACACCCGGATATGTGCATCCTGGGGCGGTTCCAACCATGTCTACTCTAATGGGCACGGGTCTGGACCCAGATATGTGCATCCTGGGGCGGTTCCAACCATGTCTACTCTAATGGGCACTGGTCTGGACCCGGATATGTGCATCCCTGAGGCTGTTCCAACCATGTCTACTCTAATGGGCACTGGTCTGGGTGGTTATTGGAGAAGGGTTGGGTGCAATCGAATGGTCCAGATCCGTCAGATTTGGATTATCCCTATTGACCAAAGGACACAACAACTCTTCGATATGTATATATAGCCACCCAGATTGACAATTATTTTAATGAAAAATTGTCATATTGTTGCATTAATTTTTTTTCCTTTTTTCGGAAAAAAAATATATGTATATATATACATACATATATATACATATATATATATATACATACATATATATACATATATATATAGATATTAGTTTAGGTAGCAAGATTTGTTTTGGGGATGTTATTAGATGCTCGTAAGGTGTTTTTGTAATCCAATTAGAGGCTCGTAGGTAGGGTGTCTTTCTTGTCTATTAGAGGCTCGTAACGTGTCTTTGTAATCCTACTACCATTTTAATACAATTTAATTTTTTTGTCGATAAAAAAAAAGAAAAAAGGACAGAGACTAGAGAGATTTGGAGCATTAGATATCATTGCATGTGGAATATCCCAACAAACGATTGAAGTAAAAATGACAAAAGCACCATTTCCTTCGGTAATAAGAAACACGACACCGCTTGAGTTAATTCACACATATATTTGTGATTTAAAACTTGTGCAAACTCGAGGTGAGAAAAAGTATTTTATTACATTTATTGACGATTGCACAAGATATTGTTACGTATATCTTTTGAAAAGTAAAGATGAAGCTTTAGAAGCTTTTAAAACTTATAAGAATGAAGTTAAGAATCTATCTAATTTAACAATTAAGAAGATTCGAAGAGATAGAGGTGGAGAATAATTGGTGTTTGACCAATGTTTGACCAAGTTTCTAGTATGATTCCATTTATTGAAAATGGAAATAAGTTGCAAAAATGAAATCTACATTTCGAGTAGATTAAGTTAGTATATGTATTATCTCAAAACCAATTTCGGGTGAATAAGATATTAATTCTTAAAGTATGCAACTTAAAGAGTTATGTGAAAAGTCATATCCCACATTGAATAAAAAAGGTGATTAAATGCACTTTATTAAATGACCCACTCCAGGAGGAAGCATTCAAGTGTTCTCCTCCAAGTTCCAACCTGGTGGTGTCTCTTGGCTAACCTTCGGCTAGCACCATCCGAGCGCGAGCACGCAGGTTGCATTGGGTGCTTTAGAGGCGCACTTTGCACTTACACCCGGATATGTGCATCCTGGGGCGGTTCCAACCATATCTACTCTAATGGGCACGGGTCTGGACCCGGATATGTGCATCCTGGGGCGGTTCCAACCATGTCTACTCTAATGGCACTGGTCTGGACCCGGATATGTGCATCATGAGGCTGTTCCAACCATGTCTACTCTAATGGGCACTGGTCTGGGTGGTTATTGGAGAAGGGTTGGGTGCAATCGAATGGTCCAGATCCGCCAGATTTGGATTATGCCTATTGACCAAAGGACACAACAACTCTTCGATATGTATATATAGCCCCCCAGATTGACAATTATTTTAATGAGAAATTGTCATATTGTTGCATTAATTTCTTTTCGGAAAAAAATATATGTATATACATATATATATATATATTTATATATATGTATGTGTGTATGTATATATACACACACATACATACATACATATATATATATATATATATATATATAGATATAGATATAGATATTAGTTTAGGTAGCAAGATTTGTTTTGGTGATGTTATTAGATGCTCGTAAGGTGTGTTTGTAATCCATTAGTCTCGTAAGTTGTGTTTGTAATCCAATAGAGGCTCGTAAGGTGTTTTTGTAATCCAATTAGAGGCTCGCAGGTAGGGTGTCTTTCTTGTCTATTAGAGGCTCGTAACGTGTCTTTGTAATCCTACTACCATTTTAATACAATTTAATATTTTTTGTCGATAAAAAAGAAAAAAAAGAAAAAGGGACAGAGACTAGAGAGATTTGGAGTATTAGATATCATTGCATGTGGAATATATCCCAACAAAAGATTGAAGCAACCCACTCGTGGCTCATCCTTTTCTATCAAATCAAAAAAGTATTTCTTTTGTGATGATGGAGATATGACAGTTTGTTAGCATACCTCTGGTCTGCACTTCAGGTCCCCTGAATTTAATGAAAGTGTAACATCATCTAACTAATCTTTTTCTATGTATTCATTGCATTCATAATAAGGCCAGACACTCTTTCCCTTGACCATTTCCTTGCCACCCTTTCCTCTTTTGACTAATGGCTCTCATGCAGCATTTTTTAAATGCTGCTTTCTTACAATGTGCTGTATTTTTTTTTTATTTTTATTTTTTTATAAATACGTTTGTTAAATCAGTTTAGAAAGTAATTTTTATTTTCGTATCTTACGGTTCAAATCAAAGCCTTTAGGATAATAAGTTCAAAATAGAGCATTTTAAGCTTTTTTTTTTTTTTTAAAAAAAAACTCCGTTTTGAAGACTCAACATTGATTCATAAATAAATGAGGGTTGCTATTTGCACCCAGCAAATTGCTGAGTACACCCCCCAGAGTGTTCGGCACCCCTACCGAACGCTGTTTAATGCACCATTTTTGTGTTCGGTGGGGATGCCGAACACCCTGGGGGTGTACTCAGCAATTTTACTGGGTGCAAATAGCAATCCTCTAAATAAATGGCATTTTGGTGGAATTTTTAAATTTTTTTTTCTTTCAAAAGTATCCTAACACAGAGACTCAAATGGCAAGATTAATTTTCGAGTGGGATAGGACCACAAGGGCAATAGGATTGATTCAGAAATAAGTGAATAAGTTGCATTTTGACAATTTTTTTTTTTTTTTTTCCAATGTATCCTAGCACGAAGGCTAAGACTAATTTCCGAGCCGGATAGGACTACAAGGGCGAGACTGATCCCCGAGTCAGGTTAGACAACAAGGGCAGAAGTGATCCCCGAATTAGGTAGGACCACAAGCTACATTCTCATGTCTCGAATCCGAGACTTATGATTAAACTACAACAGCCCCCTATCAACTAATCTACGCACTTGGTTAAGCTAGAGTTCTAGACCTATGGTGGAGTGTTTTTGTTGGAAACGCTTCGCCAAACAAAGCCTAATGCTAGGATACACCACATTTACTGTCACAAAAACAGTTCCTAATAGTTGATTTGTTAAAAATAATTGTTGATTTCGTCATTTAGTGACAAGATCTACGTAATTCATAATTTAGATCGCATAATTCAACATGAAAATTGGTGAAATCATATTCTAAGCGAAAATGGAATGAGTAAAAGAGATCATAAAGAGCTTTTGCAAATCATACACTAAGCAATGGATGACATGAGGATCATCAATTAATATGCTCTAATTACATAATGATTCAGTATCCAATACTTTAAATTAAGGGCTGCCATGAAGGAACATTTTTACTAAAATACCTTCCCACCAGCCTTGAATTCAGTATTTCAATGGCTTCCACAGATTTGATACACCTTGGTGTCTTATATTGATTCACAGAAGATCCATTAGACACACAGTAATCCATTAGCGCATCAAACGTCCCTCGCTTTACCACTCGTATCTCCAACGCCCCGATCGATTTATCCTTATTCCTACATCTCCTGTACACCGAATCCAACATTTCCTCCACCGTCGAGCAACATTCCTCCATAACTAGTCCTATATCATGATCACTACTGCTGTCGCAGTTGTTTCCGTTCTTCTCGACCAGCTCCCAGAAAAGTACGTAATGACCTGGGATTGAGGATGTATCCGCGTAGCTAGTGTATTCAGTGAGAAGGTATCCGAGGGCCTCGATATGTAGCTTTGCTTTCATAGTCGCTTTCAAGAGATCGTCTTCATTGGTTTTGTCTGTTTCGATGCTCAGAACCACGTTTCTTCGTTCCACAAAGCGAAACTGAGGTGCATTGTTGTAGAAGCCAGTCACCATTAGAATGTCTCCAACTCTGTATCGATATAGGCCTGATTACACATGATCAAGAAGATGAATCCCAAATCAATACTAGTACTATATTCTCTGCGATGTGGCCATGAAATCTAAGTAAGAAATTATCAATAAAAACCTGAACAAAATGTACACTCATTGCATGTTCTGGTTGATTAAAACATTATTAACTAGTAGAACACACAAATTACTTAACCAACCTGAACATGTCAGCTGGGATTTGACTTCATATTTTAAGCGCACAAAACATCACTTTTGATTAAGTAAGACGGTCCGGCTCGGGACTCTTGTTATCGAACTATTAAAAAAACTTTTGAAAGAAAACAATGATCAAATACCCAAACAAGAATAAAGAGACTGTTTTCGTAGTTCTAGACTCACGTGTTACAGTAAAATCACCGTATCATCTGGTCAAAGCTTGACTTACTTATCTAATTAATGGCAGTTTTATAATTAGTTTTGGCTTACGATAAATTCTTCATATATCTTATGTTGCAGAAAAATGACTGAATCATGAAGAATAAAGAGTGTGATCCAAAATTTAAAGAGTAAAAACTCACCGGTAAATGTTGTAACCAAGAGTTCATAGTAGTGACCAACTTGAACATCTACTAGATCCACAACTTTACATTTCACAGTTCTTTCTTCCGATTTCACGGAATTGGGATCAGAAACACCACCATTGCAGTAATGCACAACGCCATCGTCATGGTTTCTGTCCACGGGAAGGAACTCGAAATAGGCCATGTTGGGGAGGAGAGTGTAGGAAACATCGGAAGGTTGGCTGAGCGGGTTGAGATTGATACCCAAGTAGCATTCAGAAGAAGCATACATTGTCGAAATTAGAGGGAGCCCACCGCTGTAGAATTCGAGGGTGGGAATGTATTGAGCCATGGATCCTGTAACAATAACCTCAATATACTTTGTTCTAGGCCAAAGCCTTTTAATTATGCCTTCCCATGATCTCTCACCACACTCGAGCTCAATCAAATCTGCCTGTTCAGGAGACGGCTTGCACAGGACTAGAGAGGTTGCATTTCTGCAGCTGGTGTCGGTGATCCAATCACTGACGTGGCCTGTTCTAATGTTGGAACACATCTCTTTCCAGTGATCCTCTAAGAACTTGATTGCACGCAGAAATGCTGATGCAAAGACTGCACCCACTCGAAGGACCTCGTTTCGCTGTATGAGACCGCAGAGTAACTGGCAGTACATGCTTTGCTTGTTGTCTGTACAAAGTATGGTGTCGTCGGGGCTTGTATAAATATTGAAAGGGTTGAAAGGCCGTTTCCGAAAGTGATTGCTCTTGTAGTAGCTCGTTAAAACTGGTCTCGCTACCAAACCAGACGGAGTAGCGATTTCTGGCTTGATGAAGAGAAGATACATTCCTTTTCCTTGGTCCAACCCATCTATATACCTGAAATACATATAAATATTTTAGCAAACATCATTAGTCCGACTATTTTATGTAAATACTTAATTAAGCTGTACAATGAGTTGGTAATGAAATCGCAGTTTCGTTTGATATGGCTAGCTATACATATATGTTTCTCTCCACTAGCTAGTGCTGCCATATATTCATTTTCCAAAGGACATTGTACTAGCAATTTAATGATCTTACTTGTTCATGACGGGGACTATGAGGTTGTAGAAGAAGGTCTTTCTGTCCAGGTCCTCAGCCGTGGAAGGCATCATCTTTGGCTGCCCTCCTGAAGTACCAGAGCTGCACAGATTCAGTTATGGAAGACCATCAAATTCATATTATTCGTAAAAGCGTATTCTGAAGAAACAGAATTGATTTACAACAAGCTTTAAGGTGTTCTATAATACAAATTACCAATGCATTAGTAGTTGAACTGTACATCACTACAATGCTTGTTGTAAACAAATTCTGTGGATACATCTGTTGTTGCTCTGTCATTTCATTTTGTTAGAATGCATATGTTGTGAATATACAAATGACAAGGTGAGTTTATAACCTGGTGAGGAGTTCAATGATGGGTTGAGCAGAAATGATATGGTAGGGTTCACCAGAGACGATGCGTTCAATAAAAGGCTTTATATCCTCATAATTGACAATAGGAACTCTCGCCTTGAAAGCTTGCTTCATATTATTGTAATCACAAGGAACTGCGGATGATGATGAAGAAGAATCACCGTGATCATGAAGGTGGAAGCGGCTAAGATACTCGGTGTTGGCGTTTTTAGAGAGTATGTCCCGGAGTACCTGGTGTTGTACCTGATTGGCATTGGTTGTCAGCTCCTCCAAGAGCTTCAAACCTGCTTCCTTGTCTGTTGGATCACAGGTTAACAACATTGATCCTAGCTAGCCTAGCTACTACAATTATCTGTTCTGTGTTATTGTCGTAACATATAACATTTGAATCTAACCAGTTACTTATAAAAAAAAAAATTTAAGGGAGAATTAGGAATCTAGGAGATTCCTTAATTTCTCACCCAAAACAAACAAAAGTAGAAGCAAAAAACATGAAAGAAGAATTCTTAGAGACAACTAAGAGCTGGGAAACTGAAAATCTTCCTATGTACTGTAAAAACTTATAATTTATAACCAACCTTCATCCACCTCTCATAGTATTTCAAAGTCCTTTTTCATAATTTGGAAAAGGAATAGTATATTTTTGTGCATGGAATAGAAAAATGTCGAGTGATTAAATAAGTGATAGAGGATTTTTGACATTATGTCAATGGGAAGGGAAGGAAGTAGAGGAAGGGTGAATGGAGGTCCTACACACATGGCCTTGTCTATTGTGAGCTGTTTTAACTAAACTTGCCAGACATATACGTACAAAATAGGGAAACATATTGAGCGCAACTGTGATAAAAGTGACGTTGTATTATCAACTTATTAAAATACACCGACTCAGCAACCTTGTTATCCACACTAGAAAAATTACTGATTTAATACATTTTGATTGGTTTTTGATATCAACGACGTGATATATATATATATATATATATATATATATATATATATATATATCATCATTGCACTCAATATCTACACGTACAGTAGGGATACATACTATCCTTCCATGGAGCTCCAACATAATAAGCTTATGATATTTACGTACGCAGCCCAAATCATAGATCAATTTGTACTTCTTGATGTCAGACGTGAAGGATTATTATTAATTAAACACAGTAAAGTAAGCAAGAAATCAGGCCAGAATATTGCCCTCCCTGCCCCCATGGGAGGAAAAAGTCATCAAATTTGTTAAAGGAAGTTAAAAAGCATTGAAATTCTTGGCTTTACAGCTCTATCAATGTTGCACGAAGAAAATGAAACAGCAAACATCATTTCAAGAGGCGGGCCAGGTAGCCGCTAGTTTTGTGGATAATGCTACTCCTAACCACTCCATTATACCTAATCATCAATGTTAATGGTAATGTTATTCCTAGTTAGAAGCAGGACGGAAAAGATTTTAGCGTGGGAAGGATAGAGAACTACTATATTGGCACACGGATAATTAATGTTGTTTATTTCCATGTACATGTGATAAAGATCCGACGGTTGGAATATGAGATGAAACACCTTTTTGGAATAGAAGATCCTGTCTGAAAAAGTACTACCCGTACAATCTGAAGGAAACGACGTTGAGAGCATATACTAATCCATCACCTCACATATCACATCATCTTTAAGAAAATGTGTAAACTAAATGTGGGTTTGAAATGCAGGCTATATATGGAAGCTGGTTTGGCCTGATTCTCACATTCAAATTAAACTTATCCAAATTTCGCTAACGAAAAATTCATGTCCCAACATTGTAACGAGTTTGAAAAGTTCTCACGCAGGGCAGGCGTTAGAAGTTCTCAGCGTGTTGTAACCATGCGTTTCTATAGAGAATTTCAAACCAAGTTTACTATCTCATTTCACCAGACAGACTAATTACTAGATGATAGACTGATATATCAGCTGTAACATGACAAAGCTTGCCTTATTTGACATTTCGTCGATCATCTTCCCTACGTTATAGAGAAACTCCGCCTCAGACTCAACTTTCAACCAATTCACCTACCACACAGTTAAACTCCGCCACAGACTCAACGTCAACGTTTTCTGGAAGTTGTTTTCCATGAAATAAACGGAAGCTAAAGCTGTTTAACATCTCCAGTTGTTACGAAAGTCAATACTTTAATGAAGACTCAATGATTATACTAGAATATATGATGGCAAACATGTTATAAAGTATAAGATTTCTAGCAAGAGAAGACAATGAAGAGAGAGAGAAGAGAGGTCAATGTAAAGAGAGAGAAATACCGAAGAGTTGCAAAGATCCCACTCACTGGGTCTCGTACAATGCATGTCATTTTTATACAATTCCAGCCATTGACTTACATAAGATACCATAAATAAAATAATCTTCCTAATTTATCCTAATCAATCTATGAGATTAGCCTAGGATAATTACAGGAATTGACAAGCTTAATTACAGAGATGGAAAGCTTAATTATAGTGATTGATTTGTTTTGAACAGAGAAGTCAGCCTTATTTTGGCACAGTGGAATGTATCTGACTTGGTCTATTACACCCTCGTAAGACAAGCGGAACATCTTGAAGCTGTAGCTTAGTCATAATAAGGTTTAACCAAGGACAAGCAAGACCCTTAGTGAACATATCCGCAAGCTGATCGGCTGTTGGAACATAGGCAACTCGAAGGAACCCACGTTGTTGAAGCTCACGAACAAAGTGAAGATCGATTTCAACATGGCGAGTGTGGGTGTGAAAGACGGGGTTCCGTGACATATGAATAGAAAAAATGTTGTCTCAGTAAACTATCAGAGGAGCTAAGTCAAGACCAAGTTCGCGATAAAGAAATGAGAACCATCGTAACTCAGCTGCAGTGGTGGCGAGAGCACGATATTCGGCTTCACTGCTTGAACGGGTCACCGTGGTTTGCTTCTTTGCTGACCATGAGACAAGATATGGACCAACAAATATGCAAGCACTCGTAGTAGATCAGCGAGTGTCAATATCACCAGCCCAATCAGTGTCGCAGAAAGCACGAAGTGCACTATCATGGGTAGCCCAAAATTGCAGACCAAGGGATATAGTACCTTTAATGTATCGAAGTATTCTCTTGACCGCTTGGAGATGTCCAGTCCAAGGCTTGTGCATGTATTGACAAACTTGGTTCACAGCGAACGAGAGGTCGGGACGAGTCAAAGTGGGGTACTGGAGACCTCCACCATACTACGGTAAAGCTGGGCATCTTCAATTGGGTCACCACTAGAAGCCGAGAGATGAGACTCGAGCAAGAAAGGAGTGGAGGCCGGTTTGCAATTCCCCATTTGAAACTTTTGAAGAAGGTCCGAGGCATAACGTGCCAGACTTAGAGTGAGTGTAGTTGAGGAACGCATAGCCTCTATCCTAAGAACGAAACCAAGGTGACCAAGTTTTCGACTATCAAAAACTGCACAGATTTAATCAATGACTTGTGCAACAGTGTGGACGAAGCACCTATTACGAGGATAACAATGGTAGAAGAACCATTATGTCGAATGAATAGAGAGCTGTCGGATTTGCTATTGAAGAAGCTGAGACTTAGTAGAAAATCATGCAGTCGTTGGAACTAAGCACGTGGCAATTGTATAAGTTCGTAAATCGCCCGGTGCAACTGATACACATGATTAGGAAGAAGAGTATCAATGAACCCCGGAGGTTGTGACATGTATTCTTCCTCCTGAAGAATGCCATTGAAAAAAGCCATTTCGTACGTTGAGCTATTGAATGTCCCATGAACGCAAGTGAGCCAATGCGAGAATGGTCAAAATTGAAGGAGGTTTGATGACTGATCATGCAAAAAAGGCTGTAGGTGATCACATCTGATCCACGTGTGTAGTCTAGTAGGATTTCGGCTGACGTTGCTAGGATTGCTCTTGAAGGATAAAAGATTTGAGGCCTGTGATCAATAGAAAACACCGTAAGGGGGGCTGGGTTGTCCCAGCAATAACCCTCCGGCGTGAGAATCAGCGATACTGCAGAGAATATAAGGCTCTAACAAAGTATAGCTTTAGTAAGTAATTTGCACGTACCGTATGATGCCTTTGAGGCTGCTATTTATAAGAGAATAAATCACGATCCTTATTAGTTTTAGACATGGTGTGATATGATCAAAACCCTGTGATTTACGGATCATGACAACGGGTTTGCTTAGTACTGTGATAGTAGAATTGTACTAGGATTCTACCCAATTTGAGAGATGATTCCATGAATGACTCGGCTTATGCCGAGTTGCCTGGGGGTACTGTCGAGGTCGGCCTGACATATATCTAGGTCACGAAATGTCCCTGTGACCGGCCTGGAACGTTTTCAGGTCGCATTGTGGATCCCCGAGGTCGGTGTCCTGGGAGGGTCTGTTAACGAAGTAGGAGACCTAGTAGATCATGGTTACCAGGTCGTCGTATCCGAGCGGGCTTATGTCACCTCAGCATTTATCCACCTGGTGTATCCGATGCCGCGGTGTTTGTCACATGTAAAGATTAAAGCTGAGGCCGTTCAGTAGCCCCCTACTTCTCAGGGAGAGGATTTATCCTTGAGGGGTGAAGTAAATTTGTCAGTTATCGAGCTGAGCTGCTCTCCACAAGGTCGTATGATCTTAGTTCGGCTTTCCCTTCGTGACCGACTGTTGTACTTTTCCTTCGGAAGCGTGCGTATTTATTGACGCTAATTCCAAGGCAGGTCCAGGCGGCGCGTCCTTTCAAATTTTAAAAAATTTGGCGGTTCCAATTACCACTTAAAGCGTCGTCATGTTGAGGTTCGCGTGTTTTCACGTGGATCGACCCAGTTACTTCGGGTCCCATATATAAGTGAAGGCTCCACTGTTTATTCACTTTTACCAGAAACTTCCAACTTTCTTTGGCGACTGGGCAATTTTCGGCGAGCTTTTCCATCTTCAAAAGTTCAAACCTCAAGCCATCTCTTCGCGTCTTCTCACCCCTTCAGGCTTTAGGTTAGTTTCCTTCCCCATCTACTTCATTTCTTTCCTTTTTCAGTGATTCTTTATGGTCTGTTTTAAGTCATTTTTTGGTGACCCGTCATTTTTAGGTGGGGTTCCGGCCATTTTGAGTTTAGGGTTTTCACGAATTTGGGGTTTTAGCGACCTGTTACTCTGAGCTCGCTGCTGGGGTTTTATCGTCCAGGTCACGGTGTCTTTAAATCTTCAGCCATTCTCACTTAAGTTCTTCCTTCTCGTGTTCTCCTGCTGCGAACATGAGGGTAAAACGTGCCAACCAAGGTCCCATGTTTGCCAGGCCTCAAAAGGGGCATACGATCTATAAGACCGACGATGGTGATTGGAAGGTCGTCTTGCCTAGTGAGCCTAAGGATTTACTAGTCTCTTGGGGTGCCAACTTGGATGGCCTAGTAGTCCTTGCTGACGACCTATTCAGGGTCAATGATATACCTTTTGGGACTTCGATGAGGATCATTGAGAAGTATGATGTTGACATGTCTGGGTTACTGTTCCTGTACTTCGATGAGAACCGGGTTGTTCGTAGAGTAGGGGGACTTCGGCAGCGGTTAGCTCGACCTCTTCCACCTCGTTCCTTGACGCCAGCCATGCTTTGCAAGCTCAGCGGAGCAAGAGGAAAAGGTCTAAGACCGCTAGTGATGCCAAGGATACCGTCAAGTGTGCCTTTCGGGACTGGAGGAATAGGATGACTGTTGCCGATCTGGGAATTTGGAATGCGAAGTATCCATGCAATTCTGAGGATTATCGAGGTCACATTCTTGACCCTGAGATTGGTTTGGTCGACCTGAGGGCTATGCAGTGGGTTTTTACATGAGTTTCTTTGAGCTGGCACTTCGATTTCCTTTGGATCCCTTTATCTGTGAATTTCTCGATGTCACCTCCACTGTCCCTCTTGACCTTACCTGGAATACCTTGAGGGTCCTCATATGCTTTATTGCCAGTACGCGAGTGCTCGAGTTTGAGCCGACCATGACCTTGTTCTGCCACTATTTTCCACCTTGATCGTAACAACAACCGCCTTCAGGCCAAGAGCCAGAATTACCAGGTGAAACTATTTAATGATCCCTCTGGGAAGGTCGTGGGCTGGGCAGATATGGTGATTATTATGATGGAGAGTAGGCTCGGGTAGAATTTTGCTGTTCCGGTCGAGGAGCCCTATACCCTGTGTAGACACCCAGAATTTGTACACCTACATTCTACGAATTATCTAATAAATAACTGTTTATTTACAAACACATGTTTCTATGATTATTTCAGGAAACAACATACACAACGGACCAAACAAACGTCCAACAAATACAACAAACTTCGGTTAGATCAACATCAAAGGTCAAACTCGAAGATACAACCGGACTAATGACGTCCAATACACAAACAACCTTCCGTTAGATCAACATCAAGGGTCTAGACTGAAGATACACAGCTTAGAAGGGCCAAAGTGCAAGACACAAAGCCTTGAAAAGCCAAAAACAGGGTTTAGTGCGCTGAAGACATTTTTGGTGCGCTGATACACCCAAATAGGGTTTGGTGCACGGACACCATGCCAGGTGCACCGCGCACCAAACCAAGCTTTGCCCTAAAAGTCAAGCCGCCTGGCTGCTGAAGACTTTAAAGGCTGGAGGAACCTTCCTCCAAACTTGCCCCGGAGAGTAACCATCAAATATCTCTCCCAGGCTCCCCTATATAAAGAGATGATCAGCTCTCTCTTTCAACAACAGAGAACTCCCTCCAAGAGCTCACACACACACACAACTCTCTCTATCAAGCCTCTTTTTGAGGAAGAAAAGAGAGAAAGAAAAGAGAAAAGAGTATTGACTCTATCTCAACACACACAAAACGCAAGTCTTCCTTTCCTCGATTGGTAGCAGTGGAAGCACAACGATCAGGCTACGAGCTAGCTTGATCCAATATAATACAACGGCCTAGAACGTGGCCTGATTTCTATAAAATGACATAAGGTAATCCCTTCAGTTCGTTAGTTTATTTAGATATGTAAATACATTTTGAATATGTATGTAATTATTTCAATACATGTAAAATATATATTCTGTAAATAAACAAAACTTGCGATAATTAAATACGAGCATGCAAATGTGTAGAGACAGAAATGGTGAATTGGGTGCGTAAAACCTTCCCAAATCGTAACTTGGCCCCCGAAAGTTTTTCTCCTGTTTACTTTATAAACGAGAGTGGCGACTCTGTTTTCTAAGATAAACATGTTTTTCATGTTTATGAAATCATAAAATCAAATAGAGGAAAACCACAACACAATAGCGAAAAAGGCCCAAAGGGACCGGTCTTCTCCGAAGGACGGATCCGGGGCGCTCATAGTGGCAACTCTGCTGGGAACGTTTGTTTTTAAATAAATAAAAAAGAGAGTAAGACTCATTTTTTATACATAATCGCATGCTCACATATTTAAATATCGTGAATTTGTTTGATTTTTATAACATGACTAAAATATTATTTGTGTAGTATATACTACCCTGATCATACTCACATCTGCAGGTACAAATCTTTATTCTTTATTTGTACATTTATTCAGGCCAATGCCCATCATTCAGATGTACATTCATTTATGTCTTTTTTATTTTGAAAAATAGGACACAAATGTAATAAATAGAAATATGATAGAATTCCCATTTTTTTCATTTCTTTTATTCTCTTTCCTCGAGGCTTTAAACCCTCGACCTGTGGATGTGTTTCCTTTCCTGCTGTTTTCAATTGCTAACAAAAAAAGCAACCCACATCACATGAATCAGAAAAAAAAAATAGACATATTTCCCTCTTCTTCTGTATACATCTGTCTCACCTTTAATTTGTTACATATAAATTGTAAAGAGAGTCTCTTAGATACTGCACACACATGTTCACTCATTTATTCTGAACTGTTACCAAGCTTCAAACCCTGGTATAGCCACATTGAAGTGAAACTGGGTAAGTCATGCGCCCAGCATTCCTTCAGCCGACACTATCCCTTTCCGCGCGATTACTGATCGTCCCCTGGGAAGTAAGCCATCCTAACCCTGCATAGCCACACGTAATTCATGTAGATTCTTAGGACACTTCAAAGACCGGTTGGTTCTTATGGTCACAAACATGCTTTGTCACTCCTGTGCATAAAAACAAAAAAAGAAATCAAATCAAAAGAAAAATTCGTTGACTGATAAAAGAGTCTGTTTGATCACATTAAAGGAAAAAAAAAGATGTTAAGAAATAAACAAATCAAATCAAAACAAAAAGAGTCATACTCTCCCAAAAGGAAATCATGGTGATCAAAAGGTCGACAAACAAAGTCCTCATGAACAGGATTAACAAAGAAGTCCATGACATATGCCTAGACAATTCGAATGGTAGATCCTGAAGAGAATATAGGCCCTTCGCATGAGATCTGTCCAATCTTGGGAAGTCGAAATACAGGTGGAATACGAAGGTCCTATATTTTGGCGAGAGAACCCACTGTTCCAGGAACGGTTCATAAGTCAAAACAAAGCATTGTCGCTTGTCCAACCATCATAGGGTGAGTCATGTCTCAAAGGGAAAAGAGGAACAATTAAATTGTGCTGTACCCAGAAACACTTCCAGAACCTAACTCCTACCCATATCCCGACCTTTCAGAAACCTGGCCTTGAATTGAAGGAGGACTAGAACTGGGAGGTTGATAAGAGTTTCAAGCTGGGATTCAGAGTCAAGTACAAAAATTCTGCATTGGAATCAGATGGCCGATCAGGAAGATATCACTTCTGTAGGACATGACACAGGGGCTCCAGGATACACTCCAACCCTAGCAATGCAACAATGGATGGATCAGAACATGGAATCCATGATCAATAGGTTTTTAGCCCTTATCCAAAGTCAAGGGGCTGATAACAGGACCATACCCATTTCTACAGGAATTATTGACCCATCACCCTCAAGCGTGAATGCGAGTCTGCCCAATCCAAACACCTATCCCACATACCCGCATACCTATTCTCCATATTCATATTCCCCATATCCAAATACTTACCTATCCTACCCTAATACATTTCCTCCTCAGTCGAATGTCAATCCAAACATTCATCACAAGTCTCAGACTACCACAATCCCAATCCCAAATACCACTACACCTCCTACAACCCGCATCACAACTCCTCCTACCAACATTCCTTTTTCTAATCCAATTGCATTCCCATTCTACATGACCAATCCAATCCAGGATAGTCCACATCTAAACCGAAATAGTTACAACCCTCAGCCTTCAGCCAAACCAATATATCATTTTTTTGGCTACGTACTACCTTATCCAGTTCTTCTAGTAGGACAATTCCCGGGCACAGCTACGGTTGATACCAATGATGCTGAACTTGCAAACAAAGGAAAAATCAGAGAATTAAAGAATATGGTCCTGAAAGTCATGAACAAAGGCGAATTCACCGTCCGAGCAATGACACTGCAGCCTGCTGCCATTCTACCACCAAAGTTCAAGATGCTTGATATCGAGAAATTCGATGGGACAGGATGCCCTATTGCCCATCTTAGGTCTTATGCCCATGCTATGCAGCAAAGAGGGGCAAGTTTCGAAGCAATGGCCTCCAATTTCCACTTAATGTTAATTGGGGCTGCCAAGCAATGGTTGATGTCTATGGACAGCACTGTGGTTGCTACATGGGATAAACTAGCAGATGAGTTTCAAAAGAAGTACAAATATAACAGTAATTGGGAAAATCACATGAGAGATCTTGATTCGTGCACACAGAGAGAAAAGGAGACATTTTCAGAATATGCCAAAAGGTGGAGAAAGAAGATTGCCCAAACCCTGGACAAGCCTGACCAAGCTGAACAAGTCAGGATCTTTTTGAGAAACCTTCAGCCGATTTATCTGGATCGTATCCGTTACCTTCTTTATCCTGATTTTTCTGCAATCTTAGACATCGAATTTTGCATCAACACAGAGATCTGTACCAGTCAAATCAAGGTCGAACCCCCTCCAAGCTCATTTCGATACTCCAAAGGAAAGGCAGCAGCAACGTCTGCACCTATTGTTAATATGTTAGGAAAAGTTCCGACAATGGCCTTGCCAGTTGTACCATATGCTCAGAATTATGGAAATATGCCTTTCAATTATTCAACTGATGGGTTTGTAAATGCATTAGGAAATAACAATAATCGAGGTGTTTGAAATAATTTCTGCAGAAATGATAGACAGTTTGATGAATTGAACGGTCCTATGTTATTGATTTTTCAAGGGCTGAAAGCACAAGGAGTCCTTAAACCTATCGAAGGTTATAGACCTCCCAACCCACTGTCTGCCACATGGGACCATACAAAATATTGTGAATATTATCAGTCTAGTAGACATCTCACTGATAAATGCTTCGTGCTCCAGCGAGTAATCCAAAACCTGATCGATGATAAGATCATTGAGAAACCACACCCCATCCCTAATATGGTGAACAATCCTCTGCCAGCTAACCATGTCAACACCATCTAATTTGAAATAGAAGATGTGAACTCCCCCGCAAAATTTGAAGTTAGTAAAGCCTCATTGTCATACCTCTTAATCTCTTTGCCCTCAAAAGAAGAAAATTTCGAATGCGACATGCTCTCACTACAACAAAAAAGGCCTTTAACAACGTTTTTAAAACGTTGTTATAGGTCTAAGACAACGTTTTTTGAAACGTTGTCTTATCCAACGTTGTCTTAGGCCTAAGACAACGTTTTTTTAAAAACGTTGTCTTAGCTCTAAGACAACGTTTTTAAAACGTTGTCTTAGAGCTAAGACAACGTTTTAAAAATGTTGTTTTATCTCAAAGACAACGTTTTTTTAAAAACGTTGTCTTAGACCTAAGACAACATTTTAAAAAAATGTTGTCTTAGGTCTAAGACAACATTTTTCAAAACGTTGTTTTAGAGATAAAACAACATTTTTAAAACGTTGTCTTAGCTCTAAGACAACGTTTTTAAAAAAACGTTGTGTTAGATCTAAGACATTTTTTAAAAACGTTGTGTTATTTAAAATAATACCTGATCTGTGACAATATACTATGGTTTCCCCATTCCACTCGAATCGGCAACTCGAGCTATGGCGTCAACATCGTGGATCGCACGAACCAAGGGTGCCGGGAGATGTGTCATGTATGCGAGTCTTCTTCTCAACCTTGCACCAACCAGCACCTTGGCGCTTAAAAACACCAACTACCTAGCACTTGTTCACATTCCAAATTTTTAGCAAGTCGCAGATTGTAATGTTCAGATTTAGTTACTTTAGATACAATAACATGGTTAAAAAGTGCTTTAAGGTAAGACTAACAAACCTTTTTCCATCTCTAGTGGGTCAACAAAGAGGCAATCAAGCGTGGGCTGCACGGCAATTGGGCACGGAGCACCGATCCATCGGGTAAAACCGGCTTCTTTAGAAGCTTGAAGTTGTGGTTGCCGGGCTTGTCACTACACAAAAGAGAAACGAATCAAACACCCATTGATTTAGACACGTTTTGACATTTAAATTGACTTAAGTGAAAATAAGGCCACAATGAAAATTAAGCTACGGTCGAAAGTTACGACATAAATGGCACATCCTCCAACGGCTCTAGCTGCAGCATGATAGTCGGCGGGTGAAGGCTCGCATGTTTCAAATTTATTTAAAAAGAAACAGAATTAGTAATGTTTTCTTACTTAATTCAAATTCAAGAAAGAAACAACCAAGTATACAACAAGATCGAACTGTGTAAGCTTTACTTACATGAAACATATCCCAATCGGGTTGCATGAATTCCGAGAAATAGGGTGTTATACGCCACGAGGAAATGTGGATGGTGTGAGAAGGGTCATGAGGGTAAAAGTCGTCGGAAGCTCGACAATAGCCGCTGCTTGGCACTATACAAGCCATCGTATTGTGGCACATACAAGCAATGCACCCATTGTCAGGAAATTGCGTGCAATGGAGGCTTCAAGGGCTTGGTGATAATCTGCGAGTGAGAGAAACTCTGCCACCATGGCCAGCTCCTAGAGTTTCAATAATGTTCTGCACATCAACTTTAACTCCATCTACTCCACATGAAGCCAGGTAAGCATGAAGCTCATTGTAGAAGTCAAAGACCTTAGATTCAAGTGGTGACACGTTTGCCAGCTGAAATAAAATGCAAGTGGGATGAATCAAACCTTAGATTCAAGTAACCAAACCTCTTATACCATGTTCACTAGGCTTAAGTTTATTATTACGCATTTATTTTTATAACATGAGCTTAGCAATCCAGCAATATAATCACCCGACCGTATAATCCAAGTCAATTTTTCGTGTTTCTCAAGTGTAAGAAGCTACATGACATTTGTTTGATTCCTGCTTATGACAAAGTTCCAGCAACTAGCATGTTAATAATAACTTCCATGAAAAAATATGCAATTTGTAGTGATTGAAAAAAGCTATCGATAAATGTAAGCAATGACACGTGGAAAGATACATATGCTAGAAAATTGTAAAATGCAAGTTTAATTCATGACACTAAATTAATACATGTTAGGTCCGAGGGTTGCTCAGTGTATAGGCTAGAGGGGGGGGGGTGAATAGCCTATACAGTATGTAATAAAAATTTCATCCAATTTTTAACATTTAAAAATTGAGGAGTAGATGAAATGATTAATACAAGTTTATCATCTTCCTTATCGTAACTGCTTAGCCGAAGTTAGAAACATAGGACATCCTAGATCAGCAGATGTAGATCATGGACATTCTGAATCAGCAGATGTGAAACATGCAGTTGGAAGATATATGTTGAACTTAGCTGATGGAAATGAGTTTGAGCAGCGGAAGAATAAACAGCATAAGTTTAACAATTTAGATTAAAGTAACTGTAAAGATTTGATATGAAAGAGAACTTGACAGTTGACTATAATCTGTATTAGATGCATCATTTACTTTCCTTAAACAGATTGCACATGATAAAGCAAATTATACAAGAAAGAGAAATCAAGGCTGAATGTAACTAATATATATATTATATTAAAATTCAGCAGAGGTTTGCTCACAGGCAAACATGCTTAGTACATCAACCTAGACTCTCTAACCTAGCAATCTCCTTAGGAAAAAGAAGGAGAAATGAAGAAAGCGAAATCAAATATATCGAAAATACATTAGAAGATGTACTTAATATTTATTAAGACATCTTCCTGTAATTTCAACTCGATATATTTGTTGTGAGAAGAGAATATTAGGAGTTGTTCAAATAGCAAGTATTTGAACAACTGAGTGCTAAGCACTCGACCAAATATGATGACACCTTATTGCACAATCGGCACAGCTTATAATGTAGTATAAGTCTGCCGATATGAATGCAATCTGGACATGTAAGTTCTAGCTCTTCATCGGACATCTTCAAGCTTGATCTGGCTTCAACGATCTGTAAGATACTTGGTCTCTTTGCTAGATGATGAAGTTGAGGCCACTGAAGAGACTGAGTTCTTCGAAGGAAGAAGAACTCAAATCAACAACAAGGTTGTTGATCAAGCAGAGCTTCTCGGCTTTTGGATTTTCTTCTCTCTCTCTCACAAAGTGTTTGTTCTTACACTTGTGATTTCTCACTCAAGGAGTGGTTCGGATTGAAGAAATGAAGATCAATACCACAACCTTTCTCAAGCATAAGCATACACGTTTGTGTGTTCTAGTGCTTGTGCTCTCTCTCTTGTGCTCTTTAGAAATGAGGATGAGAGTCTTCTTATATAGGAGAAGAAGAGGTGACCGTTGGTGTATTGAATAGGTTTATGCCCGTTGGTGATCTCGAATCTCATAATGCGCGAGTACATTTTTGGATTTGTTGGGCAAAGACCTTCGATTAGGTTTGAGTCTTGAAGATGATGCGTGACACAGGCTGGACATAGTTGGACGTGTCGAGCTTAGCCTGGATGCAATTGATTGATGTGGACGTATCATTGCTTTGACTGGAGTGCAGCGTCCTGTGCTTGGCCTTTTCTGGAAATGAAGCTTTGAAGACCGCGAACACTGTTCAGAAGAGGAAATGTCTATTGGATAAACGTGAAGGTGCGACATCGATGCGTATCTTGGATTTGTCGACGATCTTGTAACGGATCTATTTTGGCTTGAAGTGCGTTGAGTAACGACCGATGTATCTAGTGATCTTACGTTTCTCAGCTTGTTTCGATGAGGATTTGGCCGATTTCGAGATCTGCCATTATAGAAGCCGATGTAGAAACCGCCGATGGTCACGATGTTCCTCTTGAATAAATAGCTTCTCTGCAGCTTGCTCGATGAAGTGCTTTGGCGGATACGAGAATCGCCGATATAGAAGCTGCGATGTAGAGATGGCTATTTAGGCGATCATAGGAAGGAAATGTCGCTAGTGAGACATCTCCGATAGTCACGTCACCGGCAATTTGAAGAGCTTGATTCATATGAAGGTTTGTCATCATTCGGTAGGACAAAGACTCGGATATGTACAAAGACTTCCTAGTCTAGTGACCTATGCATTGTTTCAACAAGTTGCCACACTAACCGGTACGCAGCCCTTTTAGCCACTTGTGAAACATGCGTTGTAATGGGAACAAGCAAATCACTGTGTTGGAATATGCATACATTTATATCACTGATTCACGTGCATATTCCTAACAATCTCCTCCTATTTGCTTGGGACCATTACTACAATTGACTTATACATATAGCTCTTTAAAGCAGTTGTTCAATCCTTAGTAATAACATGCCACTACTGAATATTCAGTTTATATCAAGGCATGCCCTAGGTTGAACTTACAAGCGATAGCGTATGTATAGTCACCTATTGCTAAGTATTTACAGACTCAATAAATGAAAGAACAAATACGAAGCAATAACTGAAATGATTGTTAGGCAAATGATAATATTGCCTTAAGAGTGTGTTTCTTGCATTGGATGATCTGAAGAATGTTGCTCAAGCAAGAAGTAGAAAGTATAAGTAACTTGTTATCTAGTTCTTAATCGAATTGATTAAGCATCTTCATCTAGTCAGCGTATTATAATAGTCATATAGTATTTTGCTGTATGGGTAGATACACAATCTTACAACAGTCCTACAAGTTGTCTATCTCTCCTCCTTAATATTTGTCTATCTCTTCTCCTTAATATTTGTTTATCTCTCCTCCCTACAAGTTCACACTTTCGGGAGGGCATTACAGCTTCACAATCTCTCCTCCTTAATGAATATTGTTCTCAATAGTGTTAATCCTACTATAATTTCTTGAGGCCTAACTTCCTTCATAATCACTTGGGGCCATTACTTCCTTATTACAATCTCTCCTCCTTAATGGTTCATTGATTATTTGCAATTTTCACAATCTCTCCTTCTTTCCTCTTTAGTAGTTTTTCTCCTCCTTACTAGTTGGGGTTATTACTACTTCACACATTACTACTTCACAATTACTTGGGGCCATTACTACTTCACAATCTCTCCTCCTTAATGGCCACAAGTTAAAGATAGATTGATAGTTATCAATTGAATTATGGAGTATTAGAAACTAAATATGAGAGAGAACATGCTTATGGTAATTCATAAGGTATGAATTTTGACAGGTAGAGGGAAGGAAGTTTGGTCTTGTTAAATGCTGTCTTTTTAGAAATGCCGAAGTGATTTGCTGGATGTAATTCTGCAGAGAATATAGACCGTATCGAGTAAATACAGTTACTTGTCATATTTACAGACTCTTAGTGTGCAGATAGCTTATGATACACAATTTTCATGTATGAGACATACATAATAGGATATCGAGGTTAGGAATTGTGTTTCCATTGCTTGTAAGAAGATTTTACAAGAATGTAGTGTGACAAGCTTTATTTTGTAATAGGAGTGGCAAATAGGGTAAGCTGTTTAATTAGTGATACCAATTGGTGAGTGGTAAAGCATTCAAAATAGTCTCCTCCTTAAGGTATATTAAGTCAAAGCAGGCAAGTATGGTTGAGTCTTATTCTGACTTTTGTTGAATGCATGAGATATACATCTAAAACATGAGATGTAAGGTCTGCCTACGAGGTATTGCTGAAGTTCATCAAGAAAGTAAACTGCAGGCATAAACGAGTATGTACCAGGACAAATTTTGAATACTTAACTCAAAAGAAAATGGCAAAAGTAGATAAACAGATGTTCACAAAATTAAACACGTTACCTATTTATCATAATAAAACAAAAGAGGATTAGTTTGATAAAACAGAGACCTAGCTAGTCATCCTAATGAGGTAGAGTTAAAGGATGAAGGTCTGCGATTCTAATCGAAGGAACATTGACCGCGAATTTGACAGAATGGGCGATACTGGTTGAAGCTCCTCCCGAGATGAGGTTTGCTCAAGGTGAGCATTTGAGGCGATGGGAGCGGAGTAGCGGTATTGTCTCTTGTGGGAATCCAAGGGATGAAATTGGATACACTGTTCCTGGGGTCTCGAAGACGATTCCTTACACGACGAGAGATTCGACGAGGTCGTTGAATCACTTGAGGAAGAGGAGTGGCAAGAAGGACCATCATACGATGACGCCATTCAGTGTGGGAGATGGGTCGATGAGGAGGACTGGGCAGATTTGGTGAACACATGATGCAAATGACTGTAATGAAGGTTAGATTTTGGGTTAGGCAAGAGTCAGGCGCTATAGTTGGACAGGAAGATGAAGAAGAGATGATGAATTTATGAAGGTTATCATTTATGCATCTTTTCGAGGTTTTGAGAAGATGAAAGGGTTTCTTGATTAGAGGAATGGGAAAAGACGTTTTGGGGGCTTAAAGGAGAAAGTGCATTTAATGACATAGTAATGATAGTTCGATTTAGGATTATGTCATCATGCTTAGTAATTATGGCTAAGATATAGGCGTCTAGAGGAAAGTATACTTATATTATTTTCAAACAAGAAGTTTAAAAATATAATCAGATTAATTTAATTGCCTTTATTGTGGTATTAATGGGTACAACTGCTTCTAGAAATAATATGAGCTGTTATTTTACTTCAAGCGAGTTGTTTGAGTAAATTAATTAAAAATAGAACGGCATTGGTTGTTTAAGGACGAATTGGGGACAAAACAACTTGACCAAGCCATATGACACAGTTGTACATGACACATATGTGGAAGTTTTAGATGAATGTGTCTTAAGATTGTCTGATATCAATCTTGAAGTCTGATACCAATTTTGAGAGATTTGATGAGTCTTTTAATGAATGAAGACACTACCAGCAGGTTGTATTAGATATTTGCTAAAGTAGGAACTGCTGATATCAATTGTTATGTCTATTATTGGTAGTGTGTTTAATATCAGCTAAGGTAAGGGCAGCTGATACCAATTGAATAGACTCTATTTATAATGGACATCAATCTATTTAAGATTAATAAAGCTTAGTAAGAACATTAAATAGACCAAGTATGTGAGATATTGAATGTGTACCTGAAGTGATGTCTGTTCTTCTTTCTATCCAGCAGATCTAGGCATTCTACATCAAAAGAAGAGATCTGCAGACCAGAATTGTTCTGAAGAGAGTGAGACGTAGCCTATATACAGCAGGGGTCATATCGGCTGTTCACTCCTGAGGAAGGTCTTAATATTTGAAAATATTAGTCTTCCCAAGAATTCTTGAATGTCTGACTATCTTGAGGATAGGTCGAGTTACTAGAGATTTTTAACTACATCCTTTTTGACAAAGAATCACATGATAAGGTGTAGCAGAGTGTTTTGAATTCAATCTGTATACCAATTAGCTGTTGAGCCATTATAATGGGAACAACTAATCAAGCCTTTATAACTACAATCTCATAAGGTACACATGATTTTGTAGTTGTCGTAACTAAGAACACAAAGTGCTGTTGAATTGTCTTGAAAGGTTCGATTTAGCAGACACCGTTGTTCAAAGCAGATTTACTAATAATCTTGACCTTTTAATCATGAAGGATAGAGATTGAGTAATAGCAGATTCCTTGATAGGTTGACATGAAGGTCATGAATACTGCATCGCCTATTTGTTAAGAGACTATAGGTTTTAGAACTTGAATTTACTCATTGTGAAAAGATTAAATTCGAAAGGCAATTATCATGGTGTCTAAGGATGAAAGTTAAGCGTAGTAGAAGACCATAACTTGATGTAGCGATTGTTCAAGAATGGTTTGCGATGGGATGTCGGCAGAGTTTGTGTCTCGGTAGAGTGATCATTTCATTAAGAACAATTCTTTTAATCACCGAATAAAATGGAGATAATAAAGAATAATAAGTTTGATCAACACACTTTAACACATTAGTTCATGCTATCAAAGGAATGCGGACAAGTAGATAAGCATGAGTAGAAGTTGCGAGCTTGTATTCAATAATCCAAGTAGTTTTACACGGTGTGTTGCAAGGATCACTGATTACAAGAACAATACAACTGGATTTTTGGTGAACCGCAGATTACATGAGAAAGATACATAATGATTCAATTTACGAAAGAAATATATGTTACAAATTTGTGTCCTAGAAATCCTAATCCTAGACTTTAGATGAGAAGTCATTGGTCAAGGATTTAGAAGGAGTTGGATGATAAGAAGATGGCCGTGTTCTTTTTGATTTCCTCCAACTCTCGGGGAGGCGAACATCTTCACTTCTTCGGGTCATTATGAGAGCACCGAAGGGTGATGGCCGTCAAAGATGTATGCTTGGCCCATGAATCCCCTTTGATATTCAGGGACTTATGGTCGTTGTTATTCGTCATCTTTGTCAATTCCATATTAGCTACTTAATTCAGGAATGAATTATCTGCATCGGCCATCTTTGAGGTGATGGTCGGCATACCTACATATAACCGTAAGACTTGTTGCACATGGCAATATGTTAAATGTTTTCCAAACATTTGACATTTCTTTCTGGGATCTTTTCGTGAAGTTCAAGTATGCAAGCGACTTCCAAAAGTGGAATGAGTATGTGCTAATTGATTTTCCCTGATTCATCTGTAGACATTTTAGAGTATCAATGAGATTGATAGCTAAAAGTTAGAAGAGAGAATGAAATCACTTTTATCGGCATTAATTGATGGTTTTCTATCTTACTTTTAAAACTAATTGACTAAAAGAGTTCTTAAGTGTTCGACAATCATGGTTTGCAGATATAAATCATGCTTGATGGCAAACTTCTATGATTATCGGACGAGACAAAAGAAGATCTTTTATCAATTGTTTTCTCAACAAGACTGTGGAACCATAATTAATGATTTCGATACACAAGACTTGATGCAATTTCTCTCATGCTTGGTAAGCGTGAATAAGAAAGGATTTTTAGAAAATGATTTTCACGATGTTTGGAGATACATTTTTGAGAGAAATTTAGATTAGCTCTTGTGAAATAACGAAATAAAATCGAAACAACTCGAATGAATATGAAGAAATCATACCATTGTTGAGGAATTGTCTTGATCCAATCTTAGGACTTGGGTTTAGTAACATTTGTGAGATTTTGAATCATCGATTTGTAACTAGTGTAATCTATAGGCAGTTTGTGAGTTTTGTCATAGTAGAGATTTGAATGAAGAAGGAGCTCTACTTATACTCACGGAGGTTAGGCGAAGGATACTCAATAATGAAGCATTACGTTGAGTTGTCCTTCGATCACGCCTGGGGGATAGGTGTGAAGTCTAGATATTCTCAAGATTCTTGGTAAGGATTGATGTTGACTGTCTTGTCGTTTTCCAAGATTTTGAAAATAGTCTTAACTTTAATCGAAGCAGTCAAACTTCGAAAAATGTGCCTCCACCTTTAATAGACTTGAGAGAGTAGGTCTTTAAAGGGTTTTTACTTCTATAAGTCAGCACATACAACTGAGCTTATGAAGTGTTGGTTGGCAGATATAGAAATTCAGCCAACTGCAGGGTTTTTAGAAAAACATTTGAAATCAGCTGATAAGAAAAATGCTGATTAGTTTTTGAAAAACCATTTGCATAAAACAGGTCATACAATCAATATATATCAATAAAAGTGCAGTATGACGGGTTATTATGCATTATTGTCTGATGATATGTATGAGCATATTAGTTCAGCAGACATGAGCACAGGTCATTAGAAAGCAAATAGCTAACCTGTTTTGTATAGGCATGAGAGAGGGTCTTTATCAACTCCTTTGGACTTATCAGCAGATTTTTCACTTCATTGTTGTAAAGTCCAGCAGGTGAAGATTTTGACCTTGAGTGAGTGAAGGACATGAGTGAATTCTCATGAGTGATCGCGATCCTTCATGAATCAGCAGCCATGTTACTATCTGCCGATGGAGAGAGGTGTTGCATGATTGACCTTTTCTGTCATATGAGTTCCTGCCTAAAGTACTCATAGAGAAAATTAGCAACATTTATGAGCTAAAGATAGCTCTAGTAATCCAATAATACAAATGAGACTTAATAAGCATGACAAAAGAATAATTATTCAAAATACAGCTTATAAGTGTAACCCAAAGTGTTAAGAAATTAGGAGCTGGGGTTACTTCCTCATTAAACTCTTTGAACGCGTCTGCTCATAGTTGTTGAAGCACCAGTTCTAATACTGAGCATAGGTTCTTTGAGTGTATTCTTGCTCGGCTGAGGCTTTTCATTGAAGGAAGACAAATTCATCATTGATGTCCTTAGGCCAAGAACTTACAATCTCAGTGATTTTGGAGATGACATATCTTTGATTTCCTTTGAATTTCCTTTGAAACTCTTCTTATTTCATCTGCTCTAAACTTTTATAAAAAGTTTTCTTGAGAAGGTGTTGGATTGAACAATCGTTAGCCTTATGTCAAGAGAGCATGTTTTTGGAAGTGAATCTAAGTAATTCATCTATCAAATATGAGTTTAACCCATTTGCCAAAGAAGATACCAAGATTTAAGAAAGATTTATGAAACATGCATAATCCTTAGCAAGTCAACCTCCACTATAATACTTCTCTTCACAATATCAATGTAATTCGATATATGATAAATTTTCTTATAGTGAACACATTGTCATCACAATACTCTTTCTCACATGTTTTTGAAAACAAAATTTATTTTGATTTGAAGATGGTTTTCAAAAGGCTTTCGATTCTCGGTCAAAAGGTTTTTGTGGATAAAAGATTTTGAAAAGACTCCTTTTGACTATGCATCTAATCGAGGCGGGATCTAAACTCTCGGGTTATTAAGCCCGAAATAAGGTTTACTGAGGCGGCTCGATACCAATTGTTAGGTTCGAGGGTTGCTCGGTGTATAGGCTAGAGGGGGTGAATAGCCTATACTATGTAATAAAATTTCATCCAATTTTTAACATTTAAAAATTGAGGAGTAGATGAAATGATTAATACAAGTTTATCATCTTCCTTATCGTAATGCTTAGCGAAGTTAGAAACATAGGACATCCTAGATCGCAGATGTAGATCATGGACATTCGAATCGCAGATGTGAAACATGCGTTGGAAGATATATGTTGAACTTAGGCGATGGAAATGAGTTTGAGCGGCGGAAGAATAAAAAAGATAAGTTTAACAATTTAGATTAAAGTAATGTAAAGATTTGATATGAAAGAGAACTTGACATTGACTATAATCTGTATTAGATGCATCATTTACTTTCCTTAAAGATTGCACATGATAAAGCAAATTATACAAGAAAGAGAAATCAAGGCTGAATGTAACTAATATATATATTATATTAAAATTCAGCAGAGGTTTGCTCAAAGGCAAACATGCTTAGTACATCAACCTAGACTCTCTAACCTAGCAATCTCCTTAGGAAAAAGAAGGAGAAATGAAGAAAGCGAAATCAAATATATCGAAAATACATTAGAAGATGTACTTAATATTTATTAAGACATCTTCCTGTAATTTCAACTCGATATATTTGTTGTGAGAAGAGAATATTAGGAGTTGTTCAAATAGCAAGTATTTGAACAACTGAGTGCTAAGCACTCGACCAAATATGATGACACCTTATTGCACAATCGGCACAGCTTATAATGTAGTATAAGTCTGCCGATATGAATGCAATCTGGACATGTAAGTTCTAGCTCTTCATCGGACATCTTCAAGCTTGATCTGGCTTCAACGATCTGTAAGATACTTGGTCTCTTTGCTAGATGATGAAGTTGAGGCCACTGAAGAGACTGAGTTCTTCGAAGGAAGAAGAACTCAAATCAACAACAAGGTTGTTGATCAAGCAGAGCTTCTCAGCTTTTGGATTTTCTTCGCTCTCTCTCACAAAGTGTTTGTTCTTACACTTGTGATTTCTCACTCAAGGAGTGGTTCGGATTGAAGAAATGAAGATCAATACCACAACCTTTCTCAAGCATAAGCATACGGTTTGTGTGTTCTAGTGCTTGTGCTCTCTCTTGTGCTCTTTAGAAATGAGGATGAGAGTCTTCTTAAATAGCCGGAGAAGAAGAGGTGACCGTTGGTGTATTGAATAGGTTTATGCCCGTTGGTGATCGAATCTCATAATGCAGAGTACATTTTTGGATTTGTTGGGTAAAGACCTTCGATTAGGTTTGAGTCTTGAAGATGATCCGTGACACAGTGGACATAGTTGGACGTGTCGAGCTTAGCCTGGATGCGGTTGATTGATGTGGACGTATCATTGCTTTGACCGAGTGCGGCGTCCCGTGCTTGGCCTTTTCGAAATGAAGCTTTGAAGACCGCGAACATTGTTCGAAGAGGAAATGTCTATTGGATAAACGTGAAGGTGCGACATCGATGCGTATCTTGGATTTGTCGACAGATCTTGTAACGGATCTATTTTGGCTTGAAGTGCGTTGAGTAACGACCGATGTATCTAGTGATCGGTTTCTGGCAGCTTGTTCGATGAGGATTTGGCCGATTTCTGAGATCTGCCATTATAGAGCTGCTGATGTAGAAACCGCTGATGGTCACGATGTTCCTCTTGAATAAATAGCTTCTCTGCAGTTGCTCTGATGAAGTGCTTTGGCGGATACGAGAATCGCCGATATAGAACTGCGATGTAGAGATGGCTATTTAGGCATCATAGCGAAGGAAATGTACGCTAGTGAGACATCTGCCGATAGTCACGTCGGTGGCAATTTGAAGAGCTTGATTCATATGAAGGTTTGTCATCATTCTGGTAGGACAAAGACTCGGATATGTACAAAGACTTCCTAGTCTAGTGACCTATGCATTGTTTCAACAAGTTGCCACACTAACCGGTACCCAGCCCTTTTAGCCACTTGTGAAACATGCGTTGTAATGGGAACAAGCAAATCACTGTGTTGGAATATGCATACATTTATATCAGCTGATTCACAGGCATATTCCTAACAATACAGATTATCTTAAGATGTCCAAGTAACTGCTTTGGACTATTACCCATTCAAAGACTGGGATTTTTATGCAAAATTCTGCTACATATGTAGAGCACCAAGAATTTATCAAACATAAGTAGAACAACATACTTGACACTATGATGCTCCTTGGCTTCATCTACAACATGCTTAAGGCCGGGAACCTGGTCATCTTTCTTGCCATTCTTCGGAACTTCTCATTCTCTTTTATTCGGTAAGTCGTGTGCAAACCTGCAAAGATAAATCCCATAAAATAAACACAAACACAAACATCCGAAAATCCCAAGTATAAGGAAAGACTGATGAAAGTCCCTTCTACCCTCTCAATCTATCCACATCGGCCTCGTAGGATTATTAGACAACAGAAGGTCCTTCAAACATTCTTTGTCTCGGGAAAAATTTATTCAAGGAGTACAAGACCCCATTGTAAACCATATGGTAATATTCATAAACAGTCCTGCTTCTTTACTATTAGGCATTTGAGCTAATTAACTAACAATTGCCAACATAGATTGTGACCAACAAGATATACAATGAAGAGAACTAAAGAAAGTGTCTTCTGCGCTCCTTCTTGTACAACAAACATTAGTGTCCTTGTTCACACCCCCAATTTGTTGCCAACCATCATCTATGATTAGGAATCGCGGAGGAGTTCATCCCTCGATAAGCTGCATAACAAACACAAAGCGAGAACCTCGGACTCAAGCCGGTCTCATATGATCGGGAAAAACCATAATCATTGTTTGACTCACCTTTTAAGGCCCTCTTCAACTCCTTCACGTGACATCGGTGTAGAAAGCATCCCAAGTGGACCAACCAAACCGGTCAATGAATGAGGGTAACTACAAATTAATACGGGAAATATCACAAGATCAGCAAAATCTATGTTTAAATTACTCGAGACAAGTTTTATGAGATCATAGTGAAGGTAAGCTTTCTTACCGTCTTCCTCTCTCGGTGATGAAATGTTTGCATGTAGCTTTCAATGGCTCTGTTTCACAAATAAATTTGATTTCATGAGTTAACAGCGCATATATTAACCGAACCTAACTTCTCCTACATTCACCTATTAATATAGGTAATGAAAGCTACATAAAAGAAGCGTTTGCTTGGTACACTTAAAAGTTTGCTGATCTCGGCAAATTGGTACTAGTAATCACAGTTGTCATAATGTACTTAATATCGCATTTGGAAATTCAATAGTTATTATTGAAGTCGATGCCCAATGTAAACCAAAGGCTTGTGAGTGGTTTTCCCTAATGATCTTATATATCGAGTGGCAAGGCTTTGACTACCCAATGTTACAATAACTATGGAGACATTCACTTAGAGATGTACACTTACTTTACAGCCTGGTTGATGACTTCAAAGGGGTTTGTCCCAGCATGCATGTAGACAAGGTAAAGGCCTTGGTTGGTTTCAACAGCATTATCCCCTGCCAAGTGGAATCACATCAACAACAACAAAAAAGTTGATTAAAAGACATTTCCATATTATTCATGACTCACTTGTTCTAAAATACGAAGTATAGCCTGCATCATTATACTATTTGTTCAATTCTTGTACTCACCACTCTCGAGACAAATCTCTAGTTCATTCTTATCGTTGCCCTGTAGAACAGCCCGAAACTGGCCCTCAAGGAGGGGAAGGAATACAGTATATATAGTAGGGGAATTATCATGGTCGTATTGCATTCCTAATAATTTTGTACTTCACTGTTAGTTTAAGAGCATGGAATTGGAAGGTGCTCGGTCAATGTAACATAAACATCATTTTAGAAACACTACCAGTAAATGTAAAAGTTGTTTGGTTCTTACTCCAATATGCCCACTGGGAAAACGTGGAGACTTTTGCTATTTGTCGACGTCGCGCCTATGAATGCACCAGTAACAAGCCCCACACGAGCCAGAGTCGCATAATGTTATCTGGCACTCCAGTGAGTATTGTCTTCCCATGGACCACAAGGTTACCATCATTGATGGAGATCTTTGGTGTAATCGTCATGTTTGCAAAATGTACTAGTGGCCGCCAATAAGCTTCATCAAAAATGGCAAAGATTAACAACACAACCTTTACTTTAGACCACCATATACAGAGCCTGAAAGCAACATAAATTCACCAACAACGCTCTGTGCTTATTCATCATACTTGGCCAAAGAAGAATTATCATTTATTCTACATTGTACAATCCCAGACAAAGGTAAATCTTAAATCTATCAACGGTGGTTATCTTTAGCTTAATTTCAAGATTCACTTTAAATCCCAAACAAAATTAAAGCCTCCTAAGTCAGAAAATCCAGTTTCTCATATATTCTCACAACAGTACATGATAAAATAGAAAAATTAAAAATTCTAAAAAAATTCAAAGAAATTCGAAGTTACTAACTAAAAGCTCGTTTCTCAACTTATGTGTCAAGTGCAGTTGGTCCTACACCAAAGGCACTTCCTATTGAGACTCACTATTAACCTTCGCCTAACGCACAATTATCCAATCTTTTGGATATATCCTCGCAACAATACTAATCAACTCACGTCTTAGAGTTGGAATTCGAGTAAATTTAGTTCAAATTTTGAACTAAAGGAGCTCCAGTTCCAATTCTAAGGCTCAGACTTTATACTCCCAAATGTTACAGAAATAGATAATCGAGAAATTAAAAGCAACTAACTAACTAAAATCAACTGATTCAATACATTCAAACTTCAATTCATTACATTTTATTTGTAAGCAAAATTCAAGCACTAGAAAACGAAAACACAATAAGGAAAACTGACCTTGAAAACGGTAAAATTAGACGCAGAGTTTGGGAAGCTTTCAACATTTGCAGCGGCGTAGCGAAACAAAGCATCGGTGTCAAATTGATTCGTGGAGCTGACTTTTCTGATGAGATCTCTAACCTTCGGTGCCATGGCTGATATTGCCACCGACGAAAAACTTGGAGGAGTTAGATAAGGAAGGAAGGGAGAGACGGATCGAAGCTGAGTGTTAACGAAGGAACAAATCGAGTATTACCTGGCTTAAAGCTTGAAATTGGAATTGGAACAGTTCTTCGGTCGATTTCCAAGGGCTAATTATTTCTTGAGAAGGATGGATTTGAATTTGGCGTGAGGGACTTTGAAAAGAAGAGGGGAGAAGACGGCTGGGAATTGGGGAAACCTGGTGAGTGAGGGAAGGGGGAAAAAATTTGTGCACAAAAGTTGAATTTGAATGCGCGCGAATTTTTCCCAAAAATTTGTGCACGAAAGTGAGTTCCTGTTAAACAACGTTTTTTAAGAAACGTTGTTTAAAAAGAACTTTAGACCACGTTTTTTTAAGAAACGTCGTCTAAAAGGACATTTTAGACAACGTTTTTTAAAAAACATTGTTAAAAAGGTACTTTAGACAACGTTTTTAAAAAATGTTGTCTAAAAGGGCACTTTAGACAACGTTTCTTAAAAAAACGTTGTCTAAAGTTTCCTTTTAGACAACGTTTTTTTTTAGACAACGTTTTTTTAAGAAACGTTGTCTAAAGTGCCCTTTTAGACAACGTTTTTTAAAAAACGTTGTCTAAAGTGCCCTTTTAACAACGTTTTTTAAAAAACGTTGTCTAAAGTGCCCTTTTAACAACTTTTTTAAAAAACGTTGTCAAAAGTGCCCTTTTAACAACGTTTTTAAAAAACGTTGTGCAAAAAACGTTGTTAAAAGTCATTTTTGTTGTAGTGTCTCTTAGAGCGATATTTTGTCTAGTGCCCAGGATACCTCTCAAGAAGAAGTGAAGAACATTAAAAAAGCCTCATGGATAGGAGGTGATGTCTCTCACCTCACTTGATCTAGTAGAGCATACCATGCAGCTCAAGATATGGGTGGTCCGTCAGGGAAAGATAAAGAAGTTGATACCAGCGCTAAAGATACTGGGGCTAAAGACATTGAAGACGCTCTTCTCACTCAGATGAAGAAGACCTAAGCTAATGTTTCTATTTGGGACCTTCTATGTTCCTCCAAGACCCACCGTGACAGCCTGGCCAAGTCATTAAGTCAAACTATCATTCTAATCGGGACCTTGCCTGACAAGTTGACTCAAATGATTGGAAACATCCACTTTGGGAAGGTTTTCATGTTCACTGACCTTGATTTACCAAAGGGAGGTATCGACCATGTTGATGCATTACATATTACTGTCGGTGTCCAAGAAAAGAGGGTACCAAAGGTTCTGGTAGACAATGGTTCATCTTTGAATGTCTGTCCAACAACAACCTTAGCCAAGCTGGTGTGAGCGCCCCGGATCCGCCCTTCGGAGAAGGCCGACCCCTTTCGTGCCTTTTTTGCTCTTGTCTTGTGGTTTTCCTCTATTTGATTTTATGGTTTAATAAACATGAAAGACATGCTTATCTTCGAAAACAGAGTCGCCACTCTCGTTTATAAAGTAAACGGGAGAAAAACTTTAGATTATGGGTTCAGGGGCCAAGTTACGATTTGGGAAGGTTTTACGCACCTAATTCGCACTTTCGATCTCTACACATTTGCATGCTCGTATTTAATTATTGCAAGTTTTTTATTTACAGAATATATATTGCATGTATTTACAATGTATTTTACAATGCATTTGAAATAATTACATACATTTATTACATCTATTTATATATCTAGATTAACGAACGGAAGGGGTTACCTTCTGTCGTTTTACAGAAATCGGGCCAATTCATAGCCTGACCATTGTGCTTCCACTGCTACCAATCGAGGAAAGGAAGACTTACATTTTGTATGTGTTGAGATAGAGTCAATACTCTTTTCTCTTTTCTTTCTCTCTTTTCTTCCTTAAAAAGAGGCTTGATAGAGAAAGAGAGAGAGTTGTGTGTGTGTGTGAGCTCTTGGAGGGAGTTCTCTGTTGTTTCTCACGGAGAGAGTTGATGATTTTGTTTAAGGAGAGAGCTGATCATCTCCTTATATAGGTGAGCTTGGGTTGAGATATTTGATGAAACTCTTGGGGCCAAGCAAGGTGGAAGGTTCCTTTTGCCTTCAAAGTCTTCAGCAGCCGACGGCTAAGCTTTGAGGACAAAAGCTTGGTTGGGTGTGCGGCGCACCTGGCATTGTGTTCATGCACCAAAACCTTATTTGGGTTTATTAGCACACTAGAAATGTCTTTAGTGCACCAAACCCTATTTTTAGATTTTCCAGGATTTGTGTCTTGCACTTTAGCCCTTCCAAGCTGTGTATATTCAGTCTAGACACTTGATGTTAATCTAACAGAAGGTTGTTTGTGTGTTGGACGTCGTTAGTCCTGTTGTATCTTCGAGTTTGACCCTTGATGTTGATCTAACCGAAGTTTGTTATATTTGTTGGACGTTTGTTTGGTCCGTTGTATATGTTGTTTTCTAAAATAATCATAGAAACATGTGTTAGTCCATTTGTAAATAAATAGTTGTTTATTGGACAATTTGTATAATGTAGGTGTACGAATTCTGGGTGTCTACAGAGCCCCTCGACTACGTTTGCTTAGAAGTAAGCGAGCGTCGTCAAAAAAGAATAGACATCCAGTTTCGTACTAGTAGTTAGATGGTCAAACTCTGCATCGGAGTTTGTGTGACCATGTGTATATGTGTGTGGGTGACAACATGTGTCAAAAAGCGACCGGATCTCTGTCTCCCCTACGTATCTCTATAAAGAGAATCAAGTCAAAGCATAGTTCAAATCTGTTCAGGGAAGAAAATTGAAATGAAAATATAATGTATAAAGGAGCGACAGGGTCTGCTCTGTGGTGACCGGATCTCCAGGGGAGACTGCCAACGTATCTCTATAAAGATAATCAGGTCAAAACGTTGTTTAAATCTCTTTAGGGAAGAAATTTGAAACGAAAATATAGTGGGGATGGGCGACAAGGTCTGCCCTGTGGTGACCGGATCTCCAGGGGAGACTGCCTACGTATCTCTATAAAGAGAATTAGGTCAAAACGTAGTTCAAATCTCATCACGGAAGAAATTTGATGTGAACTGCTGTGTGTGGGAATGGTTCATCTCCGGACCCCGGGTCTATACTCGTTGGGAAATGACCAAAAAAAGCTGTACCAATGCAAAATGAGGCAAATTTCAGTATATGATAAGCTGTAAATTGACATAAAGTAAAGATACTATATATATATTTTTTGTGTGGCGTTCGGGGGACGTTGGACGGCAGGGCTGTTGAGCGGTTGATTTTCATGTGCCTCAGGCATGAACCTGTGGGGGAAATAATCGGGTAACTGGGTGTGCAAACGTGTGTGAATGCACTGCAAAGCTGTGGGGTGTCCAGGGGACACTTTGTTGAGGATGATGCGCACGACCATTGGCGATGCATTTGCTGAGATATGTTGTGTAAAGTCCCATGGGGATTCTGCTAGAGATGATGGATTGGACGGCAGGGCCGTTGGGAGTAGCTCCGCTGGGGATTGCCTTTGAAAATATGTTGATGGCGGACTTCCGTTAGGGCGTCCGATTAACGACCGTTAGTTGGACGTTAAGTTGCCGTTAGAAGGACTTAGGGGTGCAAATTGCAAAATGTTGAAACTTGGAGGGAAAAGGGAAAATTTCCTTTCTTCCTTAAAGGAAAGGAACGACAGCAGCAAGCAGCAGCTTGCTGCCGTTTTTTCTTTCTTTCTCTTCTCTTCGAATGATTCTCGGATAGTAATCCGAATGATTCTCGGATAGTAATCCGAATGATATCCATTGTGACCAGAGCAGTCACGTCTCTTCTTTAGATCCACCCGTGGTGAGTTTTCGGAAAACCCATTTGTTCCGCAAAGCATGCTAAATTTGAAATTTTTGTATGATTTACTGGACTCTTGATGGTAATCCTGTAATTGTTAGTATCTAAGTAGCAAATATATGTTGTTGCATGTTGAATCTAAGCAAAATATGTGAATTTATACAATATGGGTATAAACAAGTATGTAAGTTTTGTGAATTTTGCATGTTTAAAGTGCCTACTTTAATTGCAAATTTAAACATGTTAGGATAAAAATTTCTCAAAATCGAGAGTATATATGTGTAGAGGGATGAACAAAGATGGAAACCTCCAAGTTGATTTGGTTGGGGCGGCTCACAATGTGTGAATTTTTCTTGCCCGAAGTTGTGCGAAAGTCGCACACCAACTGTTTGAAAAAAAGCTTCAATGAAGAAAAGTAAAGAAAAACCCTCACTAAACACTTGAAAACATTTTATTTTGATTCCGGGATCTTAGGGATGGGATTTGGAGGGTATATGAAAAAAATAAAAACTTTCAGGTTTTTTTTTTGGCAAATATGGAATGGCGTGAATGTGCATTTATGAAATGACATAAAAAATGTTCAGGTGTACTTTGTGCTGACATGCTGAAATTTTTGTTTTGTTTGTTTGTTTCGCAGTCACGGAGGAGGATTACTCGCATCCGGGTGAACAGGGACATGGTGAGGGAGATTTATGATCGACTCCCTCAATTGATTCTGGAGAGGGTGAATGGTACCTGTCTTGGTACGTTCATCCAGAACTTGGGCGGCTTCATCAGCTACAGCAACATCCATGAGGTGTTGCAGTGCTTCTAGTGGGACACTACTCATACCTTCCACCTTCTGTGGGGCGAGGTGACTATAACGCCTGCAAATTTTTTGGCGATCACGGGGCTGCCAACTGGTCGGGGCTGGGCTATCGAGCCAGACTTCCAGCTGTGACATCGTAATGATGCCGTTGTTCAGCTGTTGGGATTTGCTCCAGTGTACAAGAGCTTTGATGAGATTTCCGTCAGCTATGTTAGGGAGTGGCTGCTCCAAAATGTGGGTCTCTTTGACATGGATGATCGGCCCGCTGTGACCCGATTTGTTCGAGTTTTATTGTTCTTGGCTTTGGGGATCACCGTTTTTTCCAATGCTTCCTCAACCCTTTGAGTATCTCTACTCGGCTGCCTGAGGAGACTGCGCCATCGAGGCGACTTTGACTGGGGACAGGCTGGCCTGGCAGAGTGCTATTTCTTTATGGATCACGCTAGCCGGAACGTCGCCAGTAGCGTAACTGGCTACAATGTGGCTTGGGAGGTAATATTCGGAACAAAATCTTTATTTTAAAACTTGTTTTGTCATTTTAAAATTGATGTTGACTAATTGTTTTTGATTTGACAGGCTTGGGCTTATGCGGTGTTCAGCTTTCACCATTTCACTCTCCGCACCAGGGTGATGACCCCGCAATTTGTGGTGAACTTTCAGAATTCAAACCGAAAGTATGCTGGAGGGTTCTTACTCGGCCTGACACCGAGGTGGTTCGAACTGCGATTATTAACTCTAGTCTTATCAACTTCTTCTCAGGGGGTCAGCTGCCTGCTTCTTATGGTTCGACCCAAGTGGCCAACAGTTGTTGCATTTTGATTGTTTCCATCATGTGCGACTCTATGTATCTGGGCGATCGGGTCAATTGCCAGCATGGGCCCAATGTGGGCCAACCTCTGACACTGCCTTTACCACCCTTCGGGATGATGACACCTGACGTGATGCCGAGACGCGAGTTGTATCTTGCGAGGCAGGCCATCTATCCCCATAGATATGTGGAGATGGATTACGGGGCGTTTGTGCAGACCGTGCTGTATCCTCCTCCTCCTCCTCCTGCTCAAGAAGCAGAGGGTCCGTTTCCCATCTTCGTGGGAGAGATTGGGTCGTTTGCGGGGTAGATACACTATTTAGAAGTCCCGCTAACGATTGGCTAAGGAGAGGGGGAGAACTACAGGGAGGAGGACCTGAGCGGTGGTGAGATTCCACCACACGACTATCTTCCGCGAGGGAGAGATCTGGTATATTTCTGTTCACTCTGTACACATGCTATTTGTCTATTTTATCTACATGTATTTGCATATTGATAAATAAAAAATGCTAAAAGAAATGCTGTATGAACAGGTACTGGCGAGCTCCAATCAGAAGCTGTTGAGCAGATTTCACAAGTTGTCCGATCTATATTGGAAGCTAAAGGCTGGGGCCAGTGATTTCACTTGCCGAGGTGGTGCGAACGCGACTGGGCCGCGTCGCAGAGGTGGCGAGAGCGGAGGCTCTAAAGGTGCCAGCACTAGCAGGTCGAAGAGAGGAAGACAATGATTTTCTTTCCTGCTATTTTTGCTTTTCTTTTAAAAAGATGTATTTGTAAGCAAATTTTATTTATTCTGTACATTGCTTATTATTAATGAGAAATGCAAAAAAGAAAAAAAAACCTAGGGTCTCAATTCTAATTGCTTTTAATTACACAAATTGTGCTGTGGGAGCAAAAATGGGCATTTGGCCAAGGCGGCTAATGGTTGATGCATAATTGGTGCTCTTTCGATGGACGGATCCCTTGCATGTGAGGCTTGAGGGAAGGAAATGATATCCTATCCTAGAGGCTGCTGAATTGAAAAATAGGTTTGATGCCTATTCTAGAGGGGACTGTGGCTGTGATTTTTACGAAGATATGTGAAATGCTCCGTGTCTGCAGGGGAGTTTACTTGAAGAGGACCCTGGGAGATACGTGCATATCCTTCAGGGCATGATGTGAATTGGAGAGCTGGACCACAAAAAAGTCCAAATGCATGGTGTGGTACGTGGCGCACCAGGCTTGGTGCCCGCGCACCAGACCTGTCTTTTCTTTCCTATTGCTGAATTTGATGTGCTGTGACATGTCAGGACGAATTTTCTTCAGCCTAAGATGTAGGCTGCTGTACATTGCCCTCAAGATTACTTCATTTGCTTTCTCTTGGCTTATAAAGCCACATGTTTCCTTTCTGATTTATAAAGCCACGACCTCGCACGCTTTCTTTAGAAATTCAGACGATGTGAATTGCTAAGACATCTCAAATGTGAAAATTTCCTTTCTCCATCCTGAAAGCTTTCCCCGCATCTTTGGCGAAAATTTTCCTTTTGACAAATTTTTTTCAAAATAGAACACCTTTCAGGTTCTCTGGAAGATTTTGCCCGTTATGAGAGCCGCTTGGATTTCATGGTTCGACTTCTGGACATGGATGACAAACTGATCATTGGTTAGGAGTGTGGCTTCTTGTGCGCATTCTGGTGGATTGATATTCCGATCAATTGGGACATGAAACGAGCTGCATCTCGTTTTTGGTCCGTAGAAAATCATCTATTCAATTTCTCCCTAAATGAGATGTGTCTCACAATTGAGGAATTTTGTGCCCTAACGAGGTCGGCTTTTGCTTATCAGATTATTGTCCCTGATCTCACACAAACACCCAAAGTGGCCGCACTCGAGCTGCTCCGATTTCCCCCTGATGATACGAGGGCGATGGTCAAAGATAATCTTTTCGATCTGACTATGCTTCCTGACATTTTCTGGGACCTTTCTTATTGTCCAAGATACACCCGGCGTCGTCTGTCGGCTATTTTCCTTTGCTTGTTAGGAAAGCTATTCCTGAGGAGCTACAATGGCTTTATTGATATGCGGGCGCTCAACATGGTCCTGCAATGTTGGGGGAGTTGAAAAAGTATTATCTTTATCATTTTTGCTGAAACCATGCTTGGTCTGGATGCTTACGCAGGTGGTGAAGACTAGTTCCCATCTGGTAGTCCACTCCTTCTACATATGTGCTTGGAAGAGCATTTTAACAGAATTGCTCCCCCTCCTCGAGTTCCAGCATTTTATCCAGCTGGATATGACTCAAGGCCACATCACCGTGGTAATTTGCCCTCTGAGGCCATGTGGGTTGACCATTTTTCTCGTGCAACCTCCTCTGACATTTTATGGACCATTAACCATTGGCGGATCCGAAGATTTGCACTGAGGAGCGACGGATTTACACATGTAATAGTGACTGGACTGCGCACAATCACATTTTATACTCCTTCCCGTATATTACGGCAGTTTGGCTTGGAACAAACGATACCCGACTTGTCCCTGGCTAATGTTGAGGTCGGGGACCTTAATCCAGTGCTATGTACCCTGATTCATGATATGTGGGCAACTACCATATATGGCTAGAGCGTCCCAACTGGATTCCATCGCTTAGCTCGTGCCTTGTGTGGGATCTCATTCATCCCATATTGCAACTACTGTAGAACTCATGCTTGGTCGCTCCGTGACTAATGGAGCAGATATGCGGTTGCAAGAAATCGGAGATACGGTTAAAAATGCCGGTGTGGATACCCGTCCTCTGCCTCTACCTCTTGTTAGTAATAGGGGGAATGTGTTTCGGCCTGGAGAGGACTTTGATAATGCTGAATCGAGCAATGCAGGGAGCATCCGAGGAGCTGAAAGGAGGCGTGGCGGACGCCGTAGGAGATAGATTATAGTGATGGTGTATGTATGTGTATGGGAAATAGATTAAGACAGAATATGAATGCATGTAAGTCTTATCTATGTATTCCTTGGTTGCCAAACCGGGGATTTTGTTATAAATTAAAAGTGTGTTATTATTATAATGTGAGTAGTAGTTTTTCCCTTGTGTGATCATAACAATATGACAGGGGGAACAAAACAAATATTTATAAAATGTGTAAGTAAACGACCGAACCCGAAGGCTGCCTACGTATCTCATGGAGAGAATCAAGTCGGATCGTAGTTCAACCCAGATTTGCGAGAGACGGAGATTTTTATTTCTTTTTCTCCAATATTTTATCTCTCTCATTTCTTTTTTGAACTCTAATTTTTGCCTAGGCCGCCTTTTCGGGTTTTCAACCTACCAAGTTATTTTCAGAAGGGGGAGAAAAGTATTTACAAACACAAGTAAAACTAAATACACTATAGCTGAGTGGGCAACTACGTGTAGTACTTCTTGAGCTTGTTCATATTGAAGGGCTGAATGAGATCTTCTCCATTTTCATTGGTGAGGAAGACTGCGCCGCCTGACTGTATGAGCCTGACTACGTATGGTCCCATCCATGGTGATTTCCACTTTTCAAAACTGTCAATGTAGCTAGGCGGCTTTTCTCGAAGAACCAAGTTGCCTACTTTGATGTCTTGGGCCTTGACCCGTTTGTTGAAAGATCAAGCAATCCTTCTCTGATATGCCCGTGTGTGCTCTAAAGCCATCAATCTCCTTTCATCCAGGAGTGCCAGTTCATCGTACCGATGCTTAAGCCTATCAGCTTCAGCCACCTTGACTTCTATCATTACCCTTAAGGAAGGGATTTCAACTTCAACAGGCAATACTGCCTCCATGCCATAGGCAAGAGAAAGTGGGGTTGTAATAACCGAGCATTTCATTAGCATGTTGATCATATAATTATGTGCAAGCATTGTTAATTTGATTATTGTGATTCATGATATCAATTAGATGTGTTATAAGTGTTGTGTAATCAAACCTAGGAGTGGCCAAGTGATCGAACCTAGGAAATAGAGTAAAATAGAAGTGGGATTAGACTGTGATGTTTGGCACGACCGTGCACCTTTACTTGGCACGACCGTGCGAGAGCGGCCAGAAAGTCCAGAATTGGGTTGTGAAAGTTGGCACGACCGTGCATGTATTTTTCGCACGACTGTGCGGGGTCGGACAGATTGGTGACTCTGTTTTCCCGAAAAATTTTATTTCAATTAAAATTTAATCCTATTCTCAGCCAACTTACTCCCACGACCCTTGACACCAGTCAACACCTCCTACCAGCTCCTTAACACCTTAGGAAGTGTGTTTACACCCCATTTTCTCCCAAATCATCCTAGCTTCATAGAGAGAGTTTGTGTGTGCTGTGAGGTGTGATTGGTGTGTGAAATTGGCGTTCCCTCAATTCAGCCATTTGATTCTCAACCCAAGACCTTGCATGTGTAGAGGAAGGCTAGTAGACAACTTTTCAAGGCTTTGATCTTGTTTTCCTTGGCTTGATTGTGCATTTAAGGTAAGTTACTAACCCCCTATGTATGCTTAATAAATTTGCTGCATAATTGAGATAATGTACATGCATGTCTTGTTTACTTGAAGAATTCATGTTAAAATGATATGTTGAGATGTATAACATGTTTATGTGTTAAGTGTTGGGTTTGGATGATGTTGCATGTTGATTTTGAGCACTCAACTATGGAATTTGACTCAAGAACAAGTTAGAGACTTAATTGGGAAACTTTGCAAATAGGAAAAATACCCAAATTTTTAGAAGTGTTGTAATGACTCTAAGAAGTTGATATTTAGTTAGAGTGGTAATTAACAACCACCATGTTAAAATCCTTCGAGATTTAGAGTTCGTTTGAAATATATTTTGGTCCTCCGAGTAAATGATACTGGTAAATAGGAGTCTTGTTATTAGCTCTAAAGTTGTGGTTTAAAGTTCTTGGATGATATGTATGATGATCATACTTTGTAGAATAATTTAATCTACGTGTTATTTGTCAAGTTCACTATTTTGGAACTTGACGGTTATTTGCATAAGTTGAGTTAGAATACCTGCTTGTGCGTGGTGTAAGTCTAGCTGGCGTCATCGTTGTTTATGTTAAGGTGGGACGACCTATAGTCTTTACGAATTTGTTTCGTGATTGCTATAAGTCGCCGTACCGGAGTTCACACCCTCACCTGTTGGCCACAGGTGGGAAGTAGCCCCACTGTTGTAGTAATACGCATGACTTTGGTTAGCTAAGTAACCTGAAGAGTAATTCCGGGAACCCGATGAGTGATTCTGGGGAGGTCAAAACCCGATGAGTGATTCCGGGGAGGTCAATGGCCGAAGAGTGATTCCGGTGTCGTTGATACTACACACATGGGTATCGAGACATAGTTGATTACTTGTGTATTGCGGGAGCAACGCAGAGTTGGAGAAAGAGAAATGATATCCTTTATAACGTGATTTATTTACAAGCACTTATGTGTTAATCAAGGTGCTATGTGAGTTGAATGATTTGCATATCAAAGATGATGATACATGCCTTGTTGTGGTATATAAATGTCAATGCCATGTTATGATTTTAGCTTGAGCATTATGCCATGTCATGTAGTTGCATTTAGTAACTTATTGAGTTTCGACTCACCCCGTTTGTTGTTTATATGTTTTTCCTTAGATCCGAGCCAGCCTACCGGTTCTCAGTGAGATCGGTGAGGTCGCGGTTTGTTAGCAGGTTGTATTTTAGTTTGGTAGCTCTTGAAGCTTGATGTTGTTTAGTAGTATCTCTTTTGGTGAGGACGTTGGTTATGTAAAGTTATTTAAACTTTACTTGGGTAGTATTTGTTGTGTTGTAAACCATATATTCCTTTGGTAGCCGACGTATGTATGTCGTTCTTGTATATTTAACTTCGTAGTAAATTCAGTTTCTCTCCCAAGCATGTTGTAGCTCGTGGTTTTAGTTTGTTTCGGCATGTTGTGGCCGATGTTGTTATCGTTGTCGTTGTTGTTTTATATTCCAAGTTTTAGACTTGTGGTTTTAGTTGTTGGGTTTCGGATGTAGTGTCGCCGAAGACTTGTTTTATTTAAATCAGGTTTTATAAGTAGTGTTTTATCGTAAGTACGGGTGGTTACGCCACGTACTCTTCTTGTTGTTATGTTGTTTTGGCGACTCGACCTTGGGATTTCGTATAGAGGTCCGGGTCGGGTCGTCACAGTTGGTATCAAAGCAATAGTTTGCTATCGCCAGGATAGGTTCCATGGCCTGGGTGGGTATGGTGTTATTGTTAAGATCTTAACGTCAAGTGTTGTGTGTAGGTTAATAATGGTGCAGACTAGACACGGAGAGAGTACTAGTAGAGTCGGTACGAGTTGTTAGGAATATGCTTGTGAATCAGCTGATATAAATGTATGCATATTCCAACACAGTGATTTGCTTGTTCCCATTACAACGCATGTTTCACAAGTGGCTAAAAGGGCTGCGTACCGGTTAGTGTGGCAGCTTGTTGAAACAATGCATAGGTCATTAGACTAGGAAGTCTTTGTACATATCCAAGTCTTTGTCCTACCAGAATGATGACAAACTTTCATATGGATTAGCTCTTCATTTGCCAGCTGACGTGACTATCGGCAAATGTCTCACTAGCAGACATTTCCTTTGACTATGACTGCCCATTAGCTATCTCTACAATCAGCAGTTTTATATCGGCAGATCTCAGCATCCACCAAAGTCCTTATCAGAACAACTGCAGAGAAGCTAATTATTCAAGAGGAACATCGTGACCATCGCGGTTTCTACATCGCGGTTCTATAATAGCGAGATCCGAATCGGCCAAATCCTCATCGAGCAAGCGAGAAACTGTAAGATCACGAGAAACATCGGTCGTTACTCAACGCACTACAAGTCAAAATAGATCCGTTGTAAGATCTGTCTGACAAATCCAAGATACGCATCGATGTCTGCGCCTTCACGTTTATCCAGTAGACATTTCCTCTTCTATACAGTGTTTGCGGTCTTCAAAGCTTCATTTCCATAAAAGGCCAAGCACAGGACGCTGCACTCTAGTCAAAGCTATGATACGTCCAAATCAGTCAGCTGCATCCAGGCTAAGCTCGACACGTCCAATCCTGTCCAGCCTGTTTTACGGACCATCTTCAAGACACAAACCTAACTGAAGGTCTTTGCCCAACAGATCCAAAAATGTACTCTGCTACATTATGAGATTCAGATCACCAACGGGCTTAAACCTATTCAATACACCAATGGTCACCTCTTCTTCTCCAGCCTATATATGAAGACTCTCATTCTCATCTCAAGATAGAGCACAGAAAAAGAAAGCAAGAAGTGTATGCTTTTGCTTGAGAAAGGTTGTGGGATTGTTCTTCATTTGCTCAATCCAAAAACCACACCATCAAAGTGAGAAAACACAAGTGTAAGAACAAACACTTTGTGTGAAAGAGAGAAGAAAATCCAAAGGCTGAGAAGCTCTGCTTGATCAACAACTTTGTTTTTGATTTGAGTCCTTCTTCCTTCGAAGAACTCAGTCTCTTCAGTGGCCTCAACTCCATTATCCAGTAAAGAGACCAAGCATCTTACAGATCGTTGAAGCCAGACCAAGCTTGAAGATGTCCGATGAAGAGCCAGTACTTAAATGTCCAGATTGCATTCATATCGGCAGACTTATATTGCATTATAAGCTGTGCCGATTGTGCAACAAGTTGTCATCATTTTTGGCTGAGTGCTTAGCACTCAGTTGTTCAAATACTTGCTATTTGAACAACTCATAATATTCTCTTCTCACAACAAATCTATCAAGTTGAAACTACAGGAAGATTCCTCAATCAAATTTGAGTGCATCTTCTAATGTATTTTCGATAGATTTGACTTTGCTTTCCTCATTTCTCTTTTCTTTTTCCTATGAAGATTGCTAGGATAGAGATTCTAGGTTGATGTACTAAGCATGTTTGCCTTTGAGTAAACCTCTGCTGAATTTTAATATAATATATATGTTTGTTACATTCAGCCTTGATTTCTCTTTCTTGTATAATTTGTCTTATCATGTGCAATCTGTTTAAGGAAAGCAAATGATGCATCTAATACAGATTTTAGTCAACTGTTAAGATTCTCTTTCAAACCAAACCTTCACAGTTACTTTAATCTAAATTGTTTGACTTACGCTGTTTATTCTTCCGCTGCTCAAATTTATTTTCATCAGCTAAGCTCAACAAACATCTTCCTACTGCACTCTTGACATCTGCTGATCCATGATGACCAAATTCTACATCTGCTGATCTAGGATGTCCTATCTCTCTAACTTCGGATAAGCAGTCATAATTAGGAAGATGAACTCATTGTATTTATCATTTCATCTACTCTTCAGATTATATGTAAAAATTGGATGAAATTTTTAATACATCGAGTATAGGCTATTCACCCCCCTCTAGCCTATACACTGAGCAACCCTTGGACCTAACAATTGGTATCAGAGCTGGTACTCTGTAAACTTTATTCCAGGCTTAACAACTTGAGAGTTTAGATCCTGCTGCTCAGATTAGATGCATAGTCAAAAGGAGTCTTTTTCCAAAATCTTTGATTCACAAAAACCTTGTTGACTGAGAAACCTGGAAGCCTTTTGAAAACCTTCTCCAAATCAAAATAAATTTTGTTTTCAAAAACATGTGAGAAAGAATATTGTGATGACTATGTGATCACTATAAGAAAATCTATCATATATCAGAATTACATTGATATCATGAAGAAAAGTACTATAGTGGAGATTGACTTGCTAAGTATTATGCATGCCTCATAAATCTATCTTTTAAACCTTGGTATATCCTATAGCAAATGGGTTAAACTCGTACATGATGGATGAATTACATAGATTCACTTCTAAAAATTTGCTTTCTTGACATAAGGCTAACGATTGCTTCAATCCAACACCTTCTCGAGAAAACTTTTTATAAAAGTTTAGAGCAATTAGAATAAGAAGAGTTTCAAAGGAAATTCAAAGGAAATCAAAGTTATGTCATCTCCAAAATCACTGAAATAATAAGTTCTTGGCCTAAGGACATCAATGATGAAATTGTCTTTCTTCAATGAAAAGCTTCAGCCGGGCAAGAATATACTCAAAGAACCTATGCTCAACATTAGAACTGGTGCTTCAACAAGTATGAGCAGACGCGTTCAAAGAGTTTAATGAGGAAGTAACCCCAGCTCCTAATCTCTTAACATTTTGGGTTACACTTATAAGCTGTATTTTGAATAATTATTCATTTGTCATGCTTATTAAGTCTCATTTGTATTATTAGATTTCTAGAGCTATTTGTTTGGCTCATAAATGTTGCTAACAATTTCTCTATGAGTACTTTAGGCAGGAACTCATATGACAGAAAGGGTCAAACATGCAACATCACTCTCCATCGGCAGATAGCATCATGGCTGCTGATTCATGAAGGACTGCTGATCGCTCATGAAGAATTCACTCATGTCCTTCACTCACTCAAGGTCAAATCCTCACCTGCTGGACTTCAGAACTACTATGCGAATAATCTGCTGATAAGTCCAAAGGAGTTGATAAAGACCTTCTCTCATGCATACACAAAACAGGTCAGCTATTTGCTTTCCAATGACCTGTGCTCATGTCTGCTGAATTGATATGCTCATACATATTATCAGACATAATGCATAATAACCTGTCATACTGCACTTTTATTGATATATCTGTATTGATTGTATGACATGCCTTATGCAAATGGTTTTCAAAAACTCATCAGCATTTTTCTTATCAGCTGATTTCAAACGTTTTTTTTAAAACCCTGCAGTTGGCTGAATTTCCATATCTGCCAACCAACACTTCATAAGCTCAGTTTTATGTGCTGACGTATAGGAGTAAAAATCCTTTAATGACCTACTCTCTCAAGTCTATTAAAGGTGGAGGCACACTTTTCGAAGTTTGACTGCTTCGATTAAAGTTATGACTATTTTCAAAATTTTGGAAAACGACAAAACAATCATTATCAATCCTTTCCAAGAATCTTGAGAATATCTAGACTTCACAGCCTATCCCTGCCAAGGCGTGATCAGAAGGACAACTCAACAGTAAAGCTTCATTATTGAGTACCCTTCAGTCTAACCTCCTTGAGTATAAGTAGAGATCCTTCTTCATCCAATCTCTACTATGACAAAACTCACAAACTGCAAATCGATTACACTAGATACAAATCAATGATTCAAAATCTCTCAAAATGTTACTAAGTTTAAGTCCTAAGAATCGATCAAGTCAATTCCTCAACAACGGGGTATGATTTCTTCATATTCATTCAAAGTTGTTTCGATTTTATTTCTGTTACTCCACAAGAGCTGATCTAAATTTCTCTCAATGATGCATTTCCAAAGACATTTCATAAACTGTGAAAATCATGTTTAAAATCTTTTCTAAAACACAGTTACCAAACATGAGAGAAATTGCATCAAGTCTTGTGTACCAGAAATCATTAATTATGGTTCCACAATCTTGTTGAGAAAGCAATTGATAAAGAAATTTTCTTTTGTCTCGTCCGATAATCATATAAGTTTGCTAACAAGCATGACATATGTGCTGCAAACCATGATTGTCAGAACACTTAAGAATATTCTTTGTCAAATCAGTTTAAAAGGTAAGATGGAAAGCCATTAATTAATGTCAGTAAGAGTGATTTCATTCTCTCTTCTAACTTTTAGTTATCAATCTCATTGATACTCTAAAATGTTTACAGATGAATCACTGTGAAAATCAATTAGCACATACTTATTCCACCTTTGGAAGTCTGCCTGCATACGTGAACTTCACAGAGAAGATTCCAGAAAAGAAGTGTCAAATGTTTGGAAAGCATTTGATATATTGCCATGTGCAACAAGTCTTCTGGTTATATGTAGGTATGCCGACCATCACCTCAAAGATGGCCGATGCAGATCATTCAGTTCTGCTGAATTAAGTAGCTAATATGGAATTGATGAGGATGACGAACTGCTAACCGCCAACATCCATCCCTGGATTTATCAAAGGGGATTCATGGTCAAAGCAGTACTTCCTCAGTGGCCATCACTCTTCGGTGCTTTCCTTATGACCCGATGAAGTGAATATGTTCTGCCTCCCCCGAGAGTTGGAGGAAATCAAAAAGAACACCGCCATCTTGATCTCCTCCAGAATCCTTGGCTGATGACCCTTCATCTAACACCAAGGATCTAGACTTCTCGGACAACTACTGTGTAACATGTCATTTATACTGTAAATTAAATCATTATGTATCTTTCTCATGTAATCTGCAGTTCAGTCAAAATTCCAGTTGCATTGTTCTTGTAATCAGCTGATCCCTGCAACATACTGTGTAAAACTACTTGGATTATTGAATACAAGTTCTGCAACTTTCTCTCATGCTTATCTACTTGTCTGCATTCCTTTGATAGCATGAATTGACGTGTTTTAGATGTGTTGATCAAACTTACTTATTATTCTTTATGATCTCCATTCTCATCTAATGATCAAAGAATTGACCTTAAAGAAATGATCTCACTGCCTAAACACAAACTCTGCTGATACCCCATCAGCAAACCATTCTTGAACGACTACTATATCGAGTTATGGTTTCTTACTACTGCTTAACTCTCATCCTTAGACTCCCTGATAATTGCCTTTCTGAATTAGACCATTTCACAATGATTAAATTCAAAGAGCTGCCGATACCTATAGTCACTCAACATAGGCAGACTGCAGTTTCATGACCTTCATGTCAACCTATCAAGAAATCTGCTATTACTCAATCTCTATCTATGAGAATGTAATAATAAAGGCATGATTAGTTGTTCCCATTATAATGGCCAACAGCTAATTGGTATACAGATTGAATTCAAAACACTCTGCTACACCTTATCATGCGGTTCATTGTCAAAAGCATGTTGTTAAATATCTCTAGTAACTCGACCTATTCTCAAGATAGCTAGAAATTCAAGAATTCTTAGGAAGACTGATATTTTCAAATATTAAGTCCTTTCTCAGGAGTAAATGGCTGATATAACCCCTGCTGTATATAATCTATGCCTCACTCTCTTTAACAAGTCTTCTCAAAATATTCTTTAGCATAACTTTTCCCATGCTAAGAAATTACAAGACTTGTCACAAAGATAGAAGATTGAACATCACATCAGGTACACATTCTATGTCTCACTTGCCTGATCCACTTTATGTTATTACAAATTATTCCTAGCAGATCCTTGCGTCTTAGAAGTTTTATTATCTGCTAAAGCTTTTCACTTAATCTATGTGGACATTGAACTTATAACCAATCAAACCCAATTGGTATCAGACGACCCTATTATCAGCAGTTCCTACATAAGCTAACGCCAAATACAAACTGCTGATGATAACCACATTCTTAAAATCCCATCAAAACTCTCAATTCTTATACAAAATCTTATTGGGATCAAATTTTTTTTACAATTAGAGACAAACCTTTTTTTTTATATGTGCATCCCGTGCAAACTGTGACCTATGACTCAGGGCAAGATATTTAAATCTTCAACTCAGCAGTTGTACCCTGCAGTATCTCAAATAAAGGCATACAAATATTTTAAACTTCTTGTTTAAAAATAATGATTTCTAGACATCTCTCCTAGACTGCCTATATCTTAGCCCCAACCACACTCAGCATGATGACATAATCCTAAATCATAACATCATCACTATGTCATTAAATGCACCCACTCCCTTAAGCCCCCAAAACGTCCAATCACATTCCTCTAATCAAGAAACCCCTTCATCTTCTCAAATCTATCTTAATGAACTCATCATCTCTTCTTCATCTTCCTGTCCAACTACAGCGCCTGACTCCTGCTTACCTCAAAATTTCTACATCATTACAGTCATTTGCTTCATGTGTTCACCAAAATTGCCTAGTCCTCCTCATTGACCCATTTCCCACACTGAATGGCGTCAACGCATGATGATTCTTCTTGTCACTCCTCCTCCAGTGATTCAACGACCTCGTCGAATCACTCGACGTGTAAGAAATCATCTTCGAGATCCCAGGAATGACGTATCCAATTTCATCCCATGGATTCCCACAAGAAACCTTACAACAACTACAGCGCCTGATACTCTCTCTGCTCCCATCGCCTCAAATGCTCAAACTCAGATTCAGGAGGAGCATCAAATCGCTAATGAAAATTCTGCGCCAAATTCAGCGGTCAATGTCCCCACCCAATTTGAACTATAGACCTTCATCCTCTAACTCTACTTAGTTAGGATGACTAGCTAGGTTTCTGCTTTATCTAAAAAAGGTTCTTTTGCTGTGATAGTGTTATATGTGTAATTCATTTTTAAATGCTCGTGTTCAGCTACATTTGCTGATTTATTTTGCTTCAATTATCGTAATTTGTTCTCATGCATACTCCTTCATGCTTACAATTTAAACTCTTTTGAACTCATCCTATTATACTTACTTTCTTGTCAAAATATCTTTTGGTAACTCTCTCAAGTACATTAAAGTTCATTTCACTCAGAAAGAAAATTTGCACTAGCATCTACTTTTCTGAGGAAACTATTTTGAACATTTTACAGATTATCTTATTTGTCTCTCCTATTTCAGAATAAAACCTGACCGATTACATTCTTGTAAAACTTCTTTACAAGCAATGGCACAAATTTCCTCACAGTGATATCTTACTCTCTCCATTTGATATGTATTTCTTATACATAAAAAATGTGCATTTTAAACTTTTCGCATATTGAGAAAGAAAATTAATTTGATAAATGACTTGCTTCAGCCGAAAATTTGTATTCACATCGCACACTTAGTCCGCCTATTTTTTTTTGCCGACATGACAAATAGAAGTATTTACTCAATACTGTCTGTATTCTCGGCAGAATTGCAATTTGCTGATGCCATAAGCATTTCTATAAAGCCAGTATTTAAAGGCACAAACCTCCTTCCCTCTACATGTTGAAATTCATATCTTATGAATTAACATAAGTCAGTTCTCTCCACTCGTTCAAACTCCAATAAGGCAGTTCTTACTCAATACTGTCCATATACAAGCTTTTTCTTTTTCACTCTATATATCGCTTGTGACCATTAAGGAGGAGAGATTTAGTATGATTAACATTATACATACAGAAGACATATACATACAGAAGACATCAATTTTTGAGAAAGGCTTGCGATTATTAAGGAGGAGAGATTAAAGATTAAGGAGGAGAGAATACCATTAAGGAAGAGAAAGTTTAACAGATTGAAGTTAAACAGTTTGACATGATCCATTGACATCATTAAGGAGGAGAAAGTAGTAAATAAGTAAGGAGGAGAGACTGTGAAATGTGCATATAATTCTGCACATACAGCGAAAAAGTATACTATATGACTATTATAGTACGATGATTATTATGCTACTCTTCCTACTATCAACTTTTAAAATCATCAAAGATATTTTCAAGGCAGTATCATCAATTATATCTCATAATTGCCTAAAAATGTTTCAGTTATTGCTTCGTATCTGCTCTTTCATTTATTGAGTCTGTAAATACTTAGCAATAGGTGACTATACATACGCTATCGCTTGTAAGTTCAACCTAGGGCATGCCTCGATATAAAATGAATATTCAGTAGTGGCATGTTATTACTAAGGATTGAACAAATGCTTTAAGAGCAGTATGTATAAGTCAAATGTAGTAATGGTCCCAAGCAAATAGGAGGAGATTGTTAGGAATATGCCTGTGAATCAGCTGATATAAATGTATGCATATTCCAACACAGTGATTTGCTTGTTCCCATTACAACGCATGTTTCACAAGTGGCTAAAAGGGTGCGCGGTTAGTGTGGCAGCTTGTTGAAACAATGCATAGGTCATTAGACTAGGAAGTCTTTGTACATATCCGAGTCTTTGTCCTACCAGAATGATGACAAACTTTCATATGGATTAACTCTTCAATTGCCAGCTGACGTGACTATTGGCAAATGTCTCACTAGCAGACATTTCCTTTGACTATGACTGCGCATTAGCTATCTCTACAATCAGCAGTTTTATATCGGCAGATCTCAGCATCCGCCAAAGTCCTTATCAGAACAACTGCAAAAAAGCTAATTATTCAAAAGGAACATCGTGACCATCAGCGGTTTCTACATCAGCAGTTCTATAATGGCAGATCCCAGAATCGGCCAAATCCCTCATCAGAGCAACTGCCGAGAAACTGTAAGATCACGAGAAACATCGGTCGTTACTCAACGCACTACAAGTCAAAATAGATCCGTTGTAAGATCTGTCTGACAAATCCAAGATACGCATCGATGTCTGCGCCTTCACGTTTATCCAGTAGACATTTCCTCTTCTATACAGTGTTTGCGGTCTTCAAAGCTTCATTTCCATAAAAGGCCAAGCACAGGACGCTGCACTCCAGTCAAAGCTATGATACGTCCAAATCAGTCAGCTGCATCCAGGCTAAGCTCGACACGTCCAATCCTGTCCAGCCTGTTTCACGGACCATCTTCAAGACACAAACCTAACTGAAGGTCTTTGCCCAACAGATCCAAAAATGTACTCTGCTACATTATGAGATTCAGATCACCAACGGGCTTAAACCTATTCAATACACCAACGGTCACCTCTTCTTCTCCAGCCTATATATGAAGACTCTCATTCTCATCTCAAGATAGAGCATAGAAAAAGAAAGCAAGAAGTGTATGCTTTTGCTTGAGAAAGGTTGTGGGATTGTTCTTCATTTGCTCAATCCAAAAACCACACCATCAAAGTGAGAAAACACAAGTGTAAGAACAAACACTTTGTGTGAAAGAGAGAAGAAAATCCAAAGGCTGAGAAGCTCTGCTTGATCAACAACTTTGTTTTTGATTTGAGTCCTTCTTCCTTCGAAGAACTCAGTCTCTTCAGTGGCCTCAACTCCATTATCCAGTAAAGAGACCAAGCATTGTTGCATCTTAGCCTAGATTTGCTTGAATCCATAACCTAAGTCTAAGACAAGGTGACTAATGGGCCTGCGTGTCTGTTAGAGTGGCAACTTGTACTTAGACATAGCTTGAATAGCCTAGGATTGCTTATTGTAAGTAGCCTTGAAGAAGATAGCCTATAGGACATCGGACGTCCTCTGCACAATAGGCAAACAATGCATCAGCAGTCTTTCGTTTGAATATCGGACAAGCTCATATCGGCCAAGCTTCATCAGCAATGTTGAAGAACCTTAAGAACGTCCGATAAGAGAACTGCCTAAGACATGTCCTAATTTGTGGACTTCATTGACTTCGATGCAACGTTAACCTGCAAAACGCATTCAATGAAGGTTTCCATTCTTGGCATACAACTCAGAAAAGGACATTCCTCCCGCAAACGCACCGCCTATTTTTCAAAGTGTCGGAAACAGCGCAAGCTACTGTCGGCCTATCGAGTCAACAACAGATTAGAGCATTAATTGCTCTTAAATTCAAATTAGAAGACCACCAACGGCTCCTAGCTTCCTGCATATAAAAGGAGAATCCATTGCTGCATTCAATACACTTCAACAACTACAACTCTGAATCTTCTTCATCCTCTTCAAGTGCATTAAAGCTTAAACGTCCTATCTGTACATCCTTCTTTGAAGAGCTTCACTCTAAGACGATCAGTCCATTAAAGCTCTTCATTGATTGCAACACCTAGCTTTTCATAGCTCACGAGAATTGTATCTTATTGATATCAATTCTCCCACACAAACACTTGGTCAACAAAATTTTTGTACACAATCCATTAGAGATTTAGTTTGTAAAATATCTAGTGGAAAAACTTAGTACACGATTTTCAAATCCAAAGTTGACCACTTTGGTTGTGGACGTAGCACTTATTTATAAGTGTGAACCATATTAAATATTCTGTCTCTTTTGTGTGATTGTGATTTGATTGTGTTGCTTTAAATTTCAGATTTCCAATTAAGAATGCGATCTTGTCTGCCAAGATCGGCCATTCTCAACTTGTCCTGTGCTTCACAAGACTTCCGCCGCAAAATTTTTAAATCCCTAGTGAAGTAAGATTTTTGAATCAATTTCAAAAATTGGACATAGGCTATTCAACCCCCTTCTAGCCTATATAGAGCAACCTTGGACCTAACAATTGGTATCGAGCTTAACTCTTTGAAAACTAGTTTTTCCGAGATTAACCTCTTGAGAGATTAAAGATCATGGCTGCTCACCAAATGTTGGAAACCTCAAACGTGAACCATTGTCTGTCTTGGATGAAGTTCACTTTGACATCTGGAAAGATAAAGTCAAAAGACATATGAATTCAATTGATAAACGTTTGTGGAAATGTGTCACGATGGACCCGAATTCCAATGAAGCCTAATACACGGCCGCGGTAGATCCAACTGCCGCACTGAAGTACCAAAGCCGAAGAAGAGTGGGATGATGAAAGAAAGAATGATGCTCGGATGGAAAGGCCATCAACATCATTACCTGTGTTGATATAAGTACTTATCGCAGATTATCAACTTGGACACAAAAAGGAGATGTGGGAAGCCATCCTTGAATATCTTGAAGGTGATGGCGAGACAAAGAACAACAAATTATATACTGCATCCGAAGTTTGACTCCTTCAAAAGGATCCCAAAGAGTCTCTGCGAAGTGCCTATGACAGATTCTATGAGGTAGTCAACTCTTGCTATTCATTAGGAAAGAAGTATGAAAAGAAAGAAATAAACATGAGATTTCTAAATGCACTAGGCGTCTATGGCATGTTAAAATCATGCCATGAAAGAGTCAAAAGATTTAAACAAATTGACTCTTAGAAACCTTTATGCTAGTCTTTCGGTTTATGAGCTTGAGATCCAACAAGCTCAAGAAATGGAAAAGAGTTTTAAAAACTTGTCCTTACCACCATGTCTCTTGAACCTTCTGTTCAAAACCCGATGAAACACCTTCTACATCCGGTGAAGATGATGATATTCTTTCGACGAAGCCTTTGCTATGTTTGTAAAGAAATATCAACGTTTCAAAAGGTTTAATAAACCATCATCACATAGGCGGTCTTCACAAAAGCCGTTCCTTATAAAACAAGCGCTCAACCAAAAATTCGCTCCTTATAAATCGAGACCATCAAAAGGATAATGAGCTAGTTTGTTTTAAGTAGGAAACCAGGCCATTTTGCCTCTAAATGTCCAAAGCCAAAGTATGAATTTTATAAGAAACGTCCGAAACTAAATTTCAAAAACAAAAAGGGATGGTGGTGAAGACATTGATGAAAGCAATCGCCTACATGGTGTGACACCGACACGATGAGGATGACTCTTGTGACTTTCTTTGAAGAAGCCAACATATGCCTTATGGCCGGGGAGTCACCACATGATTCGGTGAGGTCACTACCATTTCAACAAGATGACAGTGATGATGATGATGAGCTCAATGAACCATCAAAGGGAGAGCTCATCAAAGCTAACAAAGACATCTTTGGAAGAGTTTTCAAAATTCAAAGCCGCCTATGTGAAATTAGCCAAGAAGCATGAACTAGTCGTCTCGAGAAATCAACCTTGATGTCTAAGATCAAAGATCTTGATAGACAGAAGTGAAAGTATCAAATTGCAAAAAGAGAACAAAGCTTTGATCGAAAAAGTGGATTTCCTACTTGAACACATCAAGAAGATAAATTCGAGAAAGATGACCTTCAAAAGGTTGTCAATACTTGGAATAACTCTAAAGGAAACTTTGATGCCATTCTCTCAAACCAGAAAACTTTAGATGACAAAGCGGTATTGGTTTCCAAAGTGAGTTCAAAGTAGGTAGTTCTTCGGTTCTCAAAAGGATGAGACATCGAAGTGATTTTTGAAGAATTGGTTGTAGGAGTTTCTTATGACCAGCAGTCTCCCAAAGGCAAGGACTTGGCTTTAACAAAGTTCCTTTTGTTTATCCCAAGAACACAAAAGACAAGTCCAAAAGAAAGCAACCACAAAGAATGACTGCTAATAGTGAGTCTCGAGCAACTAAAACCGCCATTAGTCACCCTAAGAAAACAGGATGACTAATAGCAAGTCTAGGAATTCTCGGCTCAAACCTATTAAATTTGTCAAAGGCAAGCTGCTGATCCCAACACCGCCTATAAAAGGGTAAAAGAAGTGAATTCTAGATAAAAGCTTAAAGGACATGTGCTGTAAATACAAAATCTTTTGATAAAAGGTCTACCTATGGTAAACCTAACATCAACAAGAAAAGGCATTTTCGGCCTAAGTCCTATAGGCCAATTATCCAGAAAGATCATTCCAAAGCTGCGATATTAAGAAGCCTCAAAAGAAATCATTACTCATGTTGAAGGATTTCACAAATGCTCTTTCGCAAATGCCATGGTCATGAGATTCATGAATGCCTTCGAGATTCACACCTAAATCTAGAGGATTTACTCCTCCAAAGGTTAAACAAGTGTGGATCCCAAAAGGTTGCTAACCTTGAGGACCCAAAAATAAAAGGGGACCATATTCTTAAATGTCTATATTTCAGAATGCTTCATGGTGTCAATGAAGAAGAGAAAGATCTATGGTATCTAGACGGTGGATGCTCAAAGCATATGATGGTGATCCAAATCTTCTTTCAAGCATTGTTGAAAAAGGTCCCTCGGTCATATTTGGAGATAACTCAAAAGGGAAGACCATTGGTTATGGAAGTATAATCGAGGCAATCTCTCCATCAACAAAGTCTCTCTAGTTGAAGGTTTAAAGCACAATCGCTAAGCATATCACAATTACGTGATAAAGGGCTAACATGTCGGTTTTCCTCTAGTCAATGTCTCATAAAGGACAATGAGACATGTTCAACTATCTGATGGATTCGAAAAGGGAATGTCTATCTTTGTTGACCTAAATCTTTGTTGGAAGAAAATCAAATCTTTGCTTGGTTGCTAGGTCATCAACGACAACATGGTTGTGGCACAAAAGGCTTAGTCATCTCAATTTCAAATACCGGAAAAGCTATCAAAAGACAATCTAGTTGTCGGTTTGCCTAAAATATCACTGAATCACACGTCTGAGCATGTCAATGGGCAAACTACATAAATCTTCCTTCAAAAGCAAGCCTTGCCTATCAACAACTGCACCTCTACGGCTCTTGCACATGGATCTGTTTGGACCTGTAACTACTACAAGTCTTGGTGGCGGCAAGTATACTCTTGTGGTAGTTGATGATTACTCAAGATTTACTTGGGTAGAAATGATGTCCTCCAAAGATGAAGCATATGACATCATTATTGAACTCTTGAAGACTACGGACTCGAATGGATGATATCTCGATGTCGGATCGTACAATGGAAGAGTTCAAGAACAATGGTGTGGCCAAATATTGTGATGACCATGGAATTGGTCACAATTTCTCAGCTTGGCACACCTCAACAAAATGGAGTTCTTTGAAAGGAAGAACGAACTCTCATTGAAGAAAGACAATGATTAGCCAAACCGCCTATGTTTGGCGTAGGCGTGAACACCGCTTCACACAAAACAGTCCATCATAAATAAATTTCATAACAAAACTCCATATGAAATATGGAGAGGCGAGCTCCCAACATTGGATTCTTTAAAATATTTGGTTGTAAATGCTATGTTCTTTACAATGGTAGAGAACATAGAGGTAAGTTTGAATCCAAAAGTGATGAAGGAATTTTTAAGGATATGCCAAGTTTTCAAAAGCATACGAGTTTACAATAAAACTTCACTTAAAGTTGTTGAATCGTACATGTTTCTTTTGATGAATTTGATTTCATTGGGCCACATTTGGCTCCTAAGGTTACTAATGATTCGATGAATATGAGGCAGTGCGAACGGCCTAATCCTAGATCTGCGATCCTCCTTCTTCACAAGATCTTCCAAGAGTCAACTGTTAGAATCCTCAAACGAACCAACAAATGAACACCCGAATCCCCTTTGCCTTCCACACGGAAGTCATACAACCTACCTTGGAATTAACCTACCCTTTAGAAAACCAAGCTTCCATTCTACTTCTCAAGAATCCAACTCTGCCGATACAATAGGACAAGTTCAACTGCAGGGAAGTAAAAGATCATCCTATCACTCAAATCATTGGAGATCTTAATGCCGGTGTTCAAACTAGACAAGCTTCAAGAAACGAATGCATGTATTCTACCGCATTTGTATCTAACATTGAACCCAAAAGATTGATGAAGCTCGGAAGATCCAAGTGGGTGGAAGCTATGCAAGAAGAGCTAAACCAATTTGACAGATGCCAAGTCCGGTCACTAGTCCCTAGGCCTAAAGGACAAGCGTTATTGGCACAAAGTGGGTTTTCGAAACAAAATGGATGAAAACGGCAACATTACAAGAAACAAGGCAAGGCGGTAGCCCAAGGATACGGAGGAGGGTATTGACTATGATGAGACATTTGCCCTGTTGCAAGATTAGAGGCTATCGATTATTCTTGGCCTATGCCTCTTACAAGGACTTCAAAGTTTATCAAATGGATGTAAAGAGTGCATTTCGAATGGAGAACTTCAAGAAGAAGTCTATGTTGAGCAACCACCGGGTTCATAGACTGCTCAAGGAGAGAAGATGTCTACAAGCTAAGGAAAGCCCTTTATGGACTTAAACAAGCTCCAAGAGCTCGGTATGAGACCCTTTCAAAGTTCTTGATATCTCAAGGCTTTGTAAGAGGTCAAATTGACACTACTCTTTTCATTATGAAGCATAAAGGTCATTCCTTACTTGTTCAAATATATGTTGATGATATTATATTTGGTTCTACTAATGAAAATCTTTGCAAAAGGTTTGAAAAGCTTATGCGAGTAAATTTGAGATGAGCATGATGGGAGAGCTCAACTTTTTCCTTGGTCTTCAAATTCAACAAAGTTCAAATGGTATCTTCATCAATCAAGCCAAATATGCAAAGGATGTCATCAAGAAATTTGGTCTTGAGAATGCAAACTTCAGACTCCTATGGCTACTAAGCGCCATCTTGACAAAGATGAGAAGGGCAAGAAAGTGGACATGACTCTCTACGAGGCATGATTGGTTCACTTTTATACTTAACCGCTAGTAGGCCGATATCATGTTTCTTGTTTGTGTTTGTGCTAGGTTTCAAGCCGATCCAAAGGAGTCTCACCTACAAGCGTCAAAAGAATCATCGGATATCGATAGATACTCCCAATTTGGGAATCGGTATCCTAGAGATTCATCTTTTAATCTTATAGGCTATTCGATGCTGATTTTGCATGTAAGGTTGACAGAAAAGCACAAGTGGGACATGTCAATTCTTAGGAAATAGACTTGTCTCATGGGCCAGAAGAAGCAAACCTCTGTTTCAACTTCAACAAGGAATACATAGCCCGGTAGGCTGCTCACAATTGCTGTGGATCAAACAAGAACTAGTGGACTATGAGATCAAAGCGATGATTGTCCTATAATGTGTGACAACACATCGCAATTTCGCTCTCAAAATCTGTCATGCACTCCAAAACAAAGCACATTGATGTGAGATATCACTTTCTTAAAGATCATGTTGAAAAAGGTAACATCGGCATGCAATATGTGCCTACAGAGAATCGTAGCGACATCTTCACAAAACCACTTGATTCAACCAGGTTTGCATATTTAAGAGGAGAGCTTGGTATGCTTGACCTCAATCCTTAATCCTTTCTAGCTAATTCTTTAAGTTATTTCATAAACGCTGTTATTAACGCCTATGTGATCGGCCGATCTCAACTCGCCGAGTAAATAGACAACCTTGGGTAAGTGTCTATCTCCACATCGGTCTTCGATAAAATAGGCGACTCGATAATATAGGCAGACTTAAGGGCGCCATACGTATGACTCATCGGGTAATAAATGCGGACTTCAAATTTTATCAAATATCATTTATTGGCCTGTCGAGGTATAAAAGGACAAATGCACGTGACTCTTCACTTGCTCTATAACCGCCATTTTCAAACTTTCAAAAACCTCTTTACCTTCAATCTACAATCGATTCAAATCTTCTTAAACCTACAAAGTTCTCAAGTTTTCAAGCTTAAAATCATCAATGGTAAGGATTTCTACACCTTTGAGTCATTTAAATCCAGTTTTAGGATCTTGTTTTGACCTAATTTAAGGTTTTAAACTGTCCACCATTGATGAACGTGGTATATTGCGATTGTTGCTTGAATCATGCTTTTGGGTGTAAAATGTGTTGTAGAGATTCTGTGGTACTATGTTTTCGGTTTATATCGTTTGTTTGCTTGAATCGACAAACTCGGTAGATATTTGAAAACCCGATGATGAACTGTTCTTATATTTTGGTTCAATTTGTCTATATTTTGGGTTTTGATCGAACAGTACTTGTTTATGTTAATATCTCGCGATTTCTTGATTATCTGATTCTTGCATATCTGCCGATTTCTATATATGTTCTCACATCTGATTATGTAGGGAAAGTCTAAATCCTCAAAGGCCGCCACCACTTCATCTTCCGCCTCTCGCAAAGCCAACCAGGCTGCATTGGCCGCCGAGCTCCCAATCGGATCCTTCCAGGTCAAACTATCATCCTGGGATGACCATAGACCGAGACTCCATCATTAGCACATCGCCGGTGATGCCTTCTAAAAGATTTGGCCGAGTGTGGCCTTCTCCCCTGTTCCAACTCAACGACACCCACTACAAAGAACTATCTAGCCGAGGAATTCTATACAAGGATGATTCGCCTCCTCCGCCTAATGCCTCGAGCGGTCAACTTAAGCTATATCAAGGGCTACATCGGAGGCCACTACATCAAGTTGACCTACAAGGATGTTGGAGAAATCCTTGACCGCCTGTTGAAGGCAAATTGGACTTGACCGATGCCGAATCGGCACTTGCTTGGGAAATGATGAGGGATTCGCCCAACCGAGAGGTTCTCCGAGATGTCCAGGAACCTCTTCCCGAAAACCCCTATCATATCGGCCATCGCTCGACAAGAGCATCTTATTCAAAAATGGCTCGAGGGACATCTTCACCTCCCGGTGATGTGGACCAGCGGTGGTCCTTCGCAAGCAACTCAACTGGGCCAAAATTATCTTCTCAATGCTATCCCGAGCGTTTGAAGTCCAAGCTCACCCTTCCATGAAGAGGCCCTTTGTAAGGGTTATTAATGTCATCCTCCGACGTTATGAGGAGATTGATGAGCTGGTCGCTACGACCTCATCAAGGTGTCCAACACCTACGTCTTCACGGCCAACAACATCACCCGCTATCGGGATGATATGGCCAAAAGGACAACCAACGCGGAGGCCGCCGCTGCCGCTGCTTCGCGCACTCTTCTGCTTCGCTATCGGTGGCCCTCTACCCAAGCCGCAAGGGTAAGAGGAAAGTCACCTACACGCATTGGGTTACCTGCCGAGGAGGAGGAGCCTACACCTATTGGGGTGAGCTGCTGAACATTTTGACCTCGGCAGTGGATCATGATCCATATGAGCTCTGAACCCCATCCAAAAGCCTAAACACTCTCCTCTCTCACTCCCAAACTCAAGCGCCCAGAACCTGCCGCAGCGGTGCTGAGAAGGACACATCATCCTTCCAACGGTGACCTCTCCAAACCCTCTAAACCTACTTCCCAATCCTCCCAACCCAAAACCAAACAAACCCTCCTACCCACGGACGAATCATTTGGCCTTCCTAAGGTCTCATCCACACCAGTAGTCTGCACATGTCTCCACACCGTTTCTCCATTTGTTTCTCCACCATTCCCTCCAAATCATCTCCACCACCTTCGCCTCTTCCACTCCTACTAAGTCCAAACATGGCAAACGTTATAAGAAGAGTGCCAAGAAGCAGTGCACTTCTGAACTGCCGATCCCGCCACTTCTCCTCCACCTTCACCACCTATGCCTACTACCACTACCACCTCACCTGCTTCCTCACCTCCTCTCCTCTGCTCCCATCCAAACAACCACCACACAAGAACCATACATCTCACCTGCCACCACCTCTCAACCACCATCCTCCAAACGACCTATCTCTCCCTCTTCGATCCGCCTACTCCCAAACGCCTCAAAACCAACCCCTATACCAACCTACACCCCGAGGTGCGGGCTGTCCTTCGAGACGGCAGCCTAAACCCAACCATGCCGACTCGACCCTTTCTTAGCCACCCTTGACTACCCCAAGAGATTTCCTGTCGGCCTATGTGCAGTGAAATCATCTTTCAATGGGGTGCCTACTATGACCCTCTTCCTCCCTGGTCACAACTCTTTTTCTCCCACAACTCGGCGGTTCAAGATCTTATGATCTTCAACCAATGGGTTGCAATCCATAAGGACCTAGGCCTTCCCCTTCCTACCAAATCGGACATCTCCCCTTCCTCTCTCTCGCCTAAACCCCCGTCTTCTCCATTATCGCCATCCTTCCATCCTTCTTCACCCTGTGGTCTACACCTTCATTGATGTAGTCACCACTTACCTTGGCTTCAACCCTCTCATCCCTATTCTCTTCCTTTCTCCTAGCCTTTCCCCTTTCTTTTCTCCTCCTCCCTTCTTTATTCACCCCTTTCCTATGTCATCTACATAGAAAGGCTCTTCCCTGTCCTCGCGTTTTCCCTAGCCTTCCTTCACCTTCTACCTATGTTCCCATTTCCTCCACCACCATTCTACCTCTTCCTCCACTCCCTCTCTTCCCCGGCCATCCTCCCCTCCCCCCAAGCCACGGCCATCCTTCCCCTCGAGTCCATCCTCTCTCCCGAGTCATCGACTCGTCGATACCTATCCGCCGAGGCGTACATAAATTTTTGAAGGATTTTGAGGTCATCTCTGTTGACGACCAAGGCCCGCACCAACTCTCTAGAGGTCTCACATCACCCATGTGCGCCGACCGCATGACTCAAGTGATGGAGATTTCAAAGGGTGCAAAGGCCGCTTTGATGCTGCCTACGATCCATCTCTGCCAAGCCGCCCTTGCCGGATCTCGGCCTCTTCCTCCAAGACATCGCCATCTTCGAAACCAACCGGGACAACCTCGCCACTAAGATGATGCAGTCATCGACATGGTTGAAGTTGGCTACAAGCTTGTGCTTCACTCTCAACGCCAGCAAATCGCTCTGTTCACTCCTCCGTGCGAGCGACGCGTACTCACGACCAAGCACTTGGCTTACTATCGCAAGGAGCGCAAAACTACGAGAACCGCCTCGGCTTTATTGATGCCTCGCTTGCGTCCATGAAGGAGGAGATGGCCGGACTCAACAATGATCGCAGACCAAGCTCATTGAGCATAATGCTCGCTCAGCGAGAAGAACAAAGAGCTCTCCTCGAATTGGCGGACACTAAAGAAGAGCTAGCGGCAAGAAACGAAGAAATTGCAAGACTTAAGGCTGTTGACTCTAAATGGGCATCAAGAGGCTATGGGCAATCTTCATCGCAAAGGCAAAGGTCGTGCATCATCTCGGTCATCTTCTCGAACCAGATAATATTTTGTATAATCTTTTTGCTAAACTTTGTAATTAAACAACTTGTTTAATTAACAATGTCTATGTTTTAAAACTTTCATGCTTTACTATGATCCGCTTATTTATGTGTGCATGAAATTTAAACCAGGTTTAAAGACATGTCCTATATTGCCTATTCGCCTATTCTGCATGTCTTTAAATTCGTCTAATTACAAGTGTCGATGCTTAATTTCTGTTTGTAAACACTTTGTAATTCTTGAATACAATGACCTTTATGTAAGTTCATCTAGGGCATGCTTATTTAATATATCAATCTTACAAGCATGTTATTACTAGACTTGAACATGGTCGGTGATATTGTATTCGTAGGGTCATGGACTCAAGCAAATAGGAGGAGATTGTTGCATCTTAGCCTAGATTTGCTTGAATCCATAACCTAAGTCTAAGACAAGGTGACTAATGGGCTGCGTGTACGTTAGAGTGGCAACTTGTACTTAGACATAGCTTGAATAGCCTAGGATTGCTTATTGTAAGTAGCCTTGAAGAAGATAGCCTATAGGACATCGGACGTCCTCTGCACAATAGGCAAACAATGCATCAGCAGTCTTTCGTTTGAATATCGGACAAGCTCATATCGGCCAAGCTTCATCAGCAATGTTGAAGAACCTTAAGAACGTCCGATAAGAGAACTGCCTAAGACATGTCCTAATTTGTGGACTTCATTGACTTCGATGCAACGTTAACTGCAAAACGCATTCAATGAAGGTTTCCATTCTTGGCATACAACTCGAAAAGGACATTCCTCCCGCAAGCAGACCGCCTATTTTAGCAAAGTGTCGGAAACAGACGCAAGCTACGTCGCCTATCGAGTCAACAACAGATTAGAGCATTAATTGCTCTTAAATTCAAATTAGAAGACCACCAACGGCTCCTAGCTTCCTCCTGCATATAAAAGGAGAATCCATTGCTGCATTCAATACACTTCAACAACTACAACTCTGAATCTTCTTCATCCTCTTCAAGTGCATTAAAGCTTAAACGTCCTATCTGTACATCCTTCTTTGAAGAGCCTCACTCTAAGACGATCAGTCCATTAAAGCTCTTCATTGATTGCAACACCTAGCTTTTCATAGCTCACGAGAATTGTATCTTATTGATATCAATTCTCCCACACAAACACTTGGTCAACAAAATTTTTGTACACAATCCATTAGAGATTTAGTTTGTAAAATATCTAGTGGAAAAACTTAGTACACGATTTTCAAATCCAAAGTTGACCACTTTGGTTGTGGACGTAGCACTTATTTATAAGTGTGAACCATATTAAATATTCTGTCTCTTTTTGTGTGATTGTGATTTGATTGTGTTGCTTTAAATTTCCAGATTTCCAATCTGTTAAGAACTGCTGATCTTGTCCTGCCAAGATCAGCCATTCTCAACTTGTCCTGTGCTTCACAAGACTTCCGCCTGCAAAATTTTTAAATCCCTAGTGAAGTAAGATTTTTGAATCAATTTCAAAAATTGGACATAGGCTATTCAACCCCCCCCTTCTAGCCTATATAGAGCAACCTTGGACCTAACAAGCATCTTACAGATCGTTGAAGCCAGACCAAGCTTGAAGATGTCCGATGAAGAGCCAGTACTTAAATGTCCAGATTGCATTCATATCGGCAGACTTATATTGCATTATAAGCTGTGCCGATTGTGCAACAAGTTGTCATCATTTTTGGCCGAGTGCTTAGCACTCAGTTGTTCAAATACTTGCTATTTGAACAACTCCTAATATTCTCTTCTCACAACAAATCTATCAAGTTGAAACTACAGGAAGATTCCTCAATCAAATTTGAGTGCATCTTCTAATGTATTTTTGATAGATTTGACTTTGCTTTCCTCATTTCTCTTTTCTTTTTCCTATGAAGATTGCTAGGATAGAGTGTCTAGGTTGATGTACTAAGCATGTTTGCCTTTGAGTAAACCTCTGCTGAATTTTAATATAATATATATGTTTGTTACATTCAGCCTTGATTTCTCTTTCTTGTATAATTTGTCTTATCATGTGCAATCTGTTTAAGGAAAGCAAATGATGCATCTAATACAGATTTTAGTCAACTGTTAAGATTCTCTTTCAAACTAAACCTTCACAGTTACTTTAATCTAAATTGTTAGTCCGTTTGTAAATAAACAATTATTTATTGGACAATTCGTATAATGTAGGTGTACGAATTCTGGGTGTCTATAGAGCCCCTCGACTACGTTTTCTTAGAAGTAAGCGAGCTTCGTCGAAAAAGATAGACATCCAGCTTCGTACTAGCAATTGGATGGTCAAACTCTGTATCGGAGTTTGTGCGACCTTGTGTATATGTGTGTGGGTGACAACATGTGTCAAAGAGCGACCGGATCTCCAAAGGAGACTGCCTACATATCTCTATAAAGAGAATCAGGTCAAAATATAGTTCAAATCTCTTCTGGGAAGAAATGTGATCTTTGGAATCTGCTAGGGATGGGCGACAAGGTCTGCCCTGTGGTGACCGGATCTCCAGGGGAGACTGCCTACGTATCTCTATAAAGAGAATCAGGTTAAAATGTAGTTCAAATCTCTTCAGGGAAGAAATTTTAAATGTAAAATACAGTGTGTGGATGGTTCACTTCCGGACCTCGAGTTTATACCCGTTGGGAAATGACCAAAGAAAGTTGTACCAATGCAAAATAAGGCAAATTGCAATTTATGATAAGCTGTAAATTGACATAAAGTAAAGATACTATTTTTGTGTGGCATCCAGGGGACGGATTATGAATTGTGTTGGATGGCAAGGCCGTTGAGCGGTTGATTTCCATGTGCCTCAGGCTCGAACCTGTGGGGGAAACAACCGGGTAACCAGGTGTGCAAACATATGTGAATGCACTTCAAATCTGTGTTGTGTCCAGGGGACCCTTTATTAGGGATGATGCGCACGACTATTGGCAATGCTTCTGCTGAAATATGCTGTGTAGATTCCCATGGGGATTCTATTGGAGATGATGGATTGGACGACAAGGCCGTTGGGAGTAACTCCGCTGGGGATTACTCTTGAAAATATGTTGATGGCGGACTTCTATTAGGGCGTCCGGTTAACGACCATTAGTTGGACATTAAGTTGCCGTTAGAAAGACTTAGGGGTGCAAATCGCAAAATGCTAAAACTTAGAGGGAAAAAGGGAAAATCCGTTTTCTTCTTAAGAAGAAAACGGCCAGTAGCAGCAACATAGCTACTAGACTTCTTCTTTCTCTCTCAACTCTTCATTTCTTCTCTGATTTCTTCCAAATTTCTTCCGAAATCACTCAATTTTTTTGAGATTTATCGCCCCAAAATTGTTTGTAGCGATAATGGCGAACAATTCGGACTCCGAAAATGAAATTCCTGTCAATGTGGGTGCCGGTGACGAACAAGCCGACGAAGTGTTGGTGTGGAATCGGGTCCACTATCCGTTCTCAGATAGTAATCCGAACGATATTCATCGTGACCGGAGCAGTCACATCTCTTATTTAGATCCACCTGCGGTGAGTTTTTTTGGAAAACCCACTTGTTCCGCAAAGTATGCTAAATTTGAAAAAAAATTATGATTTGCTGGACTCTTGATGTTAATCCTGCAATTGTTAGTATCCAAGTAGCAAATGTATGTTGTTACATGTTGAATCTAAGCAAAAACTGTGAATTTATACAATATGGGTATAAATAAGTATGTATGTGTTTGTGAATTTTGCATGTTTAAAGTGCCTATTTAATTGTAAATTTGAACATGTTAGGATAAAAATTTCTCAAAATCGAGAGTATATATGTGTAGAGGGATGAACAAAGATGGAAAGCCCCAAGTTGATTTTGTTGGAGTGACTCAAAATGTGTGAATTTTTCCTGCCCAAAGTTGCGTGAAAATCGCACACCAACTGTTTGAAAAAAAGCTTCAATGAAGAAAAGTGAAGAAAAAACCCTTACTAAACACTTGAAAACATTTTATTTTGATCCTGTGATCCTGGGGATGGGATTTGGAGGATGTATGAAAAAAAGAAAAACTTTTAAGTTTTTTTTTTTTTGCATGGCAAATATGAATGAATTGACATAATGTGCATTTATGAAATGACATAAAAAATGTGCACGTGTGCTTTGTGATTACACGCTGAAATTTTTGTTTTGTTTCGCAGTCACGGAGGAAGATTACTCGCATCCGGGCGAACGGGGACATGGTGAGGGAGATCTATGATCGACTCCTTCGACTTATTCAGGAGAGGGTGGATGGTACCTGTCTTGGTACGTTCATCCAGAATTTGGACGGTTTCATTGGCTACAGCAACATCCATAAGGTGTTGCGGTGCTTCTAGTGGGACACCATCCATACCTTCCACCTTCCGTGGGGTGAGGTGACTATGACGCCTGCGGATTTTTCGGCGATCACGGGGCTACCGACTGGTCAGGACTGGGCTATTGAGCCTAATTTTTAGCTACGACATCGTCCTGATGCCGTTGCTCAGCTGTTGGGATTCGCTCCGGTGTACAAGAGCTTTGACGAGATTCCCGTCAGCTATGTCAGGGAGTGGCTACTCCAAAATATGGAACTTGTAGATACGGCCAATCGGTCCGCAATGACCCGATTCGTTCAGGTTTTCTTGTTCTTGGCACTAGGGATCACCCTCGTTGCCAATGCTTCTTCAACTTTACGAGTATCTCTACTCGGTTGTTTAAGGCGACTGTGCCATCTGGGCGACTTTGACTGGGGACAAGTTGGCCTGGCAGAGTGTTATTTATTTATGGATCACGACAGCTGGAACGTTGCCAGTAGCGTAACTGGCTACAATATGGCTTGGGAGGTAATATTCAGGAAAAAAAAATCTTTATTTTAAAACTTGTTTTGTCATTTTAAAATAAATACTGACTCATTATTTTTGATGTGCGAGGCTTGGGCGTACGCGGTATTCAGCTTTCACCCTTTCACTCTCTACACCAGGGTGATGACCCCGCCATTTGTTGTGAACTTTCGGACTTCAAACCGGAAGTATGCTCGGAGGGTTCCTGCTTGGCCTGACATCGAGGTGGTTCAGACTGCGATTATCAACTCCAGTCTTGAATCTGTCAGCTTCTTCCCATGGGGTTAGGTGCCCGCTTCCTATGGTCCAGCCCAAACGGCCAATGGTTGTCGCATTTTGATGGTTTCCATCATGTGCGACTCGATGTATTTGGGCGATTGGGTCAATTGCCAGTATGGACCCAACGTGGGCCAGCCTATGACACCGCCTTCACCAGCCTTCGGGATGATGACTCTGGACGTGATGCCTAGACGTGAATGGTATCTCGCGAGGGAGGCCATAATCAACATAGATATGTGGAGATGAATTACGGGGTGTTCGTGCAAACTGTGCTGTATCCTCCTCCTCCTCCTGCTCAGGAAGCGGAGGGTCCGTTTCCCATCTTAGTGGGAAAGATTGGGTCGTTTGCGGGGCGGATACATTATCCGAAAGTCCCGCGAACGATTGGTTATGGAGAGGGTGAGAACTACAGGGAGGATGACCTGAGCAGTGGTGCGCTTCCACCACACGATTATCTTCCATGAGGGAGAGATCTAGTATATTTCTGATCATTCTGTGCATATATTATCTTGTTTATTTTATCTACATGTATTTGCATATTGATAAAAAAAATGATGTATGAACAGGTACCGGCTAGCTCCTATCAGAAGCTGTTGAGTAGATTTTACAAGTTGTCCAATCTATATCGGAAGCTGAAGGCCGGGGCCAGTGAGTTCACATGCCGAGGAGGTGCAGATGCGACCGGGTCACGTCGCAGAGGTGTCGGGAGCGGAGGCTCCAGAGGTGCCATACTAGCAGGTCGAAAAGAGGAAGACAATGATTTCCTTTCCTGCTATTTTTTTTTTCTTTTATTAAAAAAAGATGTATTTATAAGAAAATTTTATTTATTCTGTACATTGTTTATTATTAATGAAAAATGCAAAAAGAAAACTTAGGGTCTCAATTCTAATTGCTTTTAATTATACATATTGTGCTGTGAGAGTAAAACTGGGTATTTGGCCGAGGTGGCTGATGGTTGATACATAATTGGAGGCTTTCGACAGGCGGATCATTTGCATGTGAGGCCTGAGGGAAGGGAATGGTTCCAACTCCTAGAGGTAGCTGAATTGAAAAATAGGTTCGATGCCTATTTTGGAGGGAACAGTGGTGAGATTGTGAAATGAATAAAACTTTGTGGCTTCAGATAGGATGAAGAGGAGAAGGCCCTAGGAGATACGTTCGTATCTTTCGGGACATGATGTAAACTAGAGAGCTGGACCACAAAAAAGTCTAAATGTATGGTGTGGTATGGGGCGTACCAAGCTTGGTGCCCCGCACCAAACTTGCCTTTTTTATCCACTTGCTCAATTTGATGTGCTGGGATATGCTACGTCTCAGTTTTCTTTGCCTAAAGCCTAGGTTGAATATCCTATCGGGAGAATTCTTTTCTTTTAAGGCTTCTTATAAGGGGATTTGGCCAGAACAAACTTAGTGCCAAGTTTACACCTTTTGTCTTCTCTCTCTTTCCCCAAGAAAATCTCTCGTCTTTAGGCAAGGTTGATTTCTTTTTATCAAACACTCTTCTTTAAACAAAATGAATAATTCCTTCGAGACTGTTGCAGATTATGAGGCCCGTATGAGCGACTGGTGCCTTAGTCTTAGTGCCACCGAAAAGGGGTTTCTCGTGGACACTTATGGTTTCAGATGTGTGTTCGGATGGAGATGTATTCGAATTCATTGGCACATGATACGGGGTGCATCCCGTTTTTGGTCTTTAGAAGACCACCTTTTCAAGTTCTCTTTGAATGAGATGTGTCCCACATTTGAAGATTTTTGTGCTTTGACGGGCATGTCCATTGATGGTCCCGTCGCAGTACCATTGTTGAGGAAACTTCCCTTGGTGCTCATCTAAGAATTGTTCGGTTTCACTATTCGAGAGGCTCGGAATAAGTTGCATGGTCAACTTTTTGACCTAACTCAGCTTCCGAGGCTCTTTGCCAATTACCAGCCCAACGATATTTATTTAGAGCATCGGCAGACAACTCTTTTCTTATGTATATTAGAAAAATTCTTCCTAATTAACCTTGACGGTTATGTTGACATACGAGTCTTGGATGTTGTATTGCATGCTAGGGGACGAGTGAGCAACATGATTCCTCTCATTCTGGCGGAAACTCTTCTCGGTCTAGACAATTATGCTAACGGAGAAGGACAATTTCCTTCTGGCAGCCCTATTCTGTTGCACATGTGGCTGGAAGAAGGCTTCATGAGGGTTATCTTTCTAGTACCTAGAACAAGATATCACCCAATTAATTACGCCCAGAGGGGTCACCAACATGATCATTTGGTGACTGAACAGGATTGGGTGGAGCATTTTCTATATGTCCCTTCATTTGACATTGTATGTGTTATGCCCCATTGGATGATCCAGCGATTTATACCAGGGACTCATCGATTCGCACAAGTTATAACTGCAGGGCTTCGTGCTGTGACCTTTTAATATGCTTCCCGGGTGATGCGCCAATTTGGTTTGGAGCAAAGGCTGCCTGACACTGGCCTCCCTGAGTTCGGGACAAGCGAGCTCAATGGTGACATTTGTAGGGATCTTCGATGGTGGTGAGGCCACGAAACAGGGCCACGCACTGTGCTTTCTTTAGATCATATCCCTTTTGAGAATATCTGTCTTTCCATCGATTATCTGACATGGCTGGTCCCGCAGTCAATAGAGCATTCATTCAATATAAGACTCACTTTAAAGTGTCTGCTTGGTAAAATTGTGACCAATTGAGCAGACACTCGCTTGTTGGAGATTGGTGAATCTGTGGAAGACTCTGGTCTAGAGATTTATGCAAGGGATCCTTGGCGACTTCAGACAGTCGGGGGATCATCCCTCATGGGTCACGAAGATCCGACGGAGCAGAGACCAATGGTGGTAGTGAGCGCGAGAGGAGGAGCGCTAACGAGAGCGGAGGAAGTTTGAGAGGCTGGCATGGTGAACGCTGTAGGAGATAGGTTGTAATGATTGTTTATGTATCTGTATATGAAATAGATTAAGACGAAATATGAGTGCATGTAAGTCTTATATATGTACTCCTTGGTTGCTAAATCGAGGACTTTGTTATAAATTAAAGGTGTGTTATTTATTATTATATAAATAGTGATTTTTCCCTTACGTGATCAAAACAACATGACAGGGGGAACAAGACAAATATTATTAAATATGTAAGTAAACGACCGAACCGAAGGCTGCTACGTATCTCATGAAGAGAATCAGGTTAGATCGTAGTTCAACCCAGATTTGCGAGTGACGGAGATTTTTATTCCTTTTTCTCCAATGTTTTATCTCTCTCATTTCTTTTTTGAACTCTAACTTTTGCCTAGGCCGCCCTTTTGGGTTTTCAACCTACCGAGTTTTTTTTTTTTGAAGGGGGAGAAAAGTATTTACAAACACAAGTAAAACTAAATACACTATAGCTGAGCAGACAACTACGTGTAGTACTTCTTAAGCTTGTCCATATTGAAGGGCTAAATGAGGTCTTCTCCATTTTTATTTGTGAGGAAGACTGCGCCGCCTGATTGTATGAGCCTGACTACGTATGGTCCCATCCACGGTGATTTCCACTTTTCAAAACTGTCAATGTAGCTAGGCGGCTTTTCTCGGAGAACCAGGTCGCCTACTTTGATGTCTCGGGATCTGACCCGTTTATTGAAAGATCGAGCAATCCTCCTCTGGTATGCTCATGTGTGCTCTAAAGCCATCAGTCTCTTTTCATCCAGGAGTGCCAGTTCATCATACCGATGCTTAAGCCAATCAGCTTCAGCCACCTCGGTTTCTATCATCACCCTCGAGGAAGGGATTTCAACTTCAATAGGCAATACTGCCTCCATGCCCAAGAGAAAATGGGGTAGCCCCTGTAGGCGTACGAACAGAAGTACGATAGCCCCAGAGTGCTAATGGCAATTTGTCGGGCCAATCTCTCCCTATATCTGCCATTTTTCGAATAATATTTTCTAATGTTTTGTTGACTGCTTCTACAGGGCCATTGGCCTGCAGCCTGTAAGGTGAAGACTTGTGCCGCTGTATTTTGAACTCGTTCAATACTCGATTGACTTCTCCTTTAAAGTGTGTACCTTTACCGGAGATCATCTCAAAGGGTACCCCAAATTGGTAAATGATGTTTGTTTTGATAAATTCTGAAACCTTCTTGGCATTCAGAACTTTGTATGAAGCGGCTTCAACCCACTTTGTGAAATAGTCAATGGCAACCAGAACATACTCATGGCCGTTCGATCCTTTCGAATGCACTTGCCCTATGACGTCAATTCCCCATGTTGATAAAGGCCAAGGTGTTGTAGAATTGTATAACATGTGAGGAGGTAAATGTTGCAAGTTGGCAAACCTCTGACACTTATCGTAATGATGCACCCATCTGATGCAGTCAATTTCCGTTGTACTCCAGTAATAACCTTGTCGGATTACATTTTTCGAGAGCTGTGCCCATTTATGTGCGGACCACAAATGCTGCCATGCAGCTGATCCATGACTTGCTCAGCTTTTACTTGATCGATGCAAATGAGGTTAAGTCCTTGATAATGCCTTTTGTACAGATTGTCACCACTGATTATAAATTGGGAAGCCCATCTTCGTATGGTAATCCTGCCTTTTCTCTCAGTGCTGGGTGGATACTCACCCTTCTTTAGTAGATTCCAAATATCTAGGTACCAAGGCCCATCGGCTCTTTCTTGGTCCTTTCCAATGGCAAAACAAAATGATGGTGTATGTTTTGTCCCAACAAAGGGTTGGACATTGAACTTAGCGGGGATCTCAACTAACGATGCCAAAGTTGCTAGAGCGTCCGTGAAGCAATTTCTATCTCAGGGGAGATAGTGAAATGATATGAACTTAAATTTTTCTGCCAAAGCTGTCAGGCGGGCATGATACAACTGCAATCTAGCATCCTACGTTTTCCATTTTCTTTCAACCTGATTTATGATCAAAACCGAAACAGCGTATACTTCCAATTCTTTGGCGCCAATTTTCAAGGCTTCCTCCAAGCCAGCTATACAAGCTTCATACTCGGTGAGATGTTAAACGGGCTAGCCTTAGCGGTTTCGGGCTAGCCCTAATGGGCCGAGGGCTAAATGGTCCAATTTTTTTAGGCCACTAATATTGCAGACCTAACCCTAACCCTAGAGGGTTTCGGTATTGTTGGAACATTCAAATTCTAGTCATATAGCCAAGGGTGTATGTGTATCTCTAGGATCGATCAACAGTATTCATATACTGTAACCTCTCTTGTTGGCTGCTCCATCAATGAAGAGTTGCCACTTGCACGTGATGTCCTTAATCTCAAGAATTCCTTCATCAGGAAAATCCGGTTCTTCAAACTGTTCTGCTTCTATCGGCAGGTCTGCCAACTGATCAGCTAATATACTTCCTTTGATTGACTTTCCCCTTGCATAAGTTATATCGAACTCATTCAGCAAGAAAGACCATTTGGTGAGCCTACTCAAAAATGATGGCTTTTCGAGTATGTACTTAATCGAGTCCATCTTGGAAATTACCTTTACAGGCAATGTTTGCAAATAAATCTTGAGTCTCTGCGTCACCCATACAAGACCTATACAACTCTTCTCAAGTACGGAGTAGTTCAATTCGCTGCCCTGCAACTTTCTACTGACAAAGTAGATGGCGTTCTCAGCGTGAGAGTCTTCCTTTTCTTGTGCCAACATGGCTCCAACCGCGGTGTCTGTGACGGTTAGGTATAATAATAAGCTCTTTAGTTTGTAAGGAGGAGCTAGAACTGGCGAACTAGCTTAGTACTCCTTGACTTTCTCAAATGCTTGCTGGCACTCTTTGTCCCATTCTCTATCCGTATCCTTCTTGAGATGCTTGAATGGAGGTTCACACATGGATGTCAGCTGCTGAATAAAATGACTGATGTACTGTAGGCCCAAAAAGCCTTTGACTTCACTCGGAGTTGTCGACTGTGGTATATCTCTGATAGCTTTGACCTTTGCAGGATCCACCTCAATTCTATTATCGGTTACCATAATTCCCAAGACTTTTCCTTGGGTGACCCCGAACGTATACTTGGTAGGGTTGAGTTTCATCTGGTACTTACGCAATCTCTCAAAGAACTTACGAAGATCCCTCAAATGAGCACCGTTTGCGTCTACTGAATGAATAATCATATCATCTACGTACACCTCTACTTCTTTGTGAATCATGTCATGAAAGAGTATGGTAGCAGCTCTTTGGTATGTAGCCCCAGCGTTTTTCAATCCGAAGGGCATGACTGTATAACAGTAGGTTCCCCAAGGGGTGATGAAGGAAGTTTTCTCCTGATCTTCTTCCGCCATCTTGATCTGATTGTAACCGAGCATTCCATCCACAAAAGACCGTATCTTATGTGAAGCTGCTGGGTCTACCAAAATGTCAATGTTGGTTAGGGGAATGTCATCTTTTGGAGATGCTTTGTTAAGATCCCAAAAATCCACACAGATTCGAACCTTACCGTTCGGCTTTGGTACTGTCACGATGTTGGATAACCATATCGGGTATTCCACTACTTTGATGAATTTGACCTTCAACTGCTTGATGATTTCTTCCTTGACATGCAGGGACCATTCAGGCTTAATTCTGCGGAGCTTCTACCTCACCGGCTTGGCGTCGGGATACCGCAGAATCCAATGTTCAATGATTGCTAGATCTAACCCAGGCATATCTTCATAAGATCAGGCAAACACATCCTGAAATTCTATCAACAGGCTGTTCAATGCTGCTCTTTCTTCGTCTTGCATATAGCTTCCAATCTTGACCTTTCTGACTTCATCATTCAGCCCCAGATTGATGGTGGACAAGTCTTCTTGCAGAGCTTCCAATCGGCACTCCCCTCATTGTTTGATCACCTTAGACAATTCAATTAAGAAGTCTTATCTTTTGGATCCCTATTATTAATTGATTCATTATTAACAATATGATTTATCATGTTTTCAGTTAATTCATCTTTTAACACATTGGCAACCAAGGATTACACAGAAACACTTGTATTATCATTAATGAAAGGAAGGGTTACAAGGTTGACCACCTCATTGAGGTCCTCACAGGTGAGATCCTCGATTTTGGTATCGGGAATAGAACCGATTGATGACCAGTTCTTAACAAAAGGGAGAGAAGGGGGTAAGGTGTATCCGAAGCGCTCCACCAAGTCCTCGGCCTTCAGTAACGGTCCTGTAGTGGTGTACCAGTTTTGAAGCGGATTGTATGCCACTGTCTCAAATTCTGTTACTTAGTCCTCTGTGCTATCTGCTGCTTTGTCGATCAGTCCCAAAAAACTGTCTCCCATAAAGTCTTCTCCGAATAGGGCCAGGGCGGAATCTTCCTGATTACTAATCCATGTCTTCTTAACCATCACTGCTTTGTAAGAGGTGTCACGAGGGCCGATAATCACTTTTTCCATTTCTTTTACTATGAGGCTAATGTCGTTGAACATCTCCCATCCAGGGTGCATCTTTCTGCTGTTGTCCATCCATGGCTCAGGAAACATGAGGTAAGTCATGGTTTCTCCATGCTTTAGAAAGTATCCATTCAGGGTCTTCCTGTAGGGGTTCATGGGAGGTGTCGTATACGGCTGGTTCCTCTGAACTGCTCTGTTTCTCTTGCGCTTCTCTTCCAGTACTGCCGCTACTTCTGCAGGTGTTGGATTGTATCCGAGCCCAAAAGGTGATATGCATTCTTTGATGTTGTCTTGTATTAGGTTGATTCTGCCTTGCTGACTCTTACCCAACCCCAGTCCTGGCATGTAGCCTATATTGCTGATCATGCAATAAGGGACTATCTCTCTAGGTTCCTGTTGTATTTAGTTTAGATTTGCTTGAATCCATAACCTAAGTCTAAGACAAGGTGACTAATGGGCCTGCGTGTCTATTAGTGTGGCAACTTGTACTTAGGCATAGCTTGAATAGCTTAGGGTTGCTAATTGTATACGTCTTGAAGAAGATAGCCTATAGGACATCGGACGTCCTCTGCACAATAGGCAAATAATGCATCAGCAGTCTTCCTCTTGGATATCGGACAATCTCATATCAGCCAAGCTTCATCAGCAATGTTGAAGACCTCAAGAACGTCCGATAGTCTTCAGCCTAAGACATGTCCTGATTTGAAGATTTCATTGACTTCGATGCAACGTTAACCTGCAAATCACATTTAATGAAGCTTTCCATTCTTGGCATAAACTCAGAAAAGGACATTTTTTTTTTGCAAGCAGAGACCACCTATTTTTAGCAAAGCGTCAGGAAACAGACTGCAAGTTGCAGGTCAGCCTATCAGGAGTCAACAATCAGATTAGAGCATTAATTGCTCTTAAATTCAAATTAAAAGATCACCAACGGCTCCAAGCTTCCTCCTGCATATAAAAGAAGACTTCATTGCTGCATTCAATAACCTTCAACTACTCCAACTACTGAATCTCCATTGTCTTCAAGATCTTAAAAGCTTAAACGTCCTATCTGCACTTAGTCATTGAAGAACTACACACTTAGACGACCAGTCCATTAAAAGCTCTTCATTGATAGCAACACCTAGCTTTCATAGCTCACGAGAATTGTATCTTATGGATATCAATTCTCCCACACAAACACTTGGTCAACAAAATTTTTGTACACAATCCATTAGAGATTTAGTTTGTAAAATATCTAGTGGAAAAACTTAGTACACAATTTTCAAATCCAAAGTTGACCACTTTGGTTGTGGACGTAACACTTATTTATAAGTGTGAACCATATTAAATACTCTGTTCACTTGTGTGTGATTGTGAATTATTTGTGTTGCTTTAAATTTCCAGATTTCCAAACTCCAAACTGTTGAGAACTGCTGATCTTGTCCTGTGAAGATCAGCCATTCTCAGCTCGTCCTATGCTTCACAAGTCTTCCGCCTGCAAAATCTTTTTAAAACTTAAGTGAAGTAAGATTTTTGAATCAATTTCAAAAATTGGACATAGGCTATTCAACCCCCCCCCCCCTTCTAGCCTATCTTGAGCAACCTTGGACCTAACAATTGGTATCCGAGCTTAACTCTTTGAAAACTTGTTTTTCCGAGATTAACCTCTTGAGAGATCAAAGATCATGGCTGCTCACCAAATGTTGGAAACATCAAACGTGAACCATTGTCCTGTCTTGGACGAAGTTCACTTTGACATCTGGAAAGATAAAGTCAAAAGACATATGAACTCAATTGATAAACGTTTGTGGAAATGTGTCACAGATGGACCCAGAATTCCAATGAAGCCTAATACACTGGCCGCGGTAGATCCAACTGCTGAACCCAAAGTTCCAAAGCCAGAAGAAGAATGGGATGATAAAGACAGGAAGAATGATGCTCTAGATGGAAGGGCGATCAACATTATTACTAGCTGTGTGGACATAAGCACGTACCAGCAAATTATCAACCTGGATACAGCAAAGGAAATGTGGGAAGCCATCCTTGAATATCTGGAAGGTGATGGTGAGACAAAGAACAACAAATTATACACCTGCATCCAGAAGTTTGACTCTTTCAAAAAGGATCCCAAAGAGTCTCTGCGAAGTGCCTATGACAGATTCTATGAGGTAGTCAACTCTTGCTACTCCTTAGGAAAGAAGTATGAAAAGAAAGAAATAAACATGAGATTTCTAAACGCACTAGGCAGTTTATGGCATGTAAAAATTACTGCCATGAAAGACTCAAAAGATTTAAACAAATTGACTCTTAGAAACCTTTATGCTAGTCTATCAGTCTATGAGCTTGAAATTCAACAAGCTCAAGAGATGGAAAAGAATTTCAAAAACTTGTCATTACCAGCCATGACTACTGAACCTTCATGCTCAACACCTGATGAAACCCCATCTATATTTTCCAGTGATGGTGATGATATTCTTTCTGACGAAGCTTTTGCTATGTTTGTAAAGAAATATCAACGTTTCAAAAGGTTCAATAAATCATCCTCACACAGACAGTCTTCTCACAAGACTGCGGTTCCTCATAAAACAGCTGCTCAACCTAAAAGCTTTACTCCTTATAAATTAGGAGACTATCAAAAAGATAACGAGCTTGTCTGTTTCAACTGTAGGAAACCAGGCCATTTTGCCTCATAATGTCCAAAGCCAAAATATGAATTTTATAAGAAACGTCCCGAATCCAAATTTCAAAAACAAAAAGGGATGGTAGCTGAGGACATTGATGAGAGCAATCTGCCTACATGGTGTGACACTGACACTGATGAGGATGACTCCTGTGATTTTGCTGAAGAAGCAAACATATGCCTTATGGCCAGGGAGTCACAACATGATTCAGTGAGGTCACTACCATTTCAACAAGATGATAGTGATGATGATGATGAGCTCAATGACCCATCAAAGGGAGAGCTCATTAAAGCAAACAATAATATGCTAGAAGAGTTTTTAAAATTCAAAGCTGCCTATGTAAAACTAGCCAAGAAGCATGAACTAGCTGTCTCTGAAAAATCAACCTTGATGTCTAAGATCAAAGATCTTGATAGACAGCAAGCTGAAAGTATCAAATTGCAAAAAGAGAACAAAACCTTGACTGAAAAAGTAGATTTCCTACTTGAACATATCAAGAAAATAAATTCTGAGAAAGATGACCTTCAAAAGGTTGTCAATACTTGGAATAACTCTAAAGGAAACTTTGATACCATTCTTTCAAACCAAAAATCTCTTGATGACAAAACTGGTATTGGTTTCCAAAGTGAGTTCAATGTAGGAAGTTCCTCTGGTTCTCAAAAGAATGAGACATCTGAAGTGACTGCTGAAGAATTGGCTGTAGAAGTTTCTTATGACCAGCAGTCTCCCAAAAGGCAAGGACTTGGCTTTAACAAAGTTCCTTTTGTTTATCCCAAGAATACAAAAGACAAGTCCAAAGGAAAGCAATCTGCCAGCAATGACTCTGCTAATAGGGAGTCTTAGCAACTAAAACCTGCCATTAGTCACCCTAAGAAAACAGGGATGACTGATAACAAGTCTAAGAAGTCTCAGCTCAAGCCTATTAAATTTGTCAAAGGTAAGACTGCTGATCCCAATACTGCCAATAAAAAGGCCAAAAGAATGAACTCTGCCGATAAAAAGCTTAAAGGACATGTGCCTGTAAATGCAAAATCTTTTGATAAGAGGTCTACCTATGGTAAACCTTACATCAATAAGAAAAGGCATTATCAGCCTAAGTCCTATAGGCCAGTTATCAGCACAAAGGTCACTCCAAAGACTGCTGATAATAAGAAGCCTCAAAAAGAAATCATTACTCATGTTGAAGGATTTCACAAATGCTCTTTCTGTAAAGGCCATGGTCATGAGATTCATGAATGCCTTATGAGATTCACACCTAAATCTAGAGGATTTACTCCTCCAAAGGTTAAACAGGTGTGGGTCCCAAAAGGTTGCTAACCTTGAGGACCCAAAAATAAAAAGGGGACCATATTCTTAAATGTCTATATTTCAGGAATGCTTCATGGCTGTCAATGAAGAAGAGAAAGATCTATGGTATCTAGACAGTGCATGCTCTAAGCACATGACTGGTGATCCAAATCTTCTCTCAAGTATTGTTGAAGTAAAGGGTCCCTCAGTTATTTTTGGAGACAACTCAAAAGGAAAGACCATTGGATATGGAAGCATAATCAGAGGCAACCTCTCCATCAGCAAAATCTCTCTGGTTGAACGTTTAAAGCACAATCTGCTAAGCATATCACAATTTTGTGATAAAGGACTAATCTGTCAGTTCTCCTCAAGTCATTGTCTCATAAAGGACAATGAGACATGTTCAACTATCCTGACAGGATTCAGAAAAGGGAATGTCTATGCTGTTGACCTTAATGCTATTGGAAGAAAGTCAAATCTATGCTTGGTTGCAAGGTCATCAACTGACAACAGCTGGTTGTGGCATAAAAAGCTTAGCCATCTCAATTTCAAATACTTGGAGAAGCTATCAAAGGACAATCTAGTAGTTGGTTTGCCTAAAATATCAGCTGAATCACACAGTCTCTGCAGAGCATGTCAACTAGGCAAACTACACAAATCGTCATTCAAAAGCAAGCCTTGCCTATCAACAACCAGACCTCTACAGCTCTTGCACATGGATTTGTTTGGACCTATAACTACTACAAGCCTTGGTGGCAGCAAGTATACACTTGTGGTAGTTAATGATTACTCAAGATTTACTTGGGTGGAGATGATGTCCTCCAAAGATGAAGCATATAACATCATTACTGAACTCTTCAGAAGACTACAGACTCAGAAGCTGGATGATATCTCTGATGTCAGATCAGACAATGGAACAGAGTTCAAGAACAATGGTGTTGGCAAATATTGTGATGACCATGGAATTGGTCACAACTTCTCTGTAGTTGGCACACCTCAACAAAATGGAGTTGCTGAAAGGAAAAACAGAACTCTCATTGAAGCAGGAAAGACAATGATTGCTAAAGCCAAACTGCCTATGTACTTCTGGGCAGAAGCTGTGAACACTGCCTGCTTCACACAAAACAGGTCTATCATAAACAAATTTCATAACAAAACTCTATATGAAATATGGAGAGGCAGGGCACCAAACATAGGATTCTTTAAAATATTTTGTTGTAAATGCTATGTTCTTTACAATGGTAGAGAACATAGAGGTAAATTTGAATCCAAAAGTGATGAAGGAATTTTTCTGGGATATGCCAAGTTTTCAATAGCATATAGAGTCTATAACAAAACTTCACTTAGAGTTGTTGAATCTGTACACGTTTCTTTTGATGAATTTGATTTTATTGGGCCACATTTGGCTCCTAAGGTTACTAATGATTCTGATGAGTATGAGACAGGTACAGAACAGCCAAGTCCCAGATCTGCTGATCCTCCTTCTTCACAAGTTCATCCAAGAGTCAACTTGCTAGAAACCTCAAATGAGCCAACAAATGAAAACTCTGAAAACCCAGAATCTACTCTGCCTTCCACACCAGAAGTCATACAACCTACCTTGGAATTAACCTATCCTTCAGAAAACCAAGCTTCAGACACTTCTACTTCTCAAGAATCCAACTCTGCCCATGCAATAGGACAAGTTCAACCTGCAGAAGTTAGAGAAGTAAAAGATCATCCTATCACTCAAATCATTGGAGATCTTAATACTGGTGTTCAAACTAGACAAGCTTCAAGGAATGAATGCATGTATTCTACTGCATTTGTATCTCATATTGAACCCAAAAAGATTGATGAAGATCTGGAAGATCCAAGCTGGGTGGAAGCTATGCAAGAAGAGCTAAACCAATTTGACAGATGCCAAGTCTGGTCACTTATCCCTAGGCCTAAAGGACAAGCTGTTATTGGTACAAAGTGGGTTTTCAGAAACAAAATGGATGAAAATGGGAACATCACCAGAAACAAGGCCAGACTGGTAGCCCAAGGATATAGACAGGAGGAGGGCATTGACTATGATGAGACATTTGCTCCTGTAGCAAGATTAGAGGCTATCAGACTATTCTTGGCCTATGTCTCTTATAAGGACTTCAAAGTCTATCAAATGGATGTAAAGAGCGCATTTCTGAATGGAGAACTTCAAGAAGAAGTCTATGTTGAGCAACCACCTGGTTTCATAGACTGTTCAAGGAGAGAAGATGTCTACAAGCTGAGGAAAGCCCTTTGTGGACTCAAACAAGCTCCAAGAGCCTGGTATGAGACCCTTTCAAAGTTCTTGACATCTCAAGGCTTTGTAAGAGGTCAAATTGACACTACTCTTTTCATTATGAAACATAAAGGTCATTCCTTACTTGTTCAAATTTATGTTGATGATATTATCTTTGGTTCTACTAATGAAAATCTTTGCAAAAAGTTTGAAAAGCTTATGCAGAGTAAATTCGAAATGAGCATGATGGGAGAGCTCAACGTTTTCCTTGGTCTTCAAATTCAACAAAGTTCAAATGGTATCTTCATCAGTCAAGGCAAATATGCAAAGGATGTTATCAAGAAATTTGGTCTTGAGAATGCAAACAGCTTCAGCACTCCTATGGCCACTAACTGCCATCTTGATAAAGATGAAAAGGGCAAGAAAGTGGACATGACTCTTTACAGAGGCATGATTGGTTCACTTTTATACTTAACTGCTAGTAGGCCTGATATCATGTTTGCGGTTTGTGTTTATGCTAGATTTCAAGCTGATCCAAAGGAGTCTCACCTACAAGCAGTCAAGAGAATCATTAGATACTTGATAAATACTCCAAATTTAGGAATCTGGTATCCTAGAGATTCATCGTTTAATCTTATAGGTTATTCTGATGCTGACTTTGCTGCATGTAAGGTTGACATGAAAAACACAAGTGGGACATGTCAATTCTTAGGAAATAGACTTGTCTCATGGGCCAGCAAGAAGCAAACCTCTATTTCAACTTCAACAACTGAAGCAGAATACATAGCTGCTGGTAGCTATTGCTCACAGTTGCTGTGGATCAAACAGCAACTTGTTGACTATGAGATTAAGACTGCTGATTATCCTATAATGTGTGACAACACATCAGCAATCTCAGTTTCTCAAAATCCTGTCATGCACTCCAAGACAAAGCACATTGATGTGAGATATCACTTTCTTAAAGACCATGTTGAAAAAGGTAACATCAGCATGCAGTATGTGCCTACAGAGAATCAGGTAGCAGACATCTTCACAAAACCACTTGATTCAACCAGGTTTGCTTATTTAAGAGGAGAGCTTGGTATGCTTGACCTCATTCCTTAACCTTTCTTGCAAATTCCTTTTGTTATGTTATAAACTGCCTATATAGAATTGTCTATGAGAACAGCAAATTGCTATTCTGCCAAGATTCTAGACAACCTTGAGTAAGTACCTATCTTCATATCGGCAGTCTTCTATAAAATAGGCAGACCCAAGTGCGTAATGTGAACAGTCACTCTGTACGTCATAAATGCGGACTTCAAAAATTATCAAATGCCATTTAATGTCCTGTCAGTAGTACAAAAAGCGGCCGTGCACAGTGACTCCTCAATGTTTTCAGAAACCGCCATTTGCTAACTTTCAAAAACCTCTCAACTTCCAATCTGCAATCTTCCCAAATCCTCTCAAATCCTCAAATTTCTCCTGTTTTCAAGCTAAAATCATCAATGGTAAGAATTTCTACATCTTTTCTATTCATTTAAATCCAATGTTTCGGTCTAATCTTGACCTATTTTGCGCTACTTGAACTGTCCGCCATTGATGAATTTCGGATTCTTGCAATTGTTGCTTGAATCTTGTTTGGTTAGTTATGAATGTGTTTTTGAGCTTTCTGTGATACATTGCTGTCAATTTATACTGTTTTATAGGCTCGAAAATGACAAAATCTGGCACAGTTCAAAAACCCAGTTCATGAACTGTTCTTGTCGCTCGTTACAATACACTTATGTTTTGGGTTTAAATCTGAATAGTACCTGTTTGTGTGAATATCTGCTGATTACATGTTTATCGGCTGTTTTATGCATATCTTCCGATTTCTATATATGCTGTTCTCACATCTGCCGATTGTGTAAGCAAAGACACAATCCTCCAAAGCTGCTGCCACTACTTCTTCCTCAGCCTCTGCTAAGCCAACAAGGGCTGCAAAGGCTGCTAAGCTTCCTCTAAGGGTCCTTCCCAGGTCAAGTTATCACCCTGGGATGACAATCGACCGAGACTCCATCATTAGTACTTCTGCTGGTGATGCCCTGCTTAAGGATTTGGCAGAATGTGGGCTTCTTCCTCTGTTCCAACTTAATGACACCCATTACAGCAATACCTTGGCCGAAGAATTTTACACAAGAATGATCCTGCCTCCTCCTCCAGCCAATGCTAATGAGATGGTCAACCTAAGCTACATCAAGGGCTACATCAGAGGCTACTACATCAAGTTGACCTATAAGGATATAGGAGAAATCCTTGGACTACCTATTGAAGGCAAGCTTGAATTGACCGATGCAGAATCGGCTATTGCTTGGGAGATGATGAGGGGGTCTGCCCAACCTGAGAGGTTTTCTGAAATGTCCAGGAACCTCTTCCCAGAGAACCCCTACCATATCAGCCATCTGCTCGACAAGAGCATTCTGTTCAAAAATGGCTCCAGGGATATCTTCACATCACAGGAGCTGATGTGGACAAAGGCTGTTGTCCTGCGCAGGAACTGGCAAAGATCATTTTCTCCATCTTTCCAGCGTGGCTGAAGTTCAAGCTCACCCTCCATGAAGAGGCCCTTCGTAAGGGTTATTAATGTTATCCTCCGGCGTTATGAGGAAATCGATGAGCTAGTCGTTAATGACGACCTCATCAAGGTGTCTAACACCTACGTCTTCACGGCCAACAACATCACCCCTAGGGATGATATGGCCAAAAGGACAACTATCGTGCTGCCGCGCCGCGCTGCATCGCTGGTGGCCCTCTACCCAAGCCAAGGGTAAGAGGAAGGTCACATATACTGAAATCGGGCTACCTGCTGAGGAGGAGCCTAAACCAATAGGGGCTGAACTGCCTGAGGACTTTGACCTCAGCAAGCTTGACCATGATCCCTATGAGCCAGCTGAGTCCCCTTCCAAAAAGCCCAAACATTCTTCCACTCTCACTCCAAAACTCAAACAACACCGCAAGTCTCGAACAAAAGCTGAGGTTGAAAAGGTCACCTCCACATTCAAACCCGCCAACCTATCCAAACCCAAATCCCAACAGAATCTCCAGCCTACCGATGAATCCTTTGGTCTACCCAAAGTAACATCTGCCGCTCCCCCCACACCAACAGTTTCCACTACAACTTCACCCTCACCAACTTCTGCCTCCTCTACTCATACACTTTCTAAACAAGGCCGACACATTAAACGGAGCGCCAAGAAGAAGGTGCACTTTGCTGGACCTGCTGCTCCTTCTTCTCCTCAATCCTCACCTACTCATTCTCCCCCACCTTCACCGAATCTGCCTACAACTACCTCCACTTCACCTACTTCTTCCCCTCCTCACTCTGAATCCCTCCAAACTACCCCTATCCAAGAGCCATCCACCTCACAAGCCGCCACCTCTCATCAGCCATCTTTCAAACACTCTCTTTCTCCTTCTTCTAACCAGCCTACTCCCAAACGAATCAAACCCAATCCCTACAGCCAACTCCATCCTGAAGTTCAGGATCTGCTGTCCTTCCGAGACAGCAGACCTAAACCCAATCCTGCTGATACCGACCCCTTCCTTTCCACCTTAGACTACCCTAAGAAGATTCCCTGCCAGCCCATGTCTGCAGGTGACATCCTTCTCACATGGGGTGCCTATTATGATCCTCTTTCTCCTGCCTAGTCCCAGCAGTTCTTCTCTCACAACTCAGCGGTTCAAGATCTCATGATCTTCACCCAATGGGTTGCCATTCACAGGGACCTTGGCTGTCGTGACCCGACCCGAGATCCGATGTGAATCCCGTTCGAGCCGCGAGACAATGCGGAAAACACGAAAATACCATCTCCAAAAATTTCATTTAAGAGAATGCAAAGTCATGAGAAAACCCTGTAATGCACGTGCAAGTTTTCTTTAAAAACAACAAAACCATTTTAAACAATACTAAACCTCGACGGCGAAACAAGCCGGAGAAACAACACGTTAGCTAGCAACACAAACTCGAGCGAACATGCTCGGTACATATCTAAACATATCAGAGTAAGCAGAATAAAATTTAACCATAATACATACAACCGCACGGCAACCTTGCCGGCACAACAAAAGAATATATCATACAACATCCAAGACATCTACCCAACAAATACATTGTTTAAGTAACAAGTACACCCTCGGCCTCACCAAAAGAAAACACTTAGGCACAAGGTGCACTACCAAAAGAAGTCGCCCCAACGGACCCGAACACGAACTCTAGGGATTCCTTGCCGGCGCTTGATCTAAGGAAAACAAATAAAAACAAACGGGGTGAGTTGAAAACTCAATAAGCTACTAATGCAACAATATGGCATGCTAGATGCAAGACATTAAAGATAACAAATAATCATGTCATCACAAAATCATTTCAATACCAAATGAAAATAACATGTATTGCACATAGCCCAAACAATCCCATATGACACGAGAGGCTCGACGATCGCCAACCGTCCCATACCGGTTGGAAACCATGACCAACATTCGTTCATATAGGAAGCACAATAGAACTATAAGTAACAAGTTACAAAGGATACGGTGCCGAGGTACACCTCCGACCAAACCAATACTTCCAACCAACCAACCAATAATATACCAATTGTAGAGCCGTTGTTGACGTGCTCGAACCATAACAAAACCATAATCTTTCAATAAAGAATTCGTGAACCATTTTATTTGAAATTCACTAAAAGAAAACCCCGGTGCCACCGGTCACTACAACCCGGAAAGAACACCCGGTAAAATAGCTTACCAACGTTGCGGTTTTAGCCTACAAACACTTGGCGCCATTTCCCTACCGCGGCCAACGGTAGGGGCGAGAACCCAATGTATTGGCCTTCGACTATTACGTAGCCCCGCTCTTGTAATAATCGAGCGTCAATACACTCCTCTCAAACAATTAAGCCATGGACTAACTAAATGCTCAAGTAGAATATTTACTCGACATTTAAAAATAAAAGGGGTCATACTCCAAAGTAGGGAGTATACCACAACAATAACCATTGACAATAATAAGAATGTCACAAGTGAGTTTTAATAATCTCACACCACAAATAACCAACTTACAATAATTATGACAATTCACGTAATATCAAACACACAATCGGTGTAGTCAAATATTCTAACGAATCACTCGAATCATTCAAAAATTCCCAAATCACACACGTAGTCTCATTGATTATGAAATCCTAACGAACTCCGTTAGAGTCATTTTCGGTTTCTAATGAGTTCGAGTTTACGCGAATTAATTATACCGTAAACTTAACAATTACTACTCATATTTCACAATTCAAACATGTAAACATGAGTCTTTAAACACAACCAAAAAGTCAACCACGAATTTGAAAAGTCAACATAGTCAAACATACTCAAATTTGATGATTTCTAACATATATCATCATCTAACAAGCCTAACATGTATAACAACTTATAAAAGAGGGAGAACAAGGGGTAGTAGCTTACCTCCACAAGAAAATCTACCCAATGAATTCTCAATCCAAGCTTAGCAATGGATTCCCCAAGTCTTAAGCTCAAAGATGGTGTTGCATGCAAGAATCTATGGTAGGATGAAGAAGGAGATGAATACACACACTAATCTCACTATGCATCTCCCACACAAACTCTCTAGGCTTAAGGAAGAAATGAAATGTTTATGGTGTCTCTCTCAAAGTAAAGAGTAACTTAAAAATGGTCAAAAGTCAAGCCCAAAGTACAACATTTACACCAAGGGTCTAAGGTTTAAAGCCAAGAACTTCAAAAATCAGAAATACTGTCCGTACCACTTCGCACGGTCGTGCCACAAATTGGCACACGGCCGTGCCAAAGTTACTGCCCTATTCTGGAATCTCGGATTAGCCTCGCACGGTCGTGCCCTATGAGGCGCACGGTCGTGCCAAGCCCAAAAACTCAAACCCAACATTCTGTTACTCTCGCACGGCCGTGCCATATAAGGCGCACGGTCGTGCGAAGCCCTGTACTAAAGTGTTAAAACTCCAATTCTAAGGCATACAACACAAACCCAAACACATAAAATGAAGCTACGAATGCACACCAAATCGAATGCGAACAACTACGAAACTTCTAACACATATTATCATACTCAAAAAGTGTACAATGACTCAATTGCTAACACATTCGGATGAAATTCTCACATGGAATGACGATGTCAATATAAATGACATAACATAGAAAGAATGTAAATAATGCAAATGGTGCGGGCGTTACACCTCACCCCTTAGAATAAATTCGACCGCGAATTTACTTACCAAACTCCACAAACAAAGAAGGGTACTTTTCTCGCATCTCATGTTCTAACTCCCAAGTGGCCTCCTCGATGTTATGACTTCTCCACAAGACTTTCACAAGGGGAATGGACTTCGACCTCAACACTTGTTCTTTAGTGTCAAGTATCCTCACGGGCTGCTCAACATAGGATAAGTCGGGTGTCAAGTCTACCGGCTCATACTCCAAAATGTGCGATGCATCCGATAAGTACTTCCTCAGCATGGATACGTGGAACACCGAATGAATGCCCGACATCGACGGTGGTAGGGCAAGTCTGTAGGCCAACTTCCCAACCCTTTCTAGAATCTCAAACGGGCCAATAAACCTTGGAGTCATTTTCCCTTTCTTACCAAACCTTTTGACCCCAATTCGTGGCGAAACCTTCAAGAACACACGATCACCCACTTCGAATTCTAGGTCCCTCCGCCGATGATCCGCATAACTCTTTTGTCGACTTTGAGCCGTTTTCAGTCTTTCCCGAATGAGCTTCACACTCTCAACCGACTCGTGCACCATGTCAGGACCCCAAATCTTTGTTTCGCCGACTTCATCCCAACAAATTGGAGAGCGACACTTTCTCCCATACAATGCTTCATAAGGAGCCATCTCAATGGTCGACTGGTAGCTGTTGTTGTACGCGAACTCTATCAATGGTATGTGTGAATCCCAAACTCCCTTGAAATCCATCGAACAAGCTCGCAACATGTCCTCAAGTATTTGTATAGTCCTCTCCGATTGTCCGTCCGTCTGTGGGTGAAAAGACGTGCTAAGTGTTAACTTCGTACCCAAAGCATCCTGTAGTGACTGCCAAAACCGCGATGTGAACCGTGGATCTCGATCTGACACTATACTAACCGGTACCCCATGTAACCTCACGATCTCCTGTATGTACAAGGTAGCAAGTCTATCCATCGAGTAAGTCATCGCAATCGGAAGGAAATGTGCCGATTTGGTCAACCTGTCAATAATCACCCAAACTGCATCATGACCCTTACGAGTCTTTGGCAACCCTGTCACAAAATCCATCGCTATATTCTCCCATTTCCACTCCGGAATCTCCAATGGTTGTAACAAGCCTGCCGGTCGTTGATGTTCCGCTTTTACACGTTGACACGTCAAGCATCTCGACACGAACTCCGCCACCTCTCTCTTCATACCACTCCACCAAAAATTTCTCTTCAAATCTCGATACATCTTAGTACTCCCCGGATGAATCGTGTATCTAGACTTGTGAGCCTCCTCTAACACTTGTCTCTTCACCTCATCTATCGCCGGTACACAAATTCAAACATAAGGATCCCATCATTGTTCTTTGCAAAATCTTTCATCTTCCCCTCATTCAACCCATCAATCACCGTCTTCAATTTCGGGTCGTCCTCTTGTGTCCCTTTAATCCTTTGTATCAATGCCGGCGTAGCCCGAAGGTTCGCAAAAATCACTCCCTGTCTCGATCTACACGGACTCCAATCTCGAACATCCTCGAGCATCTTCCATTCACGGGTCATTAAGCAAGACATGTACGCCCTTCGGCTAAGCGCATCTGCTACCACATTTGCTTTCCCCGGGTGATACAAGATGGTACAATTATGGTCCTTAAGTCTTTCAATCCATTTCCGCTGTCGGTTGTTCAACTCCTTTTGGGAAAATATGTACTTGAGGCTTTTGTGATCGGTGAACACTTCAAACTTGGCCCCGTAGAGATAGTGTTTCCACTTGTGTAGGGCAAAGATGATCGCAGCCAATTCAATGTCGTGGGTAGGATAATTCTGTTCAAACGAGGTCAACTTCCGAGAAGCATACGCAATCACTCTCCCATTTTGCATCAAAACACAACCCAATCCTTCTTTCGACGCATCACTGTATATCACCAACCCATCCTGTCCATTCGGTAGTGCCAAGATCGGAGCTGTGGTCAACCTCTTCTTCAGTTCTTGGAAACTCGCCTCGCATTTGTCATCCCATACAAAAAGTTTATTCTTTTGGGTCAAGTTAGTCATCGGGGTTGCAATCTTTGAAAACCCCTCTATAAACCTCCGATAATAACCCGCCAAACCCAAGAAGCTTCGAATCTCCGTTACCGACTCGGGTCTCTTCCATTTCACCACCGCCTCGACCTTAAGCGGATCTACCGAAATACCATCTCCGAAACTACATGGCCTAGAAACGAGACCTCCTCTAGCCAAAATGCACACTTGCTGAATTTTGCATACAACTTCTTTTCCTCAACACCGACAACACAATCCTCAAATGTTTCTCGTGCTCCTCCGGGATTTGGAGTACACAAGAATATCATCAATAAACACCACCACGAAACAATCTAGATAAGGCGAAATATCCTATTCATCAAATCCATGAACACCGCCGGTGCATTTGTCAACCCAAATGGCATCACAACAAACTCGAAATGCCCGTATCGCGTTCGAAATGCCGTCTTCGGTATATCCTCCGCCCTAACTTTCAGTTGATGGTAACCACTCCGAAGATCGAATTTAGAGTACACAACTGAGCCCTGTAGTTGGTCAAACAGATCATCAATGTGTGGCAAGGGGTATTTGTTTTTGATGGTTACCTGATTCAGCTCCCTGTAGTCAATACACAATCTCAAGGACCCATCTTTCTTCCTTACAAACAACACCGGTGCACCCCACGGCGATACACTCGGCCTAATGAAACCCCGATTCAACAACTCCTCTAACTGTACCTTTAACTCCTTCAATTCTGCCGGTGCCATACGATACGGTGCCTTTGACATCGGAGCGGTACCTGGCAACAATTCCACACAAAATTCCAACTCTCTATCTGGAGGCAAGTCATACTCCGAAGAAAACACATCCGGAAATTCCCGCACAATTGGGACATCCTCCAACATAACAACTTTCTTAGACTTATCAACTACACATGCCAAATACCCGGTACACCCATGTGACAACAACTTCCGGACTTTTAAAGCCGATATCATACGAATACCACCCATGCATTTATCACCCTCAAACATAAATGGAAGCATATGAGGCAATTCAAAGGTGACAGTTTTCTTACGACAATCAACTATGGCATGATGAGTGTGCAACCAATCCATGCCCAAAATAACATCAAAATCACGGATAGGCAACACTACCAAATCCGCAAGCAAAACATGATCATCAATAACAACTTCGCATGCACGATGAACATCGAAGCAACCAGCACTCTCCCATCGGAGTAGACACCTCTAACACATAAGACAACATTTCGGGCATAGAATGTAAATGGCATGCAAAGTGAGATGCAATGTAGGAATGCGATGACCCGGATCTATAAGCACTCGGGCTCGCTCTCTCGAGACAAACAATGTACCTCCTATCACGTTGGGAGCATCGGGGACACCCCTCGATCTAAGGCAAACACTCGACCTTGGACTCTCGGCCGACCTTCGTGGTCCCTCTTTACCCCCACGTTCGCTTGTGCACCCGCCGGTTGCACCCCTTGTTTCTCGGGCAATCCTTTAGAAAGTGAGTGCCATCACCGCACAATATGCATTTGCCTTGTTTCTTCCAACATCGCTCTTCGTATGTCCTTCCCTTTTGCAAAACCCACAAACATATCGCTTATTCCGTTGTCCACGATCTGCTCCCCTTGATTTCTTGCTTGTTGTTGGTTCGACCTCCCGACGATTAAAGCTATTACCCTTACTCGAAGTTCCTCTATTTCCATGCCCTTTCCACGTGCTGCGATCCGTGTTGACTCCCACTTGAGCTTCCCGACTTACCACGGTGTTCCTCAATGTCGTGTTCAATCTTGTACGCCTTATCCACCGCATTCGATAACTCGGTAAGTCCATTGGTAATAGCTGCGGTATTCGATCCTCAAGCCCTTCACAAAACGGTACACTTTCTTTCTTCGTTGGAACCAAGTGGGTACAATACCTTGCTAGTGTAAACTTAGCGAATATTGTGCCACGATAAAGCTCCTGTTCAAAACCGAGAAATTCCACCTCTTTCTTTGCTTGCACCACATCCGGAATGAAGTGGTTTCGAACTGTCCCAAGAAAAGCTCCCATGTACGAACTACCGCTCTGAATCCAGCTTAGCTTCTAACACTTTCCACCGTGTTCTCTGCATCCTCCAATTTGAATGTTGCAAACTTGACTTTATCTTCATCGAACACCCAATTGCCATAAAAATCTTCTCAATTGATTCAATCCACTTTTCGCTTTCATGGGATCGGTTCGCCATCATAATCGCGGCTTCATCTTCAAGAATCTCCCAAGCCTACGATCATAATCCCCATTATCTCCAACTTGTTGACCCATTCTATTTCCTCCTGCCAGTCCCAAACCTGCCATTGCCTGTCTTTGAAGCTCTATATTCTGTCTGTTCATTTCCATCATTGATGCATAAATCCTCGCATCATATTCACTATCCCTCATTCGATTAACGGCATCTCAGCCGTACCCGTCGTCCCGTAGGTTGAACTCTAGGCCGTGTAGGCGGTGGTGTATTACCTGTTCACCGCAGATTCCCGGCCCACTCGAGCCACCATCCTCGTATTAATGCCATGTCTAGTCTCAACCATGATGAATCACCTGCAATAAACACTCGACGTTAACGACTTAAACACACAACCAACCCTCCTAAGCCAAAGATCCTCTCTCGGCTAGCTAACTTATGCTCTGATACCAACTGTCGTGACCCGACCCGAGATCCGATGTGAATCCCGTTCGAGCCGCGAGACAATGCGGAAAACACGAAAATACCATCTCCAAAAATTTCATTTAAGAGAATGCAAAGTCATGAGAAAACCATGTAATGCACGTGCAAGTTTTCTTTAAAAACAACAAAACCATTTTAAACAATACTAAACCTCGACGGCGAAACAAGCCGGAGAAACAACACGTTAGCTAGCAACACAAACTCGAGCGAACATGCTCGGTACATATCTAAACATATCAGAGTAAACGGAATAAAAGTTAACCATAATACATACAACCGCACGGCAACCATGCCGGCACAACAAAAGAATATATCATACAACATCCAAGACATCTACCCAACAAATACATTGTTTAAGTAACAAGTACACCCTCGGCCTCACCAAAAGAAAACACTTAGGCACAAGGTGCACTACCAAAAGAAGTCGCCCCAACGGACCCGAACACGAACTCTAGGGATTCCTTGCCGGCGCTTGATCTAAGGAAAACAAATAAAAACAAACGGGGTGAGTTGAAAACTCAATAAGCTACTAATGCAACAATATGGCATGCTAGATGCAAGACATTAAAGATAACAAATAATCATGTCATCACAAAATCATTTCAATACCAAATGAAAATAACATGTATTGCACATAGCCCAAACAATCCCATATGACACGAGAGGCTCGACGATCGCCAACCGTCCCATACCGGTTGGAAACCATGACCAACATTCGTTCATATAGGAAGCACAATAGAACTATAAGTAACAAGTTACAAAGGATACGGTGCCGAGGTACACCTCCGACCAAACCAATACTTCCAACCAACCAACCAATAATGTACCAATTGTAGAGCCGTTGTTGACGTGCTCGAACCATAACAAAACCATAATCTTTCAATAAAGAATTCGTGAACCATTTTATTTGAAATTCACTAAAAGAAAACCCGGTGCCACCGGTCACTACAACCCGGAAAGAACACCCGGTAAAATAGCTTACCAACGTTGCTTTTAGCCTACAAACACTTGGCGCCATTTCCCTACCGCGGCCAACGGTAGGGGCGAGAACCCAATGTATTGGCCTTCGACTATTACGTAGCCCCCGCTCTTGTAATAATCGAGCCAATACACTCCTCTCAAACAATTAAGCCATGGACTAACTAAATGCTCAAGTAGAATATTTACTCGACATTTAAAAATAAAAGGGTCATACTCCAAAGTAGGGAGTATACCACAACAATAACCATTGACAATAATAAGAATGTCACAAGTGAGTTTTAATAATCTCACACCACAAATAACCAACTTACAATAATTATGACAATTCACGTAATATCAAACACACAATCGGTGTAGTCAAATATTCTAACGAATCACTCGAATCATTCAAAATTCCCAAATCACACACGTAGTCTCATTGATTATGAAATCCTAACGAACTCCGTTAGAGTCATTTTCGGTTTTAATGAGTTCGAGTTTACGCGAATTAATTATACCGTAAACTTAACAATTACTACTCATATTTCACAATTCAAACATGTAAACATGAGTCTTTAAACACAACCAAAAAGTCAACCACGAATTTGAAAAGTCAACATAGTCAAACATACTCAAATTTGATGATTTCTAACATATATCATCATCTAACAAGCCTAACATGTATAACAACTTATAAAAGAGGGAGAACAAGGGGTAGTAGCTTACCTCCACAAGAAAATCTACCCAATGAATTCTCAATCCAAGCTTAGCAATGGATTCCCCAAGTCTTAAGCAGTCAAAGATGGTGTTGCATGCAAGAATCTATGGTAGGATGAAGAAGGAGATGAATACACACACTAATCTCACTATGCATCTCCCACACAAACTCTCTAGGCTTAAGGAAGAAATGAAATGTTTATGGTGTCTCTCTCAAAGTAAAGAGTAACTTAAAATGGTCAAAAAGTCAAGCCCAAAGTACAACATTTACGCCAAGGGTCTAAGGTTTAAAGCCAAGAACTTCAAAAATCGAAATACCGTCCGTACCACTTCGCAGCCGTGCCACAAATTGGCACACGGCCGTGCCAAAGTTCTGCCCTATTCGGAATCTCGGATTAGCCTCGCACGGTCGTGCCCTATGAGGCGCACGGTCGTGCCAAGCCCAAAACTCAAACCCAACATTCACTCTCGCACGGCCGTGCCATATAAAGCGCACGGTCGTGCGAAGCCTCCAAAGGTACTAAAGTGTTAAAACTCCAATTCTAAGGCATACAACACAAACCCAAACACATAAAATGAAGCTACGAATGCACACCAAATCGAATGCGAACAACTACGAAACTTCTAACACATATTATCATACTCAAAAAGTGTACAACAGACTCAATTGCTAACACATTCGGATGAAATTCTCACATGGAATGACGATGTCAATATAAACGACATAACATAGAAAGAATGTAAATAATGCAAATGGTGCGGGCGTTACATTGGCCTTCCCCTTCCAACCAAATCAGACATCTCTCCCTTCCTCTCTCTGCCTAAACCCCCAGTCTTCACCCTCATCTGTCACCCTTCTGTCCTTCTTCAGCCTGTGGTCTACAACTTCTTTGAAGTAGTCACCACATTTTTAGGCTTTAATCCCCTCATCCCTATTCTATTCCATTCACCTCCCTCTTCCACCTATATCACTCCTCCTTTCTTCATTCCACATCTGAGGACTCGATCCCCTGCCCCTCTCGTCCTCCCCAACTATCCTTCCCTTCGCCTGACCTACCCCAGCCAATCCCAACCCTCTACCAGCCATGTTTCCCTATCCTCCTCCAGCCATTCTCCAACATCCTCCAGCCAATCCCAGTCTTCTACCAGCCATCCTCCAACCTTCCCTGACCAAGCCACCAGCCAACCTCCTTCCTTCACCAGTCATCCTCAGCTGGCCCATCCTCCTCTCCAGCCAGCCACACTGCCCCTCCTGAATACTACCCTGCCTCGGCGGTAGATGATTTTTTGAAAAATTTTGAAGTCATATCGGCTGACCTTACCAAGGCCCTGCACCAGCTGTCTGCAGATCAGTCTCACATCACCCATGTCCAGGCTGACTGCATGACACAAGTCATGAATATTTCTAAGGGTGCCAAGGCCGCCTTTGAAGCCTGCCAGCAGTCCATCTCTGCCTCCCAAAATGCTTTAGCCAGCCATATCTCAGCAACTTCCTCTGCACACACTGCCATTTTCACCGAGAATTGGGTGAATATATCCAAAGGGATGCTGCAGATTATTGATATGATTGACAATGGCTACAAGCACGTGCTTCAATCCCAACAACGTGCAAATCGCTCTGTTCACTCCTCAGTACGGGCGATGCGCCACCTCACCTCAAAGCACTTGGCTTTCTATCGCCAGGAACACTACACTACTACCCAACGCCTGTCCTTCATTGACACCTCGCTTGCGTCCATGAAGGAGGAGATAGCTAGACTCAACAATGATCAGCGGACTAGGCTCATTGAGCATAATGCTCTGCTCAAGCAGAAGAACAGCAATCTCTCCTCCGAATTGGCAGATACTAAGGAGGAGTTAGCAGAAGCCAAAGAAGAAATTGCAAGACTTAAGGCTGCTGTTGACTCTAGATGGGCATCAAGAAGCTATGGGCAATCTTCATCTGGCAAAGGCAAAGGTCGTGCACCATCTAGGTCATCCTCTCGTACTGGCCGATGATCTTTATATTTTTTTTAAAAACTTTGAAATTAAACAACTTGTTTAATTAACAATGTTCGTTTTAAAATTTACATGCTTTATTATGAACTGCTTATTATGTGAATGCATGAAATTTAAACCACTAGTTTAAAGACATGCTCTCTATTGCCTAATCTGCCTATCTGCATGTCTTTAAATTAAGTTTTATTACAAGTGTCCTATACTTAATTTCTTAAATGTAAACACTTTGTAATGTTTGAATACAATGACCTATTTGTGTAAGTTCATCTAGGGCATGCTTATTTAATATATCAATTTTACAAGCATGTTATTACTAGAATTGAACATGGTCAGCTGATATTGTATTCATAGGGTCATGGACACAAGCAAATAGGAGGAGATTGTTGTATTTAGTTTAGATTTGCTTGAATCCATAACCTAAGTCTAAGACAAGGTGACTAATGGGCCTGCGTGTCTGTTAGTGTGGCAACTTGTACGTAGGCATAGCTTGAATAGCTTAGGGTTGCTAATTGTATACGTCTTGAAGAAGATAGCCTATAGGACATCGGACGTCCTCTGCACAATAGGCAAATAATGCATCAGCAGTCTTCCTCTTGGATATCGGACAAGCTCATATCAGCCAAGCTTCATCAGCAATGTTGAAGACCTCAAGAACGTCCGATAGTCTTTAGCCTAAGACATGTCCTGATTTGAAGATTTCATTGACTTCGATTCAACGTTAACCTGCAAATCACATTTAATGAAGCTTTCCATTCTTGGCATAAACTCAGAAAAGGACATTTTTTTTGCAAGCAGAGACCACCTATTTTTAGCAAAGCGTCAGGAAACAGACTGCAAGTTGCGGATGACCTATCGAGTCAACAACCAGATTAGAGCATTAATTGCTCTTAAATTCAAATTAGAAGATCACCAACGGCTCCAAGCTTCCTCCTGCATATAAAAGAAGACTTCATTGCTGCATTCAATAACCTTCAACTACTCCAACTACTGAATCTCCATTGTCTTCAAGATCTTAAAAGCTTAAACGTCCTATCTGCACTTAGTCATTGAAGAACTACACACTTAGACGACCAGTCCATTAAAAGCTCTTCATTGATAGCAACACCTAGATTTCATAGCTCACGAGAATTGTATCTTATAGATATCAATTCTCCCACACAAACACTTGGTCAACAAAATTTTTGTACACAATCCATTAGAGATTTAGTTTGTAAAATATCTAGTGGAAAAACTTAGTACACAATTTTCAAATCCAAAGTTGACCACTTTGGTTGTGGACGTAGCACTTATTTATAAGTGTGAACCATATTAAATACTCTGTTCACTTGTGTGTGATTGTGAATTATTTGTGTTGCTTTAAATTTCCAGATTTCCAAACTGTTGAGAACTGCTGATCTTGTCCTGTGAAGATCAGCCATTCTCAGCTCGTCCTATGCTTCACAAGTCTTCCGCCTGCAAAATCTTTTTAAAACTTAAGTGAAGTAAGATTTTTGAATCAATTTCAAAAATTGGACATAGGCTATTCAACCCCCCTTTCTAGCCTATCTTGAGCAACCTTGGACCTAACAGTTCCATAGCTTTCTTGTCACTGATGCTGGTTTCTCCTGTATGCTGAATTGCATTCACCCTTGCCTGAGGGATTACTTCGAATCTGCTCAAAAAGATGCCAGTGTCATTATTTTCAATCTTGAGAATAGGGTCATCCCCTTTCTCTCTCGATTCCATGAGTTTGTCTACCAGAATAATGACTATATAATCCTCATGGATGAACTTCACACATTGATGGAGTGATGAAGCTACTTCTTTCACGCCATGAATCTATGGACGGCCTAACAGTAGACTGATAGTAGAAGGGATATCCAATACTTGAAAATCGACGGGCATTTCCAACAGGCCAATGGTTAGTATAAGCGTTACCACCCCGAGCACACATCGACTGGTGTTATCATAGGCTCGCACTAATTGCGATGATGGAGCTAGGTCCGAGATCTTCGTTCCCAGCTTGGCTAGAGTTGCTGTTGGACAGACATTCAAGGATGAACCGTTATCTACCAGAACTTTTGGTACCCTCTTTTCTTGAACACAGACAGTAATATGCAATGCGTCAACATGGTTGACACCTCCCTTTGGTATATCAAGGTCAGTGAACATGAGAACGTTCCCAAAGTGGATGTTTCCAATCATTTGAGTAAACTTGATAAATGAGTATTTTACTCATTCAATTGGGTACTTTTTTGATCTCAATCTTTCTGAATTCTCAGAATTTTTATTATTTAATTTGGATTTTTAGTGTTTATGAGATTTCAGGGGCCTTTGAGTCAAATATGCAAAAGTAGAGCATTTTGGAGCTGTTTTGGAAGCTTGAGGGGATGAGAGTGAAAAAGACCAAAATTTCAAGGAAGTAAGTAAAAATGTTTATCAGCCGTAGCTCGCCGCAGCGCAAGCTTTTCATGCGCCCTGGCGCGATCCTTTTCAGTTGCAAGTTTTCAGAAGCAAAAAAATAAAAGAGTTCTGCGCCCCAGCGCGCTCTCCTTCTGCGCCCTAGCGCGCTGCGACTGTTGGGGATTTCTTCTGTCGTTCCAATGTTGTGCGAAGTCGTTCAAAGGTCTTGAGGCAGATATAAAGAAAACTGGCTGGATTGAAGAAAGGGAGCTTTTCGAGGAGATTTCTAGTTAGGATTACATTTAAATTCTATTTTCTTTATTCAATTCAAGTTTAATTGAAGATTCAAGGGTTTTGTAACTAAGCTCGTCTTCTAGGGATTGGAGGTAACTTAGTATCGAAATTTATGTCGTAACTTAATTGTTCAATTCAGTCTTTGAATTCTTGTTCTCTACAAAGTTTATAATTGAATTTTATCAGTTGTTTATACGATTGTAGTTCAACTGTTAAGATTATTTGAGGTATGAATTAGTGAACGATCAATATTCATTTTTTGTAGTTGTTTTGCCTTCATTTTTATTCATGTGATTTTAATTTAAAATTTTTAAGTAAAAGCATGATTTAAGTTTGGGGGTGGGACACAATTTGTGTTTTGTTAGTTTGTTTGTGATTTATTTTATTTTATTTATTTATTTATTTAATATTATTATTTATTTATTTATTTTTTCTAATGATTTTGTGTATCTAGTTTTTTTTTTCCTTGTTCAATTAGACAGATAGTAGATGTTGAGATAGTAGGTCTTAGTGGAAAGCATAAATTTTTTTTGAAAAATTTGCTGGAGATTAGCGCGCCTTAGCGAGCCTTTTTCTCGCCCTAGCGAGCAACCTGAGCACTTTTGAGTCTTTGAAATGCTCAAACTTCAGAGATGCAGCGCGCCTTAGCGCACCTGTCGGAGTGCGCCTTAGCGCAGGAGGGGCAGATTGTAAAATTGAAGCTGCCGGTGAGCGCCTTAGCGCAGAAGCGGAGTGCGCCCTAGCGCAGAAGCGGAGTGCGCCCTAGCGCGAGGTGTGCAAAATGAAAAATTGCAGCTGAAAAGGGGAAATTTGAAAATTCAATTTTCAACCTCAATGCTCTAGCACGTGTTCAGCCTTCCCTCTCCAATCCGCGGCTGCTGTTGCTGTTTTCTCCTCCCCAAATTTCTCCGCTCTCTCTCAATCTCTTCTCCTGCCGACGTCAACCTCATCGCCGGCGAGCCCTGTTCCAGCATCTTCACAAGTAAGATCAGATCTGACCTTTTTTTTCCAATTCCGGCAGTCTTCCTCCGGCGGTCTTCCTCGGGTCTGGCAAGCTCATGCCTCCGCGCGATTTCTCCAGTCCATGAGTGCGTCTTTTTCTGGCCACCCTCTCTCCAAATCCGGCAAACACAAGCCGCTCCATCTCAGCATCTCCAACTGACATCATATCTCTCGCTGGCATAGCACTCAAACCCGAGTGAAATCTTGCAAGCCTCATGCCGTGCTCGCGAGCAAGTCCTCGTTCGCCATCCCTCCGATCTCCTTCTCCAGCTCCGGTAAGGCCTTCACCACAGCACCCTCGCGTTGCAGCACTCTCCCGTAATCTCTGCAAATCCGAGGTTGGGGTTTCAAATTGAAACCTATATTCTCAAATTTCAAGTAAGACCTTTCTAAATCTGCTGGCTTAATTTTTGAGATGTTCAAATATTTTTGTTGGGAGATGATTCTTGTGATCGTATGTTTCTTGCAATAATCAGTGCAATGGATGAAATTCTGAAAATAGCTATTTGCTAGCTAGCAAATATGTGCCTAATGTTGATTTTCATATACTGATTTGGGTAAAAAGTGTGAGAATTCAATCTTGTGAGCAATACTGCAACTATTGAAGTGGGGATTAACAATTGAGAATTTGAACAGTGGACAATTAGGATTGAGTTAGCTATTGGGTGAAGCTTTACCCAAATTCATGTGTTTGGTAATGTAGTCACATTATCCCCAATGTGTAATTCAAGTTTGGGGGTGGGAATTGGTTTTGTAGCATGTTTATAATACCATTACTCGTGATTATTGGTTGAAATTATTTGAAAGCTGTTGTTTGGTGATATGGGTAAGATGTGAATTTTGAATGTCATTCAAATTGACTGCAATACATTGGTTAAGGGGCATGTGCTTACTGTTGATGCCACTTAAAAAGTTAATTTTTGGTGAAGTTCATGTTGGCTATACATGTTGTTTTGCTCTGATGGTACAATGGGGGTAAATCTTTGGAAAATTGGGGTTGAAACATTTGAGTTTTGTGAACAATAGGCAATTGAGATTGACTGGGCTGTTTGGGCAAATTTGCCCAATGCGATGAATTGAAACTGAGACTTATTCTTTTCCCCTTTGTTTGATATTGTATACACATTGGGGATAATGTGTAATTTAAGTTTGGGGGTAGGAGTAGTATTTCTTGTATCTGTAGATTCTTGCTAGCTTGTAGCTTTATTTTTTTTTCTTTCTTTCTAGTAGTTTGTTTTCTTTATTTATTTCTGTTTTCTAGTTGTAAAAAAAAAAAAAAGCATTGATTTGGGAGTCTTGGTTTGGTTTGGTTGCTTCCGCCGATGATGATAATTTGTTTGGTGGGTAATGTTTTGCGTTCAACAATGCATGTGGCACTTGTTTAGGATAAGTAGCTTGATAGTACTGATGGGACTTTGAATCTCCACCTTTTGTGCACATTCACCCTGTTTTGATATATTGATAGATTTGGTTGACTTTATAGAGCTTGTAGTGCACATTCTATCCTTCCGGGTTTTTATAGTATTAAAATTAGAGTTGAGAGTGTTCATGAAACTGTTAAACTATTTTTCACTCTTTGAAGTTAGACCTAAACAGAGTTTAAGTAATCCGAAAAAAAAAAAAAAAAAAAAGGGAAACATTTGCGTAAAGACTCGGTTCTACTTCGTAGCCTTTTTAACTCGAGTTAGTAAGCTCTTAGGGGTGTTTTTGCACCTAATGCCTTAAAGCCATCTGGTTTGAGAGTCATTGGCTTAACGCTCGCTACATGGGTTAATTAGAAAGCTTAATGAAGTGAACATTGCATAGTCCGCAAGTTTGTTCGTCAATGAAAAAAAGAAAAAAAATTTGGTATTGCTACTCTTGTTTGTAGTAATGAATGAGAGTGATTATTTGTTTTTCGGTTTCATGAAGCACTTTGATATGCGCATATTGTAAAAAGTTTATACAAGAGACTCCGAAGGGAAAATTTGGGTACTTAGCTCTATAAGGAATTTTAAGTTTTGTAAATTATTGAGAAAATGGGTGATGCACACACACATGGAGGTTTAAAAGAAAGATTGGTGCATATTGAGTGAAAGTTTAAACTTGTGCCATTGTATTGTTAATTGCATTTCGTATTATTCTTATCCTGAGGCATTGTGAAGTTTCCTGCTATAGCCTTGACTTGCAAGATTGGTGATGTTTTGTATTTATTTTAATTTTAGTATTTTCTTAGTTTCTTGTTTTTTCTTGTTTTGCTCGAGGACGAGCAAAGTTTAAGTTTGGGGGTATTTGATAAATGAGTATTTTACTCATTCAATTGGGTACTTTTTTGATCTCAATCTTTGTGAATTCTCGAGATTTTTATTATTTAATTTGGATTTTTAGTGTTTATGAGATTTCAGGGGCCTTTGAGTCAAATATGCAAAAGTAGAGCATTTTGGAGCTGTTTTGGAAGCTTGAGGGGATGAGAGTGAAAAAGACCAAAATTTCAAGGAAGTAAGTAAAAATGTTTATCAGCCGTAGCTCGCCCCAGCGCAAGCTTTTCATGCGCCCTGGCGCGATCCTTTTCAGTTGCAAGTTTTCAGAAGCAAAAGAGAAGCAAAAAAATAAAAGAGTTTTGCGCCCCAGCGCGCTCTCCTTCTGCGCCCTAGCGCGCTGCGACTGTTGGGGATTTCTTCTGTCGTTCCAATGTTGTGCGAAGTCGTTCAAAGGTCTTGAGGCAGATATAAAGAAAACTGGCTGGATTGAAGAAAGGGAGCTTTTCGTGGAGATTTCTAGTTAGGATTACATTTAAATTCTATTTTCTTTATTCAATTCAAGTTTAATTGAAGATTCAAGGGTTTTGTAACTAAGCTCGTCTTCTAGGGATTGGAGGTAACTTAGTATCGAAATTTATGTCGTAACTTAATTGTTCAATTCAGTCTTTGAATTCTTGTTCTCTACAAAGTTTATAATTGAATTTTATCAGTTGTTTATACGATCGTAGTTCAACTGTTAAGATTATTTGAGGTATGAATTAGTGAACGATCAATATTCATTTTTCATAAATTGCCATCCTTTGTGAGATTGATTTCGACTGATACATGATCATTGTTGATTTTGGAATTAGGATTAATTTGTTCTTTTGTGCTTAATAAACTTTTAAGTGTTGTGTTAACGGATCAAGGAGACACAATAACTAGGAGTAAAAAGATTGCAAATCGTGATCAAAGCGTCCTAATCTTTGCCTTTGAAGAACGAACCCTAGAATCAGACTGTAACTTTAGCAAGACATAAGATTGAGATGCAAAGTGAACCCCAATCCCTAGGTTTTTCCAATTTTTGAATTCTCCCAGATTAATACACTTGTTAATTTCCTTTAATTCATTGTTTTTCTGTTAATTTAGTTGTTAATTAAACAATCCAAATCATCTCTGTTTTCTTTAAATCGTTTTCTTCAAGTTAGTAGTTGAGTTTTCTAAATCAAAACACTTGTCCTTGTGTACGACCCTTGTATTTGCACAATTATACTACAATTGATTCGTGCACTTGCGAGGTTAAATAAATCTTCCATCAAAACTCGTCGGGTGAGGTCCCGATTGGAATGATAGCTTGACTTAATGACATGGCAAGGCTATCACAGTGGGTCTTGGAGGAACAGAGAAGACCCCAAATGGATACATTGGCTTGGGACTTCTTTATCTAAGTGAGGAAAGTGTCTTCAACGTGTTTGGCCCCAGTATCCTCGATATTGGTATCAACTTCTTTATCTTTTCCCGACGGACCACCCATATCTTGAGCTGCTTGGTATGCTCTACCAGATCGAGTGAAATGAGAGACATCGCCTCCTATCCATGAGGCTTTTTCGATGTTGTTCACTTCTGCTTGGGAAGTATCCTGGGCAATGGACAAAATGTCTCTCTAAGAGAGCATATTGCATTTGAAACTCTCCTCCTTTACGGGCAAAGGGATTAAGTGGTATGATAATAAAGCATTGTTGATTTTAAATTTGGTGGGGGAGCTCACCTCCTCTGTTTCAAACTGGATGGTATTGACATGGTTAGCTGGTAGAGGATTGTTCACCACATTAGGCATGGGTTGTGGTTTCTTAATGATCTTGTCATCGATTAGGTTCTGGATTGCTCGCTGGAGCACGAAGCATTTGTCCATTAGATGTCCACTAGACTGATGATATTCACAATATTTTGTATGGTCCCATGTGGAAGGCAATGGATTGGGAGGTCTGTAACCTTTAATAGGTTTGAGGACTCCTTGTGCTTTCAGTCCCCGAAAAATTAATGACATAGGAGCGTGCAGTTCATTAAACTATCTATCATTTCTGCGAAAATTATTTCTTGCACCTCTGTTATTATTGTTTCCCAATGTATTCACAAACCCATCAGGTGAATAATTGAAAGGCATATTTCCATAATTCTCAGCAGATAGTACAATTGGCAAGGCCATAGTTGAAACATTCCCTAACATATTTACAACAGGTGCAAATGTTGCTGCTACCTTTCCATTAGAGTATTAAAACAAGCTTGGAGGGGGATCGACTTTGATCTGTCAGGTACAAATCTCCATGTGAATGTGAAATCCGACGTCTAAGATTGCAGAGAAATCAGCGTAAGGAAGGTAACGTATGCGATCCAGATAAATTGGCTTAAGGTTTCTCAAAAAGATCCTGACTTGTTCAACTGGGTCAGGCCTGTCCAGGGTTTGGGCAATCTTCTTTCTCCACCTTTCGGCATACTCTAAAAATGTCTCCTTTTCTCTCTGGGTACACGAATCAAGATCTCTCATGTGCTCTTCCCGGTTACTGTTATCTTTGTATCTTTTTGGAAACTCATCTGCAAGCTTATCCCATGTAGCAACCACAGTACTGTCCACAGACATCAACCATTACTTGGTAGCCTCAATTAAAGTTAAGTTAAAATTGGAGGCCATTGCTTCGAAACTTGCCCCTCTTTGCTGCATAGCATGGGCATAAGACCTAAAATGGGCAATAAGGCATCCTGTCCCGTCGAATTTCTCAATATCAGGCATTTTGAATTTTGGTGGTAGAATGGCAGCAGGCTGCAGTGTCATTGCTCGGGCTGTGAATTCGCCTTTGTTCAGGACTTTCAGGATTATATCCTTTAATTCTCTGATTTCTCCTTTGTTTGTAAGTTCATCATCATTGGTATCAACCATAGCTGTGCCCGGGAACTGTCCTACTGGAGGAACTGGATAAGGTGGTGTATAGCCAGCAAATGGATATATTGGTTTGGCTGAAGGCTGAGGGTTGTAATTGTTCGCGTTTAGATGTGGACTATCCTGAATCGGATTGGTCATGTAGAATGGGAATGCATTTGGATTAAGGAAAGGAATCTTGGTAGGCAGAGATGTAATGCGGGTTGTGAGAGGTATAGTAGTGTTTGGGATTGGGATTGTGGTAGTCTGGGACTAGTGATGGATGTTTGGATTGACATTTGGCTTAAGAGGAAATGTATTAGGCTAGGATGGGTAAGTGTTTGGATATGGGGGATATGAATATGGAGAGTAGGCTTGTGGATATGTGGGATAGTTGTTTGGATTGGGCAAACTTGCATTTACGCTTGACGGTGATGGGTCAACAGTTCCTGTAAAAATGGGTATGGTCCTGTTATCAGCCACTTGACCTTGGATAAGGGCTGAAAACCTATTGATCATGGCTTCTATGTTCTGGTCCATCCATTGTTGCATCGCTGGGGTTGGAGTGTATCCTGGAGCCCCTGTGTCATGTCCTGCAGAAGTGATATATTCCTGATCGGCCATCTGATTCCAATGCAGACTTTCTGTACTTGATTCTGAACCCAAACTTGAAACTCTTATTAACCTCCCAGTGCTAGTCCTTCTACAATTTAAGGCCAGGTTTCTGGTTGGGATATGGGTAGGAGTTAAGTTTTGGAAGTGTTTTTGGGTACAACACAATTTCATTGTTCGTCTTTTGCTTTTGACACAACTCACCCTATGGTGGTTGGACAAGCGACAATGATTTGTTTTGACTTATGAACCGTTCCTGGAACAGTGAATTCTCTCGCCAGGATATAGGACCTTCGTATTCCACCTGTATTTTGACTTCCTAAGATTGGACAGATCTCAGGCGAAGCGCCTATATTCTCCTTAGGATCCACCATCCGAATATTCTAGGCATATGTCATGGACTTCTTTGTTAATCCTGTGCATGAGGACTTTGCTTGTTGACCTTTGATGAATTTGATTTTCTTTTGGGAGAGTATGACTCTTTTTTGATTTCTTTTTCTCAACATCTTTTCCTTTTCGCTGTGATCAAACAGACTCTTTTGTCGATCAACGACTCTTTTGATTTGATTTTTTTTATGCACAGGATTTGACAAAGCGTGTTTGAGACAATAAGAACCAACCGGTCTTTTGAAGCGTCCTAGGAATCTATATGAATTACCAGTGGCTATGTAGGGTTAGAATGGCTTACTTCCCAGGGGACGATCAGTAATCACGCAGAAAGGGATGGTATCGGTTGAAGGAATGCTGGGCGCATGACTTACCCAATTTCACTTCAACGTGGCTACACCAGGGTTTAAAGCTTGATAATAGTTCAGAATAAATGAGTGCACTTGTGTGCGCAATATCTAAGAGACTCTTTTTACAATTATATGTAAATGAAAGGTGAGACAGATATATACAGAATAAGAGGGAAATATGTCCATTTTTCTCTAATTCATGTGATGTGGGATGTGTTTTTTTGTTAACAGTTAAAATCAGTAGAAAAGGAAACACATCCATAGGTCGAGGGTTTAAAGCCTCGAGGAAAGAAAAGAAAAGAAATGGAAAAATGGGAATTCTATCCTATTTCTAATTATTACATTTGTGTCCTATCTCCCAAAATGAAAAAGACATAAATGAATGTACAATCGAATGATGGGCGTTGATCCCCAAATAAATGTACAAATAAAGAATAAAGATTTGTACCTGCAGGGGTAAGAGTAGTATATACTACACAAATAACATTTTAGTCATGTTATACAAATCAAACAAATTTGCGATATTTAAATATGTGAGCATGCAATTGTGTATAAAAAAATGAGTCTGGCTCTCTTTTTTTATTTATTTAAAAACAAACATCCCCAGTGGAGTCGCCACTGTGAGCACTCCGGATCCGACTTTTGGAGAAATCGGTTCATTCGGGCCTTTTTTGCTCTTGTCTCGTGGTTTTCCTCTATTTAATTTTATGGTTTGATAAACATGAAAAAATACGTTTATCTTTGAAAACAGAGTCGCCACTCTCGTTTATAAAGTAAATGGGAGAAAAACTATAGATTATGGGTTCGGGGGCCAAGATACGATTTGGGAAGGTTTTACGCACCCAATTCGCCCTTTCGGTCTCTACACGTTTGCATGCTCGTATTTGATTATCGCAAGTTCATTTATTTATAGAATATTCTTTACATGTATTTAATATTTGGAGAATGTATTAAAATAATTACACACATATTCAAGAAAATGTATTTACATATTTAAATAAACTAACGAACTGAAGGGTTTTACCTTTTATCGTTTTACAGAAATTGGGCCACGTTCTAGGCCGTTGTATTATACCGGATCAAGCTAGCTCGTAGCCTGACCGTTGTGCTTCTACTGGTACCAATCGAGGAAAGGAAGACTTACGTTTTGTGTGTGTTGAGATAGAGTCAATACTCTTTTGTCTTTTCTTTCTCTCTTTTCTTCCTCAAAAAGAGGCTTGATAGAGAGAGAGTTGTGTGTGTGAGTGTATGTTCAGAGTGTTGGTTCTCAGGGAGAGAATTGATCATGTTGTGAGGGAGGGCTGAAAGCTCTATTTATAGGGGAAGCCTGGGAGATGAAACTCTCGAGTCCAAGCAAGGAGGAAGGTCCCTCCATCCTTCAAAGTCTTCAGCAGCCTGGTGGCTTGACTTCTGGGGCAATTGTAGGTTTTGTGCACGGCGCACCTAGCATGGTGCCTGCGCACCAAACCCTGTTTGGGTGTATCAGCGCACCAGAAATGTCTTCAGCGCACCAAACCCTATTTTTGGCTTTTTCCACGCTTTGTGTCTTGCACTTTGGCCCTTCTAAGTTGTGTATCTTCAGTTTAGACCCTTGATGTTGATCTAACGGAAGGTTGTTTGTGTGTTGGACGTCGTTAGTCCTGTTGTATCTTCGATTTTTACCCTTGATGTTGATCTAACTGAAGTTGTTGTATTTGTTGGACGTTGACAGTCCGTTTGTGTATGTTGTTTCCTGAAATGATTGTAGAAACATGTGTTAGTCCGTTTGTAAATAAACAGTTGTTTATTGGACAATTCGCATAATGTAGGTGTACGAATTCTAGGTGTCTACAGCGGGTGATTGCTATGTTGTATACGATGTAATGTAGACTAGGTACATGATATTGATTTAGTCTTGCCTTATAGATTTTTGCAATACGAATAGATCGTGTCACCTTGTGCGTATGCCCCTTGACATAGTGAGGTGGTTGTCATTAGAACCCTATGTGCATGTTAATTATGTTGGGTTGAGAATCGAGAACGTTATGTTGATAAGTATGCCTTAGTTGAAATCTTAATGTGTTTCACTTTCCTTTAGAGATTTAATGTCTCTATTATATGCCTATAGCAGGATGGCACGAACTTGGAAGACCGCAAGGATGTCAGTTATGCATCCAATCGTATTTCAATTCAGACACACATTGCGAGAACTGAGAAAGCTTGAGGACCAACTGAATATGGCCCTAGGTGAGACACCTCGAGTAGAGCAAGTGACCCCACCGAACCCTCCTGCACCGACCCAAGACTCCAATAGAGTGAGTTACGGTTAAGAGGTGAGACCTTGTGATTGAAATCTGTAAGAGTCATGTTCATCGTGACTTATTCTATTACTTACTTGTCTTTCTGTTATTCGACTACCTTGTGTACTCTGATCGAGTACTCGTTCATTAGAATATTATATCTTGTAGTTAACCTGAGAACACAATCATCATGGGTGTTAGACACCCTATGTTTCGGGTAGCGTGTATGGTATCCGACATTGGTATCCAAGGATACCGATCCTTTCTATCGAACGTATTAGAGTTTGAAACTCTTGCTATTATTTATGTTGACCTTGTGGTTTTTCGACATTAGTATTCGTGGAACGAGCATGTTAGCTCGTGATCTTATTGACATTTTTGTTTCGTCAACTTATGTTGTAACTGGTAATGTCATTATTCACGGTAGAGTCAGTATCACTCGTGTAACTTCGAGGTGTTACATGTGTGGCACCATTTGACCCAAGCCTATTTCCTTGATGATAGGATGCCGTCGTATAACCTTGTGAACCTTAAGGTTGTGTAAACCCGAACCTAATTGATCGCGGGATTTCCCATGACTAATTGTTGAGAGTTGTACCACGGGAATTGGGGATTTGTTTAGCGCCACAGAAGCGTGGCGTTGGGAAGTGTTTGAAAGGAGTTAGCATGACACTTTGAAGTGTACTCTGAAATTGGACTTGACTAGAGACAGTAGTTAGTCTCGTAACGAAACACCGAGATTTCTCACGTCTCAAAATTTAACCTATTCGTTAGAAACCTTGCGCGTGAGAAATACTTGAGGTTGATGACCTCTAATCTGAACCAACTCGCCTTATTTGTTAGGCTTCCACTCACTATCGGTAGTGGTTTGATGGAGTAGACTATGGTATAGCCTTGTTGTAATGTATATTTTTCCTCGTGGACGTTTGATCCTTGAATTTACGGTCGAATTCTTTTAAGGGGGAGAGGATGTAACACCCCGACCCAACTTCTTTCCTGGTTCACTTGTAGTCTCTCGATATTGACCTTAAAACCCTCGGAGAATAAGGTGTCATGCTTGTTAAGCGTGACGTGTTGAGTTGAGAACCATATTTGACACGTAATTAAGCTAAGTTGTGTCATGCGTTATTTATGGATTCGTTCAAGACTATTCTCAACATCGATTATCATTTGTATACCTTGTATATTCCCCACGTTTAAGTTGTCTAGCCTTGGTTTAGACTCACCCTCGAATAACAAGCATGTTATTCTTATCGTTAAACCGTAAGTCAAGTTGATTCGTGTGTCATTTCGCATGTTTATCTCTGTGTACGATTGAGACTTGTGTTGTTCATCTTTCAAGCCTCGTTGGGGAATGATTTGGTTGAGTTTTGAGTGTGTTTTGACCTTTGTTTGAGGTTAGGATCGACCTAGGACGACTTAGAAACATTTCGGGATCCAACGAGGGCATTTTCGAAAAAACTGCCCAGTGCCTTAGCTCTATGCAGCCTCACTAAGCGAGCTCACGTAGAAACTCAAACTTTCTGGAATCTACGCGGCCGCACTATGGGTCTACATGGTTCTTATGCGGCCGTACTATACGTTCGCATAGCTACGAGCTCTGCTCCGCCGATTTTCGTTCTTTCTTGGTTTTTAACATTTTTTTAGTGGTTTAAAATGCTCAACAAGTTCGGGATTGGACCAAACACTTACCCATGGTATTAATAACATAACCCAACCCATTTCCCTTCATTTTTCTTCCTCCAAACCCAGATTATAGAGAGAGAGGAAGACAGAGAGGAAAGAGAGTAAAGAGATAATTCCCGATATCTTGAGCGTTTGAAGTCAGATCGATGATCTGTCTTCGTCGTAGCGTAAAGGGCGATAAGGAGAAATATTCTACTCGAAGGGATCGTCCGATCTATTAAGAAATCACCACCCCACCTCTTCTCCCACGTTTTAGAGAGAGAAAGTAAAGTTTTGAGAGAGAGGAAGCTTGATTCGGACTTGGATCGAGCTTGGGATCGACGATTGGACTCCATAGCGGCGTAAAGGTCACGGAAGAGTACATTTCCACCCGAAGCCCTTTTGATTTCGTGGAGGATTTGCGTTGTATATTAAGTTACTAATCTTCTTAGATTTCAAGCATCGTAGTGTAATATTGCGATGTTTATGTGTTATACATGTTGCATATGAACTCCCTACATGCTATACTTGCTCAAGATGATTTACTAGCATGTTAAATGATGGGTATTGATGAATTGTTATTAATTTTGTTGTCTCTGAATATTAGAGACTTGTGGAGTTCGTTGTTGTACACGTTGTTGTTGTTGTTGTTGTTATTATGATGGTTGTTGTCTCCGAGTATTAGAGACTCCTCGAGATTGTGTTGTGAATCTTGTTGTTGTTTCCCGAGTTGTAGACTCGTGGGTTTGTCTTATAGTTGGGTTCCGGTAGTAAAGTCGTCGATGACTTGTTTTAGTTCTATCGAGCATATGTAGCTCATTGAGATTACAATCGTTAATATTCTCGCGATGACTCGTGAGGTTTACGTGGATAGTATATACCCCAAACATTGGATATTGTGATTGACTCAATTAATTAGGGACGATACTACGGTTCATTTCGAGGTTTAATTTGTAGATGACCAACTCTAGCGAATTTGTATAGGACGTAAAGATTATACGTCGTGTAATGCGGTAACGAGTAGCATAAACCGATGTAGGTTGTATTTTAGTCTCCTACGGTGTGGGATGACGAATTGTTGAGATCGTGACCCAATAGAACTCGGCATGGGTTGACTTAGACAAACATTAGTTGATTATGAAATACGTTGAATCATTGACTTAAACCTTATGCCTTAACAAGGGTTAATTATCTACATTAGTCTGTCCATAAGTTTTATCGAATAGTTATGCCCCTTAGTGCATGACATTTCACATGAGACGTATAGTCTCAATCGTCGATTGATGAGTTTGATATATTTTAGGTAGTCAATGTACATGTGAGATCCCATTTCCATTTTCGTCCTATTTCACTCATGGATACTTTGAATAAGTTTAATTATCTTTACATTTGTGCTTTAAACCACAGTGAGATGGAAAAAGTTACACACAAAAGCATGGATACATGCTTAAACCCGGAATTCTGCCCATCCGACCAGCTTGTAGTGATTTGGCGATAACTTTGTGTAAAAAACTCAGATTTGCAAACCGTTTGATTCTGTGTAAACTAGACTCAAAGAGCTTTCCAAACATATATTATTTGTAATTTTTAGACTTGTAAATCGTCCTAGACATGTCATTAAAGTTGAATAAAAATTAGAATTGTGACAACTTTGACTAAGTTTTAAGTGACTTGACTATTTGACCCATTTTGTTTGACCAAAGTTAGGCAACAACACTTTGACTCTTAGACCAGGCTTTGACTCTCCATTAAACACAATTAGAGAGACTTGAATACTCCCATTTTTAGCCCCCAAAACCGGACATGCACAAGAGAGAAGAAGAAGAGAGTTTAGAGAGAGAGTAGAGAGAGAAAGCTCCATATCTTGAGCATCCGAAGTCCAAATCACGATCTGTCTTCGCCATTGTGGAGCTATTGACTAGAGGAACACTTTCCATGAATTTTATGCTAACTTTTATGGTTTAATTTTTGTAGAGGTAAATAACTATGATGTTTTGTATGTTTATGAGTTGAATTGGGAGAATAAAACATGTAGGTTGTGTTAGATGATGATCCTTGTGTTGATCTCTTAGAAGAAATGTGTTATTAGTTACTCCAAATGATATTTTATTGTTTTAAGTTACTGATTTAAGTTGGAAATGTAATGGGGGAAAGACATGATGATTTTTGGAAGCCAAATGCTTAGTTCTTGAATTGAAATTGGTCACTATTTTAAGGCATGTTGTCGAATTTACTGGGGAAAATCCGTCAATGGAAATTATCTGAATTTTTGATATATTTTACATTTATATGCTGTGTAGCATCCTGGAAATTTTCATAAATTTTAGAGGTCGGGAAGTACCTCGTTTAGGTTGCGAATTATCGATACGCAGAATAGACTGTTGCTGGAAATTCTGGGATGTAGTTCAATCTTTATGTGGTTGCATGTGGCTGAATATAGGTCCAAATGGACTTATTTAAAATGGTAAATTGTAATTTGGAATGTCTAGTTTCTGGGTATGTAAGATTTATAATATTTCGACATGCGTAGAATATTTGGTGAGATGTTAGTTACAAGTTAGAACAAAAAACACTTGAATTTCAAGTTATTGCAATCCCTGTTTTGGGCTATTTTCGTGAAAAATCTGGTACTAATCTACTATTGGAAATTTTCTAAATTTTTGATATGTTATTCTTATGTATGTTAGGTTATTCTCTGTAAATTTTTATAAATTTTAGAGGTCGGGAAGTACCTCATTTAGGTTGTGTTTTATCGCTGCGCCGAGTAAACTGTTGCTGAAAATTCTGGGTACTAGTTCCATTTTTAAGTTACTAAATCGTGATGAATATAAGTCCAAATGAGGTGATTTAAAATGGTAAATTGTAGTTCTGGATGTCTAGTTTCCAAATATGAAAGAATGGTAATATTTAGAGTTTTGTATAATATTTGGTTAATTTAATAGTACTGGTGTACAGTCCTGAATATATGTTATTGTATTGCTGATATTGCTGTAGTTAGTCTCCAATAATTAGAGATTCGATGGAAGTGTAATTGTTGTCATTAATAAACTTCAAGTATTGGTAACTCACTGGGATTTTTGTAAGTAGGTACTTGCGATGAACTTGCGAGATTTTTATGGGTGGTAAACATACCAAATATGGAATATTGCAGTTAATGTATTTAATTAAGGACGATACTAAGGTTCGTCCGATGTTTCGAAAATGGGTTATGACTCTAGCGGAGTTGACTTGAGATAGTATATTTATATTTAAAAACTATACGAGTTATATACTAGTCGTGACTACTCTGGCAGAGTCGAATAGGACGTAATAAACAGACGTCGAATGATGTGGTGATTTTATTAATGAGTATAATTAACTCTACGGAGTTGAGTAATGGGTAGTATTAATCCTTACATGACATATATTAGTTCCCTACCATGTGGGATGACGAATTAATGGATTTATGACTAGTAAAACTTTGACCTTGGTTGACTTAGTCAAACATTAGTTGATTACAAATTACGTTGAATAGTTGAGCTATGCCCTTGTATAAACAAGTGTTAATGGTATATAGTTGCCTCCCCAATAGATTATATTGAGTGATTATAGGATACTATAAAGATCCTAAGTTGAGTGTAATGTCTATATATTAACTAATGGTTGTAAGTACGAGTAGACTTACCTTACGTTGGAGTTATGTATGTGTCTAGCTATCGCAATCACTATTTGATGCTTGAGTTGTACACTAGGCCTACTTTGCCTATTGTCTTGTTTTGTTTATATTCAGTGATTACGGACATGATGTGATTGTTCTAGTATGTGGTAGGACAATCATCTTACTTTGATGATTGATTGTGTGTTTAGTATTTACAAGCACATTGAGTTGATTTGGTAAGTGATTCAAGAGAACACACTTTGATTTGTTGAGAATGACGAGTAAATATCTACTTGTGCATTGCATTGAGTCCAGCTGGCATTCTTGATAAAGTTATGGTGGGACGATGTATAGTCTTTACGAATGGGATTTGTGATTGCTATGGGTCGTCGTACCGGTTCTCACACACCCTCACTTGTTGGCCGCAGGTAGGATGTAGCCCCACTATTGTAGCAATACACATGACTTTGGTTTGCTAGTAGAACCCGATGGGATCGGGGACGTCGATACTACTTACACAAGTATCGAGGCATGTTTGTTTTCTTGTGTATTGCAGGAGCAATGTGAAGTTGGAGAAAGAGAAATGATATCCTTTATTATGTGATTTATTTACAAGCACTTAAGTGAACATCAAGGTGCTATGTGACTTACGTGAATTGTATATCAATGTTGATATTACATGTTCAGTTGTGGTATATAAATGCTATTAACATGTTATTATTTTTTCTTGAGCATTATGCCATGTCATGTAGTTGCATTAGGGTCTTGGTTTACTGTTGCATTCATACTCATAGAAAATAATACATTATAGTAGCTTACGGGGTCTTGTAGACTCACCCTTATTGTGTTGACTCTTTTAGATTACAATCGAAGGATGACATAGTGAGGTCGGTGAGACTTGCGGTTGCGGGTGCTAGCAGATTGATCTTTGGGTATTTGCTTTTCGAAGCATGTTTATACTTATGTTTCTTAGTTCAGTAACAATGATGGTTGATGTAAAATTATATAAACTTTACTTATGGATAGCATTGTTTTGTAACTCTTTTTATTGTTGTATTCTTTTGGAGTCGACACTCGATGTCGAGCCGTCTATTATTGTATTTTCTCGAGCATGTTAGCTCGTGGGTATTTAGTGTTGTTGTTTCTCCTGCTTTTGTATTTAGCCGTGGAGGTTTTCTAGTTATGGTTTTGTTATTCGAGTTTTTGGAACTCAGGTTTTATTTTGTTGTCGTTTTCCGCTGCATAGTTTCTGTTTTGAGCTTTTGTGGCTCACTCTTATCAGTTGATTCGGTACGTTATGTTATTTTGGCGCATCGAGTTGGGGTTCAACGTCGGATCCCGAACTCGGGGCGTCACAGTACACCTTGATTATCGTTCCAATACGGATGATGTGACTTGTAGGGAGTCGTGATATGTATAATACACGACGAAAATGAGATGGAATAGATATACATGAGATGGAGTATATTATGATCATAGGATACCGTAGAGATCCGAAGTTGAGCGTGTTAGTGACGCATTGATTATGATTGTAAGTACAAGTAGGCTTACACATGTTGTGATTATAAAGTCTAGCATTCGCGGACTTAAATGATTTGGTGTATGTGTGGTTGTTCTAGTAAGCAATAGGACAATCATCCTACTTTGATGATTGATTGTGTGTTTAGTATTTACAAGCACATTATGTTGATTTGGTATGTGATTCAATAGAACACATCATGGTTTGATTTGGTAAGTTGTGATTCAATAGAACACATCGTGATTTGATTTCATAAGGTGTGATTCAATAGAACACGCTTGATTAGTTTGGCATGAGTAAATACTTACTTGTGCATTGCATCAAGTCCAGCTGGCATATGTTCATTGGAGGTGTATTGACGCTCGGTTATTGCGGGAGCAAGGGCTTCGTAATAGTCGAAGGCCAATACACTGGGCCTCTCCCTACCGTTGACCACGGTATGGGTTTTCTCTAGCCCCACAGTTGAACGGAATAAGCGGAGACTGTGCATTGTCGAAATTGTTTTGTATGCATTGGGATACGGACACTGGTCCCTTGTGATACTTGTAAGTGGCTAGAGCCGTTGGTGGGCGTCAAACCACCAAATATAAATTTTTCCTACTTTCAAATATGAGTATATGGCAAGCAGGGTCGAATCCTAAGGGAACGAGAATAATTTCTTTCAAGTAAATAACAAAGAAATAAAAAGAGGGAATTTTTGAGATATTTATCTAATAGCTAAACAACTACTATCAACTAAATTAACGAGAAAAATTATAAAAGATAAATAAGAACAATTGTAAAACGAGAAATAAATTCGAGAAAATAACAAGACGAGAAAATCCCGATTCAAGGGTCTTGACATTCAATTACATTATTGATCATAGGCTAACAAAATATAATCTTGCAATTCAAGCATTCAACTAAAGACTTATCAGGATACCCGTGACAAATCTGGTGTTTCCCTACTTTAATTAACCAAACCCAGCATCCAGTCAAAACTTACCACTAATCGGTTGGGCACGATAGCGTTCCATACCAATTAATGATAACATTATGTTCTATGGAAACAGTTGAACCTAATTTTGATAATCGAGATAGCTGCAATTATCAAAACTAGTCTTGTAGATTCAATTAGGTAAAATTAACTATAATAGCACAACTAATTCCACCTATTGCTACTAATTTCCATTCATTCATGATAGCACAAACTCATGGATAACGGTAGGAAATTATTAATTCAATTGAGTCGTCAATTCAACAAAATAACAATTTCCATGAAAATCATATTGAATCTACAAGTACTTGAATAAAACAAGAAACAATTTAACACATAGCCTCACAATAATATAATTGAATTAAAATGACCCTTGAATCAGAAAAAGAACCTTAGCCACGCATGCTTGAAATCATCATCATCTTCATAAAAATTAAACTTCCAATTGTTGATGAAGTAGATAAAATGAAAACTTGCAAAAGAGAGTGTGGAGAGATGAGGAAGAAAGTGGTGTGTTCTTGGGGTTGGGAGAGAGGAGAAAATGTTTTTTTTTTTGGAGTTGGGAGAGAGAGAGAGAATGAATGTGAGTTACTACTCTAAAAAACAAAACTCCTCCCTCCACTAACTCTTCAAATTCCCCCACTAAAAGAAAGATAAAAATAGAAAATAATACAAAATAAAAATAATTATTTTCTTTTAAAAGTGAGAGATGTGTCTTCATGGGCTCTTCACCAAGTTTGGACCCCTTTTGTTATCTAAGCCCATCACTCTTCGGTCCATTTTCGCAAATTCTTCACATATTAGCCCAAAAGTCCACCTTTTAGCCCACATTTGTTCCAAGCCCAAATAATTCATCCCCTGCATCAAAAGATATAAAAATGGATTATATAAGTGTAATAATCAACCAAAAATAGGGAGAATATTAACATAAAATGTGGACTAATGAAGACACATCAGCCGTATTGTCTCGGGTCGTAGGGGATCGAGCGATACGTCGACGTAGATACAGAAAATGATCCACAACGAGTACTTGTAGATTGTGCTCGGGTACATTTATTTGTTTGGTACTTGTAGATCGTGCTTGACGCGATCGGGTATATATATTTTATTTTCGGATAGGAGCACCGGTCCCTTTGTGATTTGTGTACGGCAGCAGCAACACAATCATATATTTCTGTTCGTTGGTTAATATTGGGAAGTATGTCCAGTATCAGCGGCACAGTTGTTTATTAGGGTTCTCTGAAGCAGAAGCACAGAAATCTATTATTATTATTATCTTGTTCGATAGCAGCAGAGACATCTTTTATAGTTCTATGAAGCAGCAGCATAATCATCTTTTACGGCTTTATGGAGCTATAATGTCGGAAGTGTTACAAGGGATTTCGGAGGTGTACCTCGAATCCACCGTATCCACCTTTATGTGTGTTTACTTACACTTTATGTGCTTCCTATACGAGCGAATGTTGGTCGTGGTCCCCAACCACTGCATGACGGTTGACGGCTACTGAGCCTCTCGTGAATATAGGGTTGGTTGTCTTATGTGCTACAACTTATTTATTATCCTGTCATATTGATGTACATAATGCCATGTCATATTGCTGCATTAGTAACTTACTGGGACTTCGACTCATCCCTTCCAATTGTTTTTCCTTAGTTTGCAGGTTGTGTTCTAGAGCAGTGAGACATTAGATCAGAGTTTAGCAAGTCGTATTCCGTTGTATTTATATTTGTAAGATTGTGGGTTAAACTGAGTTATGTAAACTTAGTATGTCGGGTAGAGATACTTGTATTTTATAGACTTGCTTTTGGTGCTAACTTGTGGAGTCGTGCCGGTTGTACTATTTTATATCTTCAGTTTTCTTGGTTAACGTGGCCATGTTCCCGTTGGTGTCCTACTTTTGGTGTTCCCGAGCGTGTTGTCTCGTGGTATTTTTATGCTGTTGTTCTCCGACGCTTGTTTAGCCGTGGAGGTTTTATATTGTTGTTGGAATTTTGTTGTTTGAGTTTTTGAACTCCTATTTTATTTTGTATTCCGTTGCTTGGTTTGGTTCGACCTTTTTGTGGCTCGCTTTATTCAGTTCTTTCAGCTGTTCTTCTTCGGTTTGGCGCTCCGAGTTGGGGTTCAGCATCAAATTTTGGACTCGGGTCGTCACAACAGGTGTGCGAAAATGACCTATTTTGGTTTGTGATGAGCCAAGTCTTAGTTTGGGGACTAGTCTTGTACAAGTCCAAAGTTTGGGGACGAATGGTGCATTTAACCCTATTTCTATACTTATAATTTCATAAACTTCTTGTAACTCATGTTGTATTTGCATAATACACAATTACCTATGTACTTAATTATTTAGAAATATTAGTTTTAATGACTTGATTATGATAAAGTATTATATAAAAATATTGTCTAATTATCTAGTATTCAGAACTTGATTTGTTGTGTTCTCTATAACTTCCTTTCTTGAGTATTTTGTAAACGTTTGTCAATGTAAACAAAACTATTTTTTATTTAATGTTAGAAGTTTAACAGCTGGAGAAAACCAAAAAATTTTACCAATGGACATTCACCAATTAATCATTACCCGTGGAGATTGGATATGGGGGTAGAAACTATTTTTTTGGTGGGAAATAGGGTAGGTATGGAGAATGAGGATAGTATTAGGTATAAGCGCCCTCGAACCACTCATGGTTATTCCTACACGAGGGTTAAAAGGACATCTTGTAATAGTGATCATGCAATTAAGTCATTTCCACTCACAACCTTTGTCCAAATGTCAAACCAGTTGGCCACTATCTTTATTTTTATTTTTATTTTTTACTTTTTCCTATTACATTTGAAATGTGTTTTCATTGGTATATTTTGCTCATTCAAAGGTATACAATTAGGGCAGATTTAACTTGTAATAAGCTTGCTAGAGACAAGCCACCTTGTGGAGTACTATTTGATATATTAAACACACACACACACACACACAAGGAAAGGCAAACATAATTTAAATCCTTGTCTGGTTAGGTATCAGTCTTAATATTCTCGAGTAACACGTATTTTTATGTTTTGTAAATCCTTGTTATTTTTCTAAAACTTAGTTACCAAAGTTTAGATAATATTGTGATTTTGTGTAAATATTAGATTGTAGGTACTCTTAAGATGATAAAAGTAAATATCTATGAGATCTCCCTGTATCAATCCGTGGTGTATATATTTGAGAAATCAAGAGACCAAAATTACTAGTCCCGATACTATTAGCGTTCTCGCTATCAATCATTAGAAATAATTTAAAGGTAGTTTTGTGATTAAAAATGTTAGTTTCGCATTTTTTTTAATGAGAATGCTAATAATATCACTCTGTCCCTTAGTACAACTAGCGAGAGGATAAAAACTTTATTCGGGTAGCACTTTCTATTAATCCAGACCACATACTACGTACTAAACAGCCGACAATTCGTCTTATTAATCTCATACAACGTTAATCCCAATTACAAAATGGAAATATAATAAGACGACGGAGTGTTATTGCTATCAACAAGTACAAATATAATGAGAGAATCACTAAGTATCTCTCAACTGAGAACATGAAAAATGAAATTAAATACTCTAATAATCGCTACTACGACTACTATTACCGCTACGTAGTAGCCAGGGAAGATACCTAGTTGGTTTACAGACTTGCTATATAACCTTTTTATTTACACAAAAATTGAAAAAAATCAAATGACTAAATACAAGTAAATTGAATTATCAATTAATCAACGAAGATCGATGAACCCGTCGTGATCTGTTCTTGGTATCGATCGATCATTGTTATCAGTGCCTATAGCCGCGGTATGCCACGCCAACTGATTCTAAATTCTCGATTTCACGAGATCTGCAGAAACAGTTTTGTTCTTGGTTAGATTAGAAGAGAATATCCGAGTGTAGTAGTGATATTCACATCATTTTTATCATCTTTCAGTAAGTATATATGCTTTTTATCAAAGGTATGATGATGTGAAGATCGAGCAAAGGTTGTTGTTCTTCAACATCCTTTATTCTCTTCATCAACAAATCTTTGTTGATATAAACAATCTCATCATCAATATCTACTCAGTTTACGGGAAAGTGCCTCTTTCTAGCCGGATCTTGGCTATAAAGAACTTTTAACAACGTTTTTTACACAACAAAAAGGACTTTTAACAACGTTTTTTACACAACGTTTTTTGCAAAACGTTGTTAAAAATTAGTTATAGACAACATTTTTATTTAAAATGTTGTGGTTTACACTTAAGACAACGTTTTCAGAATAAATGTTGTTAAAAATCATACATTAGACAACGTTTTAAGAATAAATGTTGTTAAAATCATACATTAGACAACGTTTTTATAATAAACGTTGTTAAAAATCATGAATTTCACAACGTTTTGACAGAAAACGTCGTAGAATATATTTTAACAACGTTTTTTTATAAACGTTGTGTTAGCCTTGGCCAGACCCCCGAAATGTTTTCCTCTCCTGCCTAAGTCATTTTTTGCGTTTAGTTAAAACCCCCCATAGTCAAAATCCCCAAATGTGTTTCCCTCACTCTCATCGCTGCTTCCTCCCTCTAAACGCAAAATTCCCTTCATCGATCACAGCCTATCGCCAGGATCGCCAAGTCTCCTTATGTGACTGCTGAGTGTGTCGTTACTACTCCTCGTGTGTCGCTGCTCTCCTTGTGCGTCGTTGCTACTCCTCGTGGTCGTTGCTACAGTGGTCGGAAATCATCTGATAAGTGCCTATCGCACTCTCTTTCGATCTTTCCTCTCTCGTTCTCTCACTTTCTATCTCTCGATCATTCCCTAATTTGTGCCCTAACATTGCTTGCACAATAGTATTTTTGATCTGTGTGTGTTTTTAACAGAGTCAGTTCCTTATTTACCACTGCTAGGTCAATTTCACGATTCATAATTGAATTCGTTGATAAATGGAGCCATCGATTGATATTTTTTTAGTGATGACCACCTTCTAATCAAAAGCTAGAGTGAAACTAAATTTGGAACTCTTATTGTGTTTGGTACGAGTAAGTAATCGAAAATGGATATGTTCGATAGTTTCTGGGCACATGTCTTACAATGTCAAACAAGGGTCTGCATGGGACACTTATCTGGCCTGAACCTTTCTTGCCTTTCAAATGTTATTAGCTTCTCAGATCACCATGGTTATTAGGTGAAGTGTTGTATTAGATTTTTGGCTTAAATCGCAAATTGGTCACCCTACTTTGACAGAAAATTCATTACGCTCACCCTACAAATTTTTTTCTCAATTTCATTACTATACTTGGCATAAATCTCACGTTAATCACTCCATCCAGATTTTTGGATGAAAAACTTACTGTTTTTTTTAAATTCCAAAAATACCCTTACTAATAACTATCAATTTAATCACTGCACTTAGACATAATTATCAAGTTCATCACTCCATCCTGATTTTTGAATAAAAAGTTTAAAATTATCCTAAAAATCCAAAAATGTCATTCCTAAAATATTAAAATTCATTACAACCAAGAACAAACAAAAACCCAAAAATTGAGCAACGAGGGAAGAAGATCAAACACCCAAATCAGCATCTCTGCATTCCAAGCTCAATCTGCACATACCCTCTAACTCCTTCAAGAACCCCAAATCAATCCAATTTTTTGAAATCCAAATGGACCAAAATCATAAAAGACTCACAACCCTTCTTGAAACACTCAGCGAAGAAATCATCAGAATCATAACGCTAGGCTCAATTGCCACAACACACATACGCCAATCTATCGAAATTTCACGGTAACGTCTGTTAGGGTTACCAGGGCCGCTGCATCAATTTTAGCCTAGTGTCGTACCTTCGATGAAAGAAAGTTTGATGAGCCCACTACTATGGTTGACGCGATCGACCACGATTTTCGGCAATGGCCCTTTAGCTCACTTCTAGCCGAATTTTCCTCCTAGAATTCATCCTCAACTCGATCTTCGTCATTCTCATTTCTATCAATCAAAGATCCATTCGGATATTCAATAATAGGCTATTTCACTTGGTTAGATAGATGATTCGATCTAATCTACCCATCCAGAGCTGACTAGAATGAGAAAGTGACAGCTTGTGATTTGAGCATGCCGGGAGAGAAAGGTGATTCGGGGTCGGAAGGGGTGGATAGAGTGATGGGAGGTGGATGGGATCAAAGGGGGAGATCAGAGAGAGGGTGGAGAGAGTCGTCGAGGTCGTCGTCACCCTCGAAGCCTTTGGAGTCGACAATGGTGGAATTGGGGATGTTGAAGCGGGGAAGCCGAGACGGGAAGGAAAGTGATGGGTGAATGATTTTGATTGTTTAAGTTTTTTTTTATTTGACCAATTAATATTGTAATAATTACTAATCCTAATTTTGTTTGAACACTATTACTAATCCTAATTAAATTAATATTAATATTTAATCTATTACTAATCCTAATTAAATTAAATTAATATTTAATATTATAACTACATTGAGATAAATGACTAATACTTTTAATTAGATTAAGATAAAAAATTGTTATAATTAAATTCCTTAAAAATATTCCATAATACCCTTGAAAAATGGCATGTACCACATGATTGACTTAACGGATTTTTTCTAGTGGTGTCATTAACCTTTATTTAAATATCTATAATTACTTATGAATAATTTATAATAATATTTTAAGCTTACTTTATTCTACAATAATAACTATCTCATAATAATTTAATTCATTTGTTTAATATAATTAATTTTATATATAAAAAAAAGTCAAGCTAAAGAATTTATTGCTTTAGAAAAGACCAACATAATCTTTTATTAATTTTGATTAAGAATTCTAATAAGTTAACCTAATTTTTGTTTAATATTTTTAAGAATTAGTCTAAAATTATATTATTTTATTATATTTGAAATAACTTATTTAACTGGTTTGATTATTTTAAATATTTTATCCACAAAATCTTATACTATTAATCTTAATGCATTTTTTTGTCAAAGTAGGGTGACTAAATAGAAATTTAAGGTAAAGGGTATTTTGGTCTTTTTACAGCTCTCGATCCAACAAAACTAACGGAAGTTAAGCGCGGTGAGCTTATTGACTCAACATGTCAAGTATAGTGATGAAATTGAGAAAAAAATTTGTAGAGTGAGCTTAATGAATTTTCTGTCAAAGTAGGGTGACCAAATTGCGATTTAAACCTAGATTTTATGTTAATTTCAATTTTGTTTTATTTTTGTTTTTATTTTTTTTAGGAAAGGAGGGTGGCACCCTTAGTTTTATTAATCTCCAAAACTATAAGAAAGTGAAGGGGGGGTTAGTTCCTGCCCAATTTGAATGCCCAAGGGGCTATAATGAGAGGGACACAAGGCCTCATCTTTGAAAATTACGGAAATCTAAATTAATCTAACTCAAGGTGTGCTAAACTTATCATGTGCAAGTCTTACCCTTGCTGCTGATGTACAGAGAAGAAGTGGAATGTCCAGAGTCACAAGCATAATTTGCCAAACTATCAACCGATTGACCTCTTTAAAACAGTGACGTAAAAAGAACTGTATAATTGAGAAAGAGTTACGCTAAATACCGCACCCCAAATAACTAAATACCGCACCGTACTTAAAATAAGATGACCTTTTTGCCCTTACTAACTTAATTATTACTATATTGCCATTGATTAATTAGTTTATTAATTATACTAAATAATTCACTTCCATTATTCATCTTACTTTATACTGCACCTAACTTTTAAACTCTCAATCTCTCTCGATACTTTTTAATGGATGCGAATAATGATGATAATGGAAGTCGAGATAACTATTTTACGGTAATATCAATTACTTTTGATATATATTTAATTTTTTTGATTCATCTAGTTTAAATGTATTTATTTTAGGTTAAAAGTTGTATTTCGTTTTAAAAAATAAGGGTCGGCCATAACAGACGGTTAAAATTATAATGGCCGGCTACGGTGGGTGGCTTTCTCTCATATGGCCATTTGTCGTAGGCGGCTTTAGCTATAATGGCCGCCTCCTGTGGGTGGCCCTCCAAAATCATAAATAAATTTTTTTTTTGACAAAAATCAGTTGTTTTGTTCACTCTATTAATTTAATTCTTAATATGTATTGTTTTTACCGAAAATAATTTATATTTATTTACAGGATCATCAATTTTTTAATGAAAGTGCAGAATATTTTTCGGATGTCGGGCATATTTTCATGACTGGTCAAATGTTTAGTATATGTTTCGGCTTGATGTTTGCACTTCCTAACCTGTTCGATCCTATCAATTTCCTGCATTCGACTTCGTCCCAGCTGTATGCCACTAGTTGTAATCGGTTAATGAATGGTTGTGTCTACTCTTTGCCAAGTCAACTTTCTTATCTACCCACCTGATATTTTTCTTCAGCTAAAACTTCAAACGGACAGTTAATTTTTTTCGTACCTCTCAGTTTTCTATTCTCCTCATCTTCATTACCAATATACCTGTACTTTTCACCTCTCTCACATCCATACCATAATCTAGGTAACCCGTCTCCTTTGATTTTCTTCTTTTTCGTAAAGAAATACATATTATTCTTTTTCCCTGTACTTCTAACCCATTTTTCCATCTCATCTCGATTAGTAAATAGTTGACCACTCATGAAAATATGCCCGACATCCGAAAAATATTCAGCACTTTCATTAGGAAAGTGATGATCATGTAAATAAATATAGATTATTTTTGTTAAAAAATAAATTAAGAACTAAATTAATAAAGTGAACAAAATAAATGATTTTCATCCAAAAAAAAAATATTTGATTTTGGAGGGCCGCCTGTAGATGGCCTTTTAGCTAAAGCCGCCACGACAAATGGCCATATGAGTGAAAGCCGCCGTAGCCGACCATTGTAGTTTAAGCCGTCTATTATGGCCGGCCCTTAATTTTAAAAACGAAATTAAACTTTTTAACCTAAAATAAATACATTTATACTAAAGGCAATCAAGAAAATTAAATATATAAAAAAAATAATTGATATTTCCGTAAAATAGTTATCTCGAATTCCATTATCATCGTTGTTCGCATCCATTGAGAAGTATCAAAAGAGATTGAGAGTTTAAAAGTTACATACAGTATAAAGTAAGATGGGTAATGGAAGTAAATTATTTAGTATGATTAATAAACTAATTAATCAATGGCAATATAGTAATAATTAAGTTAGTAAGGGCAAAAGGGTCATCCTGTTTTAAGTGGGGTGTGGTATTTAGTTATTTGGGGTGCGGTATTTAGCATATATGTTGAGAAAAGCTGTATTAGATGGTGGAGACTTTGCTCAAGTTTTTCCTACCTGCAAAAGCTTACTTGCAGCAGCAAGTTTTCGCATGAGTTCAACTAACATTAGAGCTTGAGGTAGCTTGTCGATTTCTTTATGTCTTTTCGTTTATTTGGAAATATAGTACATATTGTACAGTTAATACACCCTCCATCCAATATGAGGAATCTCAATTGACTTTTGTTGGTCACATTGATTATTAACCTGGATCAATATTTCTAATTAACTTCAGAGAACAAAACTAAAGTCACAATAGATTATAAAAAGTACTACCAACCATAAAAGTTTTTTAAAAGATAAGGAATCATTATTGAATATTGCTCCAACAAAAGGTCAGTTTTGAGCTAAAAAGCCTAACTAGTCCTCCCATTATCTTTATTATTATTTGAAAAAGCATGGCAAAAATGCCTACTTTTCCCAGTGGCTGAGTGTTGAGTTTTATTAACTGTATGAAAATCTCAAGTCGCGTTCTAGCTTGCTTGGTTTGAGAATTCAGTTGACGTGGGAGTTATAAATTTAACTATTTGGTGTTTATTAGATCATCCTTTCTTGACAGTGTTTACACGTTATCTAGTGTAAATGTTACTTGTGTAATGATATATTTAGAACTCCTAAACTCTGTTGTCTTTGTGATATTTGAAAAAAAGCGCCTGAAATATTCAAATGCCAATCGCAAGATTGTTTTCTTCGGTTTGTTTCAAGTTGTTACAGCGGCAACATAGGTCATGAAGGTAGTGGCACTGTCAGTAACTAAAAAAGTTTAAGTATTTTGTTTTTCTCTTTCATTATGGTTTGGGTGTTACAACTACTGTATGTTTGTCTTTCAGATGCATTCATCCCTTGGAAAAATAATGTCTTTGCCAGATGATACAAGTATATACTGTGGTCATGAATATACATTAGTAAGTCATGTTTCTCTTCAGCGTTACATCCACTAGTTTTCAAGTTCATAAAGTGCTAAGCTTGAAAGTTTCTTGAGATCTTTAATTACTGGAAGCTGTTGACAGAGTAATTCAAAGTTTGCGCTCTCCATAGAACCTGGGAATGAAGAACTGCAGTCATATGCCTCCGATATAGCCCATCTCCACAAGAAGGGCTTGCCAACGGTAATTTTCAATCCAAATCTTTTTGTTATTAGATGTGAGTAAGAATCATTGCCACATAAAAAGCTCGTCACTAAGGACCAAGTGTCCTTCCATGATAACATGGTGAATTGCCAGTTGCTATTTTTATGACGAATGATTATTGATTTACTGTGGCGACTTCTCCTTACTGCATTGCCGACTTGTTCTTCATGTTGGATGCTTCTGTGTCATAACTCGCAAAAAATAGATTTACTCTATATCACAATTGTTTGCAGTAGCTAGATAATATTTTTCTTGATCTTTTTGGGCTAATTGTAGATATTTACCTTGTGTAATAGGTAGGGGGTCAGGTTCTTCCCTCATGTACCAATTTGCACATTTTGTAACAGTAAACTTCCAGAGAATGAGTCAAATTCGTCCTTATGTCACCTTCCATTGCCCGATGGGCGAAAACTCATCATTTGTGCACTTTTTAAGGGCAAACATGTCAAAAGAGAGCATTGGAGGGGCAGATAACACCCATGGGACAATCAACATACTGTTGTATGAATATCAGATTCTGGATATGTCAAAAGTCTTCAGTAATTTTGCTTGATCATTGATCTAGAGATGCTTTCATGACTACTGCTTTAGGTTTATTTTGTGTGGTTTCTGATTATGGTTATACGAAGTTACTCCTAAGAGTTCTTGAAAACTAGTCAATTGAATCAGTTCTTTACATCAGCAATTAACTAATATACAAGCCTTACTTATTAGAGGAATGAACGAACCTTGTATATACGAAACCCCCCTATATCCTATAAGTGGCTGGTCCAACATTTTTGTCTGGTTTCTAAATTGTTGCTTTTTCAATCAATAGCTCAAGCCATACTGTCATTATGTGCCAGTTGTCTGCAGCTAGTATGCTTTGCTCTGCCCTCTGTTGGTGGTTATTCTTCCTATAACATTCATCAATCCACCGGTAAATTCAGTTAGTAGTGTTTGGACTTTTCACCATAAAATTTGACTGTTTATGCAAGCGTCCTGAATTTTTTCCAAATTAAGTGCAGCTGTATAACATTGCAGTATACACTTAAGCTTTAGTGAATGTGCCATTTATATATTAAAAAAAATATATTAATACACCCTATTTCACTCGTTAAATATAGCCTGGATATCTGGTCAGGGTAAGTTAGAACCTTGACCCTAAACACTTAGTGACAAGGGCCCTGATCCTGAGCTGATTCATCAACAGTCAAGGTCCAGAATCAGTCATCAATACCATGTCTTTCCTTATGAGAGAACCTTTTCTTGACAACATCATTATTAAAATGAGAACCACCCACTATTTTCCTTTAATCCAAAAAGGAAAAAAAAAAATCACACCGAACAGTTTGTAACTGACTTTGCCATTTCACAATCACAGATTGAATATTCCTTGCCAGCGCTGTTTTAGTGTTATGCTTTTTGCTGATTTACAAGCACTTCGTATCTTTCTTTAATCTCAGTTTAGTCCTCAATTTTACTTTTACCCTTTTGAAATATATCTATGTTTTATGGATTAATTTACATATATATGAATATGATGACGCATACGAGTGTTCAGTGATTTTTAACTGAAGATATAAGATGAATGTCTTGTGAGCAGAAGAATCTACTCTGAATCTACTCCCTAAGACTATTAATCATATTACCAAGAAAAAGAATAAACAGATATTCACATTTCTCCATAAAGGAATTTCACGCTAGACGGAAATAACAACAGAAATCAGCTGAATTTTCGTGCACTGACTGCTTGTTTTAGTTCTTCCACTCATTTCTACCTCTGTTTCTAGCAAGTACAAAACAGGATCATTTAAACGAAGAAGTAAAGCTGAAAAGGAGAAAGTTCTTTGTGAATAACTCTGTATGGAAATTAATCAAATGAGCTTTAAGATGACATGCATTGTTGGTGCTTGATTTCAAGTGTGCAGCATGTAAATCTGGGATATTGTTTGATGTTCTCAACACATAAGGTTTTATTATGTGATTTCCTGTTAATAACGATTTGGAAAGAAGTCTGATCTTGTATCCCATATTTGGGTTGTTCTTGAAATTTGACAGCAACTCAGACTAACGTTACATGGTCTTTTATACTCTACTATCTGTTGTTGGCCTGACTTGAAAGTGAAACAGTGAAGGAAAACAAATTGGGTATGCAGTTTTAGTAGGGAACCCAAACGATGTGATCCTCAGGAAGAAAATGACAGATTGGAACTGTTCCTGGTTTAACCTTCACTTCTATTGCTTTACCTTTTGTCCCATCTTCACCCACCAATGAAACCATATATGCTTTGGTGCTGAGTGTTTTGTGGTAGTAAAACACTAGATATGGATAGTTTTGCTTGTGGCAAACAATAGCTTTATCAGCTGCCATTTTCTTTGCTCCTACAATGCTATATTTCTGCAACTGAGTTTTCGTTTTCACCTCTGTTGAGATTGCCTTGATTTCTTTCCCCAACTTGGAAGTGCTGAAATCTAGCATCGACTCCAAAGATGTCGCACAATACTTCTCCTCACCTACAATGCCTGCTTCCTCGCATTCGCTGATAGTTTTCTGCATCATCTCAGCTTCTGCTGAGTTGGGCTCTACCTTGAAGTGGTTCAGAATTTCTGCAAGTTTCTTGGATGAAAAGGGAATCGAGTCAGCAACCTGGCGAGGTAAGAAAGTAGCTGTACTTATACTTTTAGTGAACTGCAAGTTCATCTTTGTGCCTTGACGCATGTCCTTTTCCAAGAAGAATATAGCTACGTTTGGGTTATTTTTGCGTGTAGATTGAGAATGAGTATGGGGCACAAGATGCTTGGAGCTGCTGGCCATAATTACATGACTTGGCTAATTATTTTCCCCTTCCCTTTTCCATAAGGCATAATGAAGATATATTTCTTGCATTGTTACAATATGTTGTTGTTCTATTTTTTTTATCTTCTCCAACAGGGTGAAACACAAGATCTTCTGTTCATTGCAACAGAAAGATAAAATTTTGCGTTCTTCAGTGGGATACTGTGGTGACTGAGGTTATTACGAGGTTTAACGATTTTCTTGTAGCTAAATTGCCTATTTTTTTTCAGACTTTTTATAGCAATAATTCTTCAGCTTCTATGTTTATTTTTATAGATATAAATGGTCCTACTGAATCAGCATTTCTTGTGATGTGACGCTCCGACCTGGATCTCTATATGAAATCCCAAGGTCGGGTCGCCAAAACAACATAACACGAGAAAAGCACGTGGCGTAACCACCCGTACTTACAACAAAACATAACTGAACCTGATTAACACAAGTATGAACAATCTTCGGCAATAGCAAGCCGGAAACAACTATTAACAAACACGAGTTTACAACTCGGGAAAGACAACTACTACAAAAAAAAAAACCTCAGCCACAACATGCCGGAATAAAACATAACCACGAGCTACGACATGCTCGGGAAAGAAACTAACTCAACAAAGAAACTATACAAGAGCACGACATACATGTGTCGGCTACCAAAAGAATATACAAATTACACCAAGTACAACCCTTAGTAAAGTTTACATAACTTCACCACCATCGTCCTTACCAAAATAAACAACTAACAAGGTTGGGATACTCGAACTCCCAAACGTGGATGACTCGCAAGCTAACTGTTAGGAATATGCCTGTAAATCAGCTGATATATATGTATGCATATTCCAACACAGTGATTTGCTTGTTCCCATTACAACGCATGTTTCACAAGTGGCTAAAAGGGCTGCGTACCGGTTAGTGTGGCAGCTTGTTGAAACAATGCATAGGTCATTAGACTAGGAAGTCTTTGTACATATCCGAGTCTTTGTCCTACCAGAATGATGACAAACCTTCATACGAATCAAGCTCTTCAATTTGCCAGTTGACGTGACTATCGGCAGATGTCTCACTAGCGACATTTCCTTCACTATGATTGCCTAAATAGCCATCTCTACATCGGTTCTATATCGGCAGACTCTAGTATCCGCCAAAGCACTTCATCGAACAACTGCAGAAGCTATTTATTCAAGAGGAACATCGTGACCATCGGCGGTTTCTACATCGCGGTTCTATAATGGCGGATCTCGAATCGGCCAAATCCTCATCAAAACAACTGCCGAGCGTAAGATCACGAGATACATCGGTCGTTACTCAATGCACTTCAAGACAAAATAGATCCGTTACAAGATCTGTCGACAAATCCAAGATACGCATCGATGTCGCACCTTCACGTTTATCCAATAGACATTTCCTCTTACGAACAGTGTTCGCGGTCTTCAAAGCTTCATTTCCGAAAAGGCCAAGCACGGGACGCCGCACTACGGTCAAAGCAATGATACGTCCACATCAATCACCGCATCCAGGCTAAGCTCGACACGTCCAACTATGTCCGGCTGTGTCCCGGATCATCTTCAAGATTCAAACCTAAGCGAAGGTCTTTGCCCAACAAATCCAAAGATGTACTCGCCTACATCACGAGATTCGATCACCAACGGGCATAAACCTATTCAATACACCAACGGTCACCTCTTCTTCTCCGGCTATATAAGAAAACTCTCATCCTCATTTCTAAAATGAGCACAAGAAAACAAGAGAGAGCACAAGCACTCTAACACAAAAATTGTGTATGCTTATGCTTGAGAAAGGTTGTGGTATTGATCTTCATTTCTTCAATCCGAACCACTCCTTGAGTGAGAAATCACAAGTGTAAGAACAAACACTTTGTGAGAGAGAGAAGAAAATCCAAAAGCGAGAAGCTCGCTTGATCAACAACCTTGTTGTTGATTTGAGTTCTTCTTCCTTCGAAGAACTCGGTCTCTTCGATGGCCTCAACTCCATCATTCAATAAAGAGACCAAGTATCTTACGGATCGTTGAAGCCGGATCAATCTTGAAGATGTCCGATGAAGAGCCGAACTTACATGTCCAGTTGCATTCATATCGGCGGACTTATACTACATTATAAGGCGTGCCGATTGTGCAATAAGGTGTCATCATTGTTGGTCGAGTGCTTAGCACTCGGTTGTTCAAATATATGCTATTTGAACAACTCCTAATATTCTCTTCTCACAACAAATATATCGAGTTGAAACTATAGGAAGATGTCTTAATAAATATTAAGTACATCTTCTAATGTATTTTCGATATATTTGATTTCGCTTTCTTCATTTCTCCTTCTTTTCTTAAGGAGATTGCTAGGATAGAGAGTCTAGGTTGATGTACTAAGCATGTTTGCCTTTGAGCAAACCTCTGCTGAATTTTAATATAATATATATAATTGTTACATTCAGCCTTGATTTCTCTTTCGTATATAATTTGCTTTATCTTGTGCAATCTGTTTAAGGAAAGTAAATGATGCATCTAATACAGATTATAGTCAACTGTCAAGCTCTCTTTCATATCAAATCTTTGATTACTTTAATCTAAATTGTTAAACTTATCTTTTATTCTTCCGTGCTCAAACTCATTTCCATCGGCTAAGTTCAACATACATCTTCCAACTGCATATTTCATATCTGCTGATCCTAGATGTCCATGATCTACATCTGCTTATCTAAGATGTCCGATCACTCTATCTTCAGCTAATCATTCAGTATGAGGAGGATGATCTATGTGTAGTAATCATTTCATCTACTCTTCAATCTAAATGTAAAATTTGGATGAAATTTTTATTACACCAAGTATAGGCTATTCACCCCCTCTAGCCTATACACCGAGCAACCCTCGGACCTAACAATTGGTATCGAGCCGTACTCGTAAACCTTATTTCGGGCTTAATAACCCGAGAGTTTAGATCCCGTTGCTCAGATTAGATGCATAGTCAAAAGGAGTCTTTTCAAAATCTTTTATCCACAAAAACCTTTTGACTGAGAATCCTGAAAGCCTTTTGAAAACCATCTACAAATCAAAATAAATTTTGTTTTCAAAAACATGTGAGAAAGAATATTGTGATGACTATGTGTTCACTATAAGAAAATTTATCATATATCAGAATTACATTGATATTGTGAAAAGAAGTATTATAGTGAAAGATGACTTGCTAAAGATTATGTATGTTTAATAAATCTGTTCTTAATTCTTGGCATCTTCTTTGGCAAATGGGTTAAACTCATATTTGATAGATGAATAACTTAGAATCCCTTCCAAAAACTTGCTCTCTTGACATAAGGCTAACGATTGTTCCAATCCAACACCTTCTCAAGAAAACTTTTTATAAAAGTTTAGAGCAGAGGAAATAAGAAGAGTTTCAAAGGAAATTCAAAGGAAATCAAAGATCTGTCATCTTCAAAATCACTGAAATTGTAAGTTCTTGGCCTAAGGACATCAATGATGAGTTTGTCTTTCTTCAATGTAAAGCCTCAGCCGAGCAAGAATACACTCAAGGAACCTATGCTCAGTATTAGAACTGGTGCTTCAACGACTATGAGCAGACGCGTTCAAAGAGTTCAATGAGGAAGTAACCCCAGCTCCTAATCTCTTAACTCTTTGGGTTACACTTATAAGCTGTATTTTGAATAATTATTCTTTTGTCATGCTTATTAAGTCTCATTTGTATTATTGGATTACTAGAGCTATCTTTAGCTCATAAATGTTGCTAATTTTCTCTATGAGTACTTTGGCGGGAACTCATATGACGAAAAGGTCAATCATGCAACATCTCTCTCCATCGGCAAACAAGTAACATGGTGGCGATTCATGAAGGATGCGATCACTCATGAGAATTCACTCATGTCCTTCACTCACTCAAGGTCAAAATCTTCACTGCTGGACTTTACAACAATGAAGTGAAAAATCTGCGATAAGTCCAAAGGAGTTGATAAAGACCCTCTCTCATACCTACACATAACGGTTAGCTATTTGCTTTCCAATGACTGTGCTCATGTCTTGAACTAATATGCTTATACATATCATCGAGACAATAATGCATAATAACTGTCATACTGCACTTTCATTAATATACATTGATTGTATGATTTGTTTTATGCAAATGGTTTTCAAAAACAAATCGGCACTTATCAGTGATTTCAAGTGTTTTTTGAAAACCCGTAGTTGGTGAATTTCCACATCGCCAACCTACACTTCATAAGCTCGTTTATGTGCTGACTTATAGAAGTAAAATCCTTTAAAGACCTACTCTCTCAAGTCTATTAAAGGTGGAGGCACACTTTTCGAAGTTTGATCGCTTCGATTAAAGTTAAGACTATTTTCAAAATCTTGGAAAACGACAAATCGGTCAACATCAATCCTTACCAAGAATCTTGAAAATATCTAGACTTCACGACCTATCCTGCCATGGCGTGATCGAAGGACAACACAACAGTAATGCTTCATTATTGAGTATCCTTCGCCTAACCTCCGTGAGTATAAGTAGAACTCCTTCTTCATTCCAATCTCTACCATGTCAAAACTCACAAACGCCTATAGATTACACTAGTTACAAATCGATGATTCAAAATCTCACAAATGTTACAAAATCCAAGTCCTAAGATTGGATCAAGACAATTCCTTAACAACGGGTATGATTCCTTCATATTCATTCAATGTTGTTTCGATTTTATTTGTTACTTCACAAGAGCTGATCTATATTTCTCTCAATAATGTATTTCCAAAAAGTATTTATAAACTGTGAAAATTATTTCCCAAAATCTTTTTCAGTACACAGTTTACAAATATGAGAGAAATTGCATCAAGTCCTGTGTACCAGAAATCATTAATTATGGTTCCACAGTCTTGTTGAGAAAACAATTGATAAAAAGAACTTCTTTTGTCTCGTCCGATAATCATAGAAGGTTGACATCAAGCATAATTTATATGCTGCAACACATGATTGTCAGAACACTTAAGAACTCTTTTAGTCAATTAGTTTTAAAAGAAAGATAGAAAACCATCAATTAATGCCAGTAAAAGTGATTTCATTCTCTCTTCTAACTTTTAGCTATCAATCTCATTGATACTCTAAAATGTCTACAGATGAATCACTGGGAAAATCAATTAGCACATACTCATTCCACTTTTGGAAGTCTGCTTGCATACTTGAACTTCACAGAAAAGATCCCGAAAAGAAATGTCAAATGTTTGGAAAACATTTAACATATTGCCATGTGCAACAAGTCTTACGGTTATATGTAGGTATGCCGACCATCACCTCAAAGATGGCCGATGCGAGATAATTCATTCTGCTGAATTAAGTAGCTAATATGGAATTGATGAGGATGATGAACGCTAATAGTCGCCACCAATTCCCTCATCTATCAAAGGGGATTCATGGGCCAAGCAGTACATCTTTGACGGCCATCACCCTTCGGTGCTCTCATAATGACCCGAAGAAGTGAAGATGTTCGCCTCCCCAGAGTTGGAGGAGATCAAAAAGGGAACACGGCCATCTTCTTATCATCCAACTCCTTCTAAATCCTTGACCAATGACTCCCAATCTAATGTCTAGGATTAGGATCTATAGGACACAAATTTGTAACATGTATTTCTTTCTGTAAATTGAATCATTGTATCTTTCTCATGTAATCGGCAGTTCAGTCAAAAATCCAGTTGTATTGTTCTTGTAATCAGCTGATCCTTGCATCATACCGTGTAAAACTACTTGGATTATTGAATACAAGTTCTGCAACTTTTTCTCATGCTCATCTACTTGTCTGCATTCCTTTGATAGCATGAACTAATGTGTTAAGTGTGTTGATCAAACTTATTATTCTTTATTATCTCCATTTTATTCTGGTGATTAAAAGATTTGCTCTTAATGAAATGATCACTCTACCGAGACACAAACTCTGCTGATATCCCATCAGCAAACCTTTCTTGAACAATCTGCTACAATCAAGTTATGGTCTTCTACTACTGCTTAACTTTCATCCTTAGACACCATGATAATTGCCTTTCTGAATTTAATCTTTTCACAAAGAGTAAATTCAAGTTACCAAAATCTATAGTCTCTTAACAAATAGGCGCTGCAGTATTCATGACCTTCATGTCAACCTATCAATGAATCGCTATTACTCAATCTCTATCCTTCATGATTAAAAGGTCAAGATTATTAGTAAATCTGCTTTGAACAACAGTGTCTGCTAAATTGAACCTTTCAAGACAATTCAACAGCACTTTGTGTTCTTAGTTACGACAACTACAAAATCTTGTGTACCTTATGAGATTGCGGTTATAAAGGCTTAATTAGTTGTTCTCATTATAATGGCTCAACAGCTAATTGGTATACAGATTGAATTCAAAAACACTCTGCTACACCTTATCATGTGATTCTTTGCTAAAAAGGATGTAGTTAAAAATCTCTAGTAACTCGACCTATCCTCAAGATAATCAGACATTCAAGAAATCTTGGGAAGACTAATATTTTCAAATATTAAGTCCTTCCTCGAGTGAACACCGATATGACCCCGTATATAGGCTACGTCTCACTCTCTTCGAACAAGTCTAGTCTGCAGATCTCTTCCTTTGGTGTAGAATGCTTAGATCTTGAATAGAAAGAAGAACGGACATCACTTCGGTACACATGTAATATCTCACTTGATCTATTTAATATTCTTACTAAGCTTTATTAATCTTAAATAGATTGATGTCCATTATAAATAGAGTCTACTTAATCGGTATCATTGTCCTTACCTTAGGTGATATTAATCACACTACCAATGATAGACACAACAATTGATATCAGCGGTTCCTACTTTAGCAAATACCTAATACAACCCGCTGATAGTGTCTTCATTCATTAAAAGACTCATCAAATCTCTCAAAATTGGTATCAGACTTCAAAATTGGTATCGACAATCTTAAGACACATCCATCTAAAAACTTCCACATATGTGTCATGTACAACGTGCCATATGGCTTGGACAAGTTATTTTGTCCCCAATTCATTCTTAAACAACCAATGCTGTTCTATTGTTGATTAATTTACTCAAACAAATCGCTTGAAGTAAAATAACGACTTATATTATCTCTAGAAGCGGTTGTACCCATTAATACCACAATAAAGGCAATCAAATTAATCTAATTATGTATTAATTTTAAACTTCTTGTTTGAAAATAATATTAATATCCTCTAGCGCCTAAGTACTAGCCATAATTACACTAAAGCATGATGACATAATCCCAAATCAAACTATCATTACTATGTCATTAAATGCACTCACTTCTTTAAGCCCCCAAAATGTCTTTTCCCATTCCTCTAATCAAGAAACCCTTTCATCTTCTCAAAAATTCAAAAATTGTATAAAATTGTATCGGTCTCCAACAACAACAAGCGACTTGCGTATCTCAAAATTTCTCCACCAATAAAGTCATTTGCATCATGTGTTCACCAAATCTGCCTAGTCCTCCTCATCGACCCATCTCCCACACTGAATGGCGTCATCGAATGATGGTCCTTCTTGCCACTCCTCCTCCACCAGTGATTCAACGACCTCGTCGAATCTCTCGTCGTGTAAGGAATCGTCTTCGAGACCCCAGGAACAGTGTATCCAATTTCATCCCTTGGATTCCCACAAGAGACAATACTGCTACTACTGCTCCTGCTCCCATCGCCTCAAATGCTCACCCTGAGCAACCATCATCTCAGGAGGAGCTTCAGCCAGCAAACGCCAACTCTGCGTCAAATTCAGCGGTCGATGTTCCCTTCGATTAGAATCAGCAGACCTTCATCCTTTAACTCTAACTCATTAGGATGACTAGCTAGGTCTCTGTTTTATCAAATTAATATGTAATGCGTTTAGTTTTGTGTACGTCTGTCTGTCTATATTTGACATTCTCTTTTGTGTTAAATATACAAAATTTGTCCTGGTACATACACAGTTATGCCTGCAGTTTACTTTCTTAATGAACTTCAGCAATACCTCGTAGGCAGACCTTACATCTCATATTTTAGATGTATATCTCATGCATCCAACAAAAGTCAACATAAGACTCAACCATACTTGCCTATTTCGACTTACTTTAAGAAAGAAACTATTATGTATATCTCATACATGAAAATTGTGTATCATAAGCTATGTGCACACTAAGAATCATCAATATGACAAATAACGTATTTACTCGATACGGCCTATATTCTCGGCAGAATTACATCCTGCAAATCACTTCTGCAGTTCTAAAAAGACAGCATTTACCAAGACCAAACTTCCTTCCTTCTACCTCTCAAAATTCATACCTTATGAATTACCATCAGCCTGTTCTCTCTCATATTTAGCTTCTAACACTACATAATTCAATTGATAACTCTCTATCTATCTTTAACTTGTGGCCATTAAGGAGGAGAAATTGTGAAGTAGTAATGGCCCCAAGAAATTGTGAAGTAGTAATTGTGAAGTAGTAATTATAAGGAGACAAGTAGTAATAACCCCAACTAGTAAGGAGGAAAGGAGACAAGTAATTGTAGGCCCCTAGTAATTATAATTACAAGTAAGATTGACACTATTCGAACACTAGTCATTAAGGAGGAGAAAATTAGTAGAAATTGTAATGGCCTCCCAAAGTGTGAAGTATTAAGGAGGAGAGATGGAAAATTAGTAAGATTGAGAGATAAACAAATATTAAGGAGGAAATTGAAGGAAAAGAGAGAAACAAATATTAAGGAGGAAATTGAAGAAAGGAGAGATTGTGAAAATTGCAAGTAATGGCCCCAAGTGATTATAAAGAAAGTTAGGCCTTAAGAAATTATAGTAGGATTAACACTGGAGGATAAATTATGAAGTTGTAATGTCCTCCCGAAAAGTGTGAACTTATAAGGAGGAGAGATAAACAAACATTAAGGAGGAGAGATAGACAACTTGTAGGACTGTTGTAAGATAGTATCTACCCATACAGCTTAACACTATATGATATGCTGACTAGATGAAGATGCTTAATCAATTCGATTAAGTCACTTATACTTTCTACTTCTTGCTTGAGCAACATTCTTCAGATCATCCGATGCAAGAAACACACTCTTAAGGCAATATTATCATTTGCCTAATAAACATTTCAGTTATTGCTTCGTATTTGTTCTTCCATTTATTGAGTCGTAAATACTTAGCAAATAGGTGACTATACATACGCTATCGCTTGTAAGTTCAACCTAGGGCATGTCTTGATATAAACCGAATATTCGGTAGTGGCATGTTATTACTAAGGTTTGAACAACCGCTTTATAGAGCTATATGTATAAGTCAATTGTAGTAATGGTCCCAAGCAAATAGGAGGAGATTGTTAGGAATATGCACGTAAATCAGTGATATATATGTATGCATATTCCAACACGGTGATTTGCTTGTTCCCATTACAACGCATGTTTCACAAGTGGCTAAAAGGGTGCGTGCCGGTTAGTGTGGCGCTTGTTGAAACAATGCATAGGTCATTAGACTAGGAAGTCTTTGTACATATCCGAGTCTTTGTCCTACCGAATGATGACAAACCTTCATATGAATCAAGCTCTTCAATTTGCCGGTTGACGTGACTATCGGCAGATGTCTCACTAGACATTTCCTTCGGCTATGATCGCCTAAATAGCCATCTCTACATCGCGGTTCTATATCGGAGACTCTAGTATCCGCCAAAGCACTTCATCGAACAAGCAGAGAAGCTATTTATTCAAGAGGAACATCGTGACCATCGGCGGTTTCTACATCGGCGGTTCTATAATGGCGGATCTCGAATCGGCCAAATCCTCATCAAAACAAGCTGAAAGCGTAAGATCACGAGATACATCGGTCGTTACTCAATGCACTTCAAGACAAAATAGATCCGTTACAAGATCTGTCGACAAATCCAAGATACGCATCGATGTCGCACCTTCACGTTTATCCAATAGACATTTCCTCTTCGAACAGTGTTCGCGGTCTTCAAAGCTTCATTTCCGAAAAGGCCAAGCACGGACGCCGCACTACGGTCAAAGCAATGATACGTCCACATCAATCACCGCATCCAGGCTAAGCTCGACACGTCCAACTATGTCCACTGTGTCCCGGATCATCTTCAAGATTCAAACCTAACGAAGGTCTTTGCCCAACAAATCCAAAGATGTACTCGCCTACATCACGAGATTCGATCACCAACGGGCATAAACCTATTCAATACACCAACGGTCACCTCTTCTTCTCGGCTATATAAGAAAACTCTCATCCTCATTTCAATGAGCACAAGAAAACAAGAGAGAGAGCACAAGCACTCTAACACAAAAATTGTGTATGCTTATGCTTGAGAAAGGTTGTGGTATTGATCTTCATTTCTTCAATCCAGAACCACTCCTTCAGAGTGAGAAATCACAAGTGTAAGAACAAACACTTTGTGAGAGAGAGAGAAGAAAATCCAAAAGCTGAGAAGCTCTGCTTGATCAACAACCTTGTTGTTGATTTGAGTTCTTCTTCCTTCGAAGAACTCAGTCTCTTCAGTGGCCTCAACTCCATCATTCAATAAAGAGACCAAGTATCTTACAGACCGTTGAAGCCAGATCAATCTTGAAGATGTCCGATGAAGAGCCAGAACTTACATGTCCAGATTGCATTCATATCGGCAGACTTATACTACATTATAAGCTGTGCCGATTGTGCAATAAGGTGTCATCATTGTTGGTCGAGTGCTTAGCACTCAGTTGTTCAAATATATGCTATTTGAACAACTCCTAATATTCTCTTCTCACAACAAATATATCGAGTTGAAACTATAGGAAGATGTCTTAATAAATATTAAGTACATCTTCTAATGTATTTTCGATATATTTGATTTCGCTTTCTTCATTTCTCCTTCTTTTTCTTAAGGAGATTGCTAGGATAGAGAGTCTAGGTTGATGTACTAAGCATGTTTGCCTTTGAGCAAACCTCTGCTGAATTTTAATATAATATATATAATTGTTACATTCAGCCTTGATTTCTCTTTCGTATATAATTTGCTTTATCTTGTGCAATCTGTTTAAGGAAAGTAAATGATGCATCTAATACAGATTATAGTCAACTGTCAAGCTCTCTTTCATATCAAATCTTTACAGTTACTTTAATCTAAATTGTTAAACTTATGCTGTTTATTCTTCCGCTGCTCAAACTCATTTCCATCAGCTAAGTTCAACATACATCTTCCAACTGCATATTTCATATCTGCTGATCCTAGATGTCCATGATCTACATCTGCTTATCTAAGATGTCCGATCACTCTATCTTCAGCTAATCATTCAGTATGAGGAGGATGATCTATGTGTAGTAATCATTTCATCTACTCTTCAATCTAAATGTAAAATTTGGATGAAATTTTTATTACACCAAGTATAGGCTATTCACCCCCCCCCTCTAGCCTATACACTGAGCAACCCTCGGACCTAACACTAACGAACCCTTCTCAACCTCACCGAGAACTTTCGGGTTGGCTTGGATCTAAGGAAAACAAATAAACACATAACGGGGTGAGTCATAATGACACAGTAAGTTACTAATGCAACTACATAGCATGGCATGATGCTCAAGCAATAAACCTAACATGGCATTAACATTTATATACCACAACACAACATATATCATCCTACTTGATATACTATCATTCAACTCACATAGCACTTTGGTTAACACATAAGAGTTTATACATAAACCATGTTAGAGAAGGATATCATATCTCTTTCTTCAACCTTGGGTAGCTCCTGGAATACACAAACAACCAATAGTGCCTTGATACTCATGTGCGTAGTATCGACGTCCCCGACACAATCCCGTCGAGTTCAACCTAGCAAGCCAATGTCATGCATATTGGTATAACAGTGGGGCTACTTCTCAACTGTGGCCAACAGAAGAGGGGTGTGTGCACTCTGGTACGGCGACTTATAGCGATCACAAATCTCATTTGTGAAGACCATAGGTCATCCCACCATGACATTAACGACAACGACGCCAGCTGGACTTACACAACACACAAGTAGATAATCTTACTCAACATATGTAAATAACCGTCAAGTTCAAAAGTAGTGAACTTGACAAACATCATGTGGATTATATTTTTCTACATCATATAATCATCAAACACATTGTTCAACATCATAAAACACAACTTTAGAGCTACTTTACGTGTCTCTAACATACCAGTATCAAATACTCGGAGGACTGAAATTCATGTCAAATGGACTCTAATTTTCGTAGTAATTTAACTAGTGATTCCAAGAATTATAATCTTCCCAAAAATCTATTTTTGGTGTCAAATCATTAAGTTCATAAAATTGGGTATAATTGCTATACGCAATTTTTACCATTTAAAGTCTCTAACATGTTCTTCAATTCAATCCTATAGTTGAGTTCTTGAATTCAACATGCAACATCATCTAACTCCAAAACTTAACACATAGACATGTTATACATCTCAACACATCAATTAATCAAGAAAATACTAAGTATTCAAGTCATGCATGTAAAATTAAGAACAAGTATGCAATAGTTTCTAAGCATACAAAGGGGGTTAGCAACTTACCTTGTTTGCACAATCAAACCACTAAAACAAGAATCAAAACCTTCAAAATTGTTCCCCTAGTCTTTAGCAACCCAACTATGGTCTTGCATGCAAGGTTTGATGGCTGGATTTTGAGGAGATGTAATGCACACAGTAAACACACCTTGACAGCACACACACACACACACTCTCTTTTGTTCTTGAGTGAATTGGAAGTAAAAATGGGAGTGTTTGTTTACTCTCACTGATGTTAGGTGTAACGCCCGCGCCATTTGCATCATTTACATTCATTTTATGTTTACGTCTCTTATATTATCATCGTCATTTCATGTGCAAATATCATTCATATGTACTTGCAATTGAGATTGTTATACACTTTTTAAGTGTATAAATATGTGTTAGAAGTTTCATTATCATTGCATTTGATTTGGTATGTTACTTGTTTACTTTGGTTTTGGGACTTTTCGGAGGTCTTTGCTTAGTGTTTTAACTTCACTTAAGTGTTAGAACCATCATGGAACCTTTGGGCACCATTTTGGGACTTTTCTAGACCATATTTCATGGTTTAGAGTGCACTGGAGAATGGGCGAGCGCTCAAAAGGCAGAAACATGAGATTGTGCATTCTGGAGGCTGAGCGGGCGCCTAGGCGGCCGCGCCTTGTCCAGTATGTTGCCCCTATTTTTCCTGCTTTGTAAAACTTAACAGTTTTGCCCCTTGACCAACTTAAACGTACCTAGGCCTTTGACCAGCTCATTTTCATACATAAAACACTAAGGAAACACCCACACAAACACTATCTCTCCCTACATTTCATCCATGGTATGTAAGAAAGTTTGTGTGAGAGAAATAGAGTGAGATTAGTGTGTGTATGCCTTTTCTTCCCTATCCAACCATAGAATCCTACATGCAACACCACAACTAGGTTGCTAAAGACTTGGGGAATCCATTGCTAAGCTTGGATTGTGAATTCATTGGGTAGAATCTCTTGTTGAGGTAAGCTACTATCCCTTGTTCTTCCTCAATTATAAGTTGTTATTCATGTTAGACTTGTTAGTTGGTGATATATGTTAGAAATCATCAATTTTGAGTATGTTTGACTATGTTGACTTTTCAAATTTGTGGTTGACTTTTTGGTTGTGTTTGGAGACTCATGTTTACATGTTAGAAATGTGAAATACGATTAGTAATTGTTAAGTTTACGGTATGATTAATTCGCGTAAACTCGAACTCATTAGAAACCAAAAATGACTCTAACGGAGTTCGTTAGGATTTCATAACTTATGAGACCACGTGTGTGATTTGGGAATTCTTGTATGATTCGAGAGATTCGATTGAAATTTGGTTACACCGGTTGTGTGTTTGATATTACGTAAATTGTCGTAATTATTGTAAGTTGGTTATTTGTGGTGTGAGATTATTATAACTCACTTGTGACATTCATATCATTGTCAAATGTTATTGTTGTGGTATACTCCCTACTTTGTAGTATGACCTTTTATATTTAAATTTCGAGTAAACATCTACTTGTGCATTTAGTTAAGTCCATGGCATATTTGTTGGCGGTGTATTGATGCTCGATTATTGCGGGAGCTGGGGCTACGTAATAGTCGAAGGCCAATACATCGGGCCTCGCCCTACCGTTGGCCACAGTAGGGGTATAGCGCCATTTGTTGTACGGAATAAACGCAACCATGGTAAGCTATATCCGTGGTTGATTCTTGGGTTGTAGGGATCGAGATCACCCGTCGACGTGAATACAGAAGATGGTTCACAATGTGGTTTGTTATCGGTTTTCTTGTTCGAGCACGTCAACAACGGCTCTACATTTGGTATATTATTGGTTGGTTGGTTGGAAGTATTGGTTTGGTCGGAGGTGTACCTCGACGCCGTATCCCTTTTAATGTGTTTACTTATAGCTCTTACGTGCTTCCCATATGAACGAATGTTGGTCATGGTTTCCAGCCGGTATGGGACGGTTGGCGATCGTCAAGCCTCTCGTGTAGTATGGGGTTGTTTGGCTATGTGCAATACTTGTTACTTCCGTTTAGTATTGAAATGGTATCGTGATGACATGAATACTTGTTATATTTATTGTCTTGCATCTAGCATGCCATATTGTTGCATTAGTAGCTTATTGAGTTTTCAACTCACCCCGTTTGTGTTTATTTGTTTTCCTTAGATCAAGCACTGGCGAGGAATCCCTAGTGTTCGAGTTCAGTTCCGTTGGGACGTCATCTTTTGGTAGTGCACCTTGTGCCTAAGTATTTTCTTTTGGTGAGGCCAAGGGTGTACTTGTTATTTAAACAATGTATTTGTTGGGTAGTTGTCTCGACTGTTATTTGATATATTCTTTTGTTGTGCCGGCATGGTTGCCGTGCTGTTGTATATATTTGTTAACTTTAATTCTGCGCACTCTGATATGGTATATACATCTACCGAGCCTGTTAGCTCGAGTTTGTTGTTGCTAGCTAACGTGTTGTTTTCTCCGGCCTGTTTCGCCGTCGAGGTTTAGTATTGTTTAAAAGATTTTGTTGTTCAAAGAAAACTTGCACGTGCATTACAGGGTTTTCACATGACTTTGTATTCTTTTAAATGGAATTTTTGAGATGCTACTTTTGTGTTTCCCGCGTCGTCTCGCGGTCCGAACGGGATTCACATCGAATCTCTTGTCGGGTCGCGACATTAAGGGGGTGAGAAAATGGGTTTTCTTACACTTAAAGTCGTGGCCCCTTTACACTCTAAGGTTTTGTCTTTTAAAAACATTAAAAAATAACAAAGACAGAAAATCTGCTAACAGGGCGATGGCTTCATAGTGGGACAAAGCGATCGCTTCACCCTACTGTTGACAAGGCAATGGATTTTGTGACAGGGTTGCCACGGACTCGTAAGAGTCACGATGCAGTTTGGGTGATTATTGACAGGTTGACCAAGTCGGCACATTTCCTTCCGATTGCGATGACTTACCCGATGGATAAACTTGCTACCTTGTACATACAGGAGATTGTGAGGTTACATGGGGTGCCAGTTAGCATAGTGTCAGATCGAGATCCACGGTTCACTTCGCGATTTTGGCAGTCACTACAGAATGCTTTGGGTACGAAGTTAACTCTTAGCACGGCTTTTCATCCACAGACAGACGGACAATCGGAGAGGACCATACAAATACTTGAGGACATGTTGCGAGCTTGTTCGATGGATTTCAAAGGAGTTTGGGATTCACACATACCATTGATAGAGTTCGCGTACAACAACAGCTACCAATCGACCATTGAGATGGCTCCTTATGAAGCGCTATATGGGAGAAAGTGTCGCTCTCCAATTTGTTGGGATGAAGTCGGTGAAGCAAAGTTATGGGGTCCTGACATGGTTCACGAATCGGTCGAGAGTGTGAAGCTCATTCGGGAAAGGTTGAAAACGGCTCAGAGTCGACAAAAGAGTTATGCGGATCATCGGCGGAGAGACCTTGAATTCGAGGTAGGTGATCATGTGTTCTTGAAGGTTTCGCCACGAATAGGGGTCAAGAGGTTTGGCAAGAAAGGGAAATTGACTCCTAGGTTCATTGGTTCGTTTGAGATTTTAGAAAGGGTTGGGAAGTTAGCCTATAGACTTGCCCTACCACCGTCGATGTCGGGCGTTCATGCGGTGTTCCACGTATCTATGTTGAGGAAGTACTTATCGGATGCATCGCACATTTTGGAGTATGAGCCGGTAGACTTGACACCCGATCTATCCTATGTTGAGCAGCCCGTGAGGATACTCGACACAAAAGAACAAGTGTTGAGGTCGAAGTCTATTTCCCTTGTGAAAGTCTTGTGGAGAAGTCATAACATCGAGGAGGCCACTTGGGAATTAGAACAGGAGATGCGTGAAAAGTACCCTTCATTGTTCGTTGAGTTTGGTAAGTAAATTCGCGGACGAATTTATTCTAAGGGGGTGAGGGTGTAACGCCCGCACCATTTGCATCATTTGCATTCATTCTATGTTTACGTCTCTTATATTAACATCGTCATTTCATGTGCAAATATCATTCATATATACTTGCAATTGAGATTGTTATACACTTTTTAAGTGTATGAATATGTGTTAGAAGTTTCATTATCATTGCATTTGATTTTGGTATGTTACTTGTTTACTTTGGTTTTGGGACTTTTCGGAGGCCTTTGCATAGTGTTTTAACTTCACTTAAGTGTTAGAACCATCATGGAACCTTTGGGCACCATTTTGGGACTTTTCTAGACCATATTTCATGATTTAGAGTGCACTGGAGAATGGGCGAGCGCCTGGGCAAGCGCTCAAAAGGCAGAAACATGAGATTGTGCATTCTGGAGGCTGAGCGGGCGCTTGGGCGGGCCTAGGCGGCCGCGCCTTGTCCAGTATGTTGCCCCTGTTTTTCCTGCTTTGTAAAACTTGACAGTTTTGCCCCTTGACCAACTTAAACGTACCTAGGCCTTTGACCAGCTCATTTTCACACATAAAACACTAAGGAAACACCCACACAAACACTATCTCTCCCTACATTTCATCCATGGTATGTAAGAAAGTTTGTGTGAGAGAAATAGAGTGAGATTAGTATGTGTATACCTTGTCTTCCCTATCCAACCATAGAATCCTACATGCAACACCACAACTAGGTTGCTAAAGATTTGGGGAATCCATTGCTAAGCTTGGATTGTGAATTCATTGGGTAGAATCTCTTTTTGAGGTAAGCTACAATCCCTTGTTCTTCCTCAATTATGAGTTGTTATTCATGTTAGACTTGTTAGTTGGTGATATATGTTAGAAATCATCAATTTTGAGTATGTTTAACTATGTTGACTTTTCAAATTTGTGGTTGACTTTTTGGTTGTGTTTGGAGACTCATGTTTACATGTTAGAAATGTGAAATACGATTAGTAAATGTTAAGTTTACGGTATGATTAATTCACGTAAACTCGAACTCATTAGAAACCAAAAAATGACTCTAACGGAGTTCGTTAGGATTTCATAACTTATGAGACCACGTGTGTGATTTGGGAATTCTTGGATGATTCGAGAGATTCGATTGAAATTTGGTTACACCGGTTGTGTGTTTGATATTACGTAAATTGTCGTAATTATTGTAAGTTGGTTATTTCTGGTGTGAGATTATTATAACTCACTTGTGACATTCAGTTCATTGTCAAATGTTATTGTTGTGGTATACTCCCTACTTTGGAGTATGACCTTTTATATTTAAATGTCGAGTAAACATCTACTTGTGCATTTAGTTAAGTCCATGGCATATTTGTTGGCGGTGTATTGACGCTCGATTATTGCGAGAGCTGGGGCTACGTAATAGTCGAAGGCCAATACATCGGGCCTCGCCCTACCGTTGGCCACGGTAGGGGTATAGCGCGATTTGTTGTATGGAATAAACGCAACCATGGTAAGCTATATACGTGGTTGATTCTTGGGTTGTAGGGACCGAGATCACCCGTCGACGTGAATACAGAAGATGGTTCACAATATGTTTTGTTATCGGTTTTCTTGTTCGAGCACGTCAACAACGGCTCTACATTTGGTATATTATTGGTTGGTTGGTTGGAAGTATTGGTTTGGTCGGAAGTGTACCTCGACGCCGTATCCCTTTTAATGTGTTTACTTATAGCTCTTACGTGCTTCCTATATGAACGAATGTTGGTCATGGTTTCCAGCCGGTATGGGACGGTTGGCGATCGTCGAGCCTCTCGTGTAGTATGGGGTTGTTTGGCTACGTGCAATACTTGTTACTTCTGTTTAGTATTGAAATGGTATCGTGATGACATGAATACTTGTTATATTTATTGTCTTGCATCTAGCATGCCATATTGTTGCATTAGTAGCTTATTGAGTTTTCAACTCACCCCGTTTGTGTTTATTTGTTTTCCTTAGATCAAGCACCGGCGAGGAATCCCTAGTGTTCGAGTTCAGTTCCGTTGGGACGTCATCATTTGGTAGTGCACCTTGTTCCTAAGTATTTTCTTTTGGTGAGGCCGAGGGTGTACTTGTTATTTAAACAATGTATTTGTTGGGTAGTTGCCTCGACTGTTATTTGATATATTCTTTTGTTGTGCCGGCATGGTTGCCGTGCTGTTGTATATATTTGTTAACTTTAATTCCGCGCACTCTGATATGGTATATACATGTACCGAGCCTGTTAGCTCGAGTTTGTTGTTGCTAGCTAACGTGTTGTTTTCTCCGGCCTGTTTCGCCGTCGAGTTTAGTATTGTTTAAAAGATTTTGTTATTTAAAGAAAACTTGCACGTGCATTACAGGGTTTTCACATGACTTTGCATTCTTTTAAATGGAATTTTTGAGATGCTACTTTCGTGTTTCCCGCGTCGTCTCGCGGTCCGAACAGGATTCACATCGAATCTCTTGTCGGGTCGCGACATTAAGGGGGTGAGAAAATGGGTTTTCTTACACTTAAAGTCGTGGCCCCTTTACACTCTAAGGTTTTGTCTTTTAAAAACATTAAAAAATAACAAAGACAGAAAATCTGCTAACAGGGCGATGGCTTCATAGCGGGACAAAGCGATCGCTTCACCCTACTGTTGACAAGGCGATCGCTTTGATTTATTCAGGGCGATCGCTTTGTTCTGAATTCCCAAATGCCAACATTCTGCCTGAAGAGCGATCGCTCCCCCAAGAAACAAGGCGATCGCTTTGTACCAAAATTTCAGATACCAATTTTCTGCCTAGAGAGTGATCGCTCTGCCTAAAACAAAGCGATCGCTTCTTACCCAGAATGGCAGTTCTCAAGTAAAAGGTCATCCTATGCTACCAAAATCAATCCAAATGGTTCTTAAGCAAATACCACAAGTCTATAAGGCTACAATGCACCACAAACTACACAGATCAAGTTCATATTCTTAACATGGCATTCTTATTCATGCAAACAAAACATACACATATGCAAATAATCATTTTAAGAAAGCTAGGGTGTTACATCCTCTCCTCCTTAAAGGAATTTAGCCCCTAAATTCACTTACCAAATCCCTCAAATAAATGAGGGTATCTCTCGCGCATCTTAGTCTCGGTTTCCCACGTAGCCTCCTCAATTTCATGGTTTCTCCATAACACCTTTACCAGTGGAATTCGTTTGGTCCTCAATACTTGCACCTTAGTGTCGAGAATTCTCACCGGTTGTTCTACGTACGACAAATCGGGCTCAAAGGTGATCTCTTCGTACTCCAACACATGTGACTCATCTTTCATGTACTTACGAAGCATTGACACGTGAAACATATTATGAACCTCAGATAAAGAAGGAGGCAAAGTGATTCTATACGCTAAAGTCCCAACCTTCTCAAGTATCTCGAAAGGTCCAATGAACCTTGGTGATAACTTTCCCTTTTTCCCAAACCTCTTAGTGCCCTTCCGAGGTGATACCTTCAAAAAGACACAGTCTCCAACTTGGAACTCGAGATCTCTACGTCAATGATCGGCGTAGCTCTTCTGTCGGCTCTGAGCTGTAAGTAGCCTATCTCGAATTATTCTCACACTTTCCACCGATTGTTGTACCATATCAGAACCCCATATCTTTGCTTCACCAACCTCATCCCAGAAAATTGGTGATCTACATTTTCGTCCATACAAGGCCTCATAAGGAGCCATCCTAATACTTGATTGAAAACTGTTGTTATATGTGAACTCAGCTAGAGGCAAATTTGAATCCCAACTTCCTTTGAAATCTACTGTACACGCTCGTAGCATATCTTCGAGTATCTGAATCAATCTCTCCGACTGTCTGTCAGACTGAGGGTGAAACGCCGTACTCAAATTCAACTTCGTATCCATTGCATCTTGTAAAGCTTGCCAAAAACTTGATGTAAACCTCGGATCCCTGTCTGAAACAATACTAACTGGAACCCCGTGTAACCTCACAATTTCCTGAATGTACAAAGCTGCCAACTGACTCAACGAGTATGTCATCGAAATGGGAATAAAGTGAGTTGATTTTGTCAATCAATCAACCACAACCCAAACAGCATCAAACCCCCATCGAGTACGCGGTAACCCTGTCACGAAATCCATGGTGATATGCTCCCACTTCCACTCCGGTATCTCAAGTGGCTGTAACAAACCTGCAGGCCTTTGATGTTCAGCTTTCACTTGTTGGCAAGTCAAGCACCTAGATACATACTCCGCTATCTCTCGTTTCATACCATTCAACCAAAACTGCTTCTTTAAATCCCTATACATTTTTGTACTCCCCGGATGTATTGTATACTTAGCCTTGTGAGCTTCATCAAGTACTTGCCATTTTACCGTTTCATCCGACGGAACACAAACTCTCCCCTTAAAGGTCAAGATGCCATCCCTGTTCATCGCAAAGTCAAGTGTCTTACTTTCATTCAACTGTTCCTTCAACTTCTCGAACTCCAGGTCACTAACCTGAGCTTCCTTAATTTGTTGCAATAAAACTGGTGTAGCCCGGACATTCGCAAAGATCACACCATGTTTCGTCTCACTAGGACTCCAATCCCTCAAGTCCTCTAACGTCTTCCATTCCTGAACCATCATGCACAACATGTACACTTTCCTACTCAACGCATCCGCAGCTATATTCGTCTTTCCCAGGTGGTAAAGAATCGTGCAATTGTGGTCCTTTAACTTTTCCATCCATCGGCGCTGTCTCATGTTCAACTCCTTTTGCGAGAAAAGGTACTTTAAGCTTTTGTGATCCGTGAAGACCTCAAATTTCACCCCATAAAGGTAATGTTTCCATTTGTTCAACGCAAACATAATTGCCGCCAATTCAAGATCATGAGTAGGATAGTTCCGTTCCGCATCCTTTAACTTCCTCGAAGCATATGCAATCACCTTCCCATTTTGCATAAGTACACAGCCCAAGCCTTCCTTAGATGCATCGCTGTAGATCATAAAGTTGCTGTCACCACAAGGCAATGCCAATACGGGAGCTGTTGTCAGTCGTCGCTTCAACTCTTGGAAACTGTTCTCGCACTTATCGTCCCATACAAACGGTGTTGTCTTCTTTGTCAAATTTGTCATAGGAGTCGCAATCTTTGAAAACCCCTCAATGAACCTCCGATAGTAACCTGCCAAACCCAAGAAACTTCGAATTTCAGTCACTGAAGTTGGTCTCTTCCAATTCATTACCGCTTCTACCTTTGACGGATCCTCCGCTATCCCATCTTTCGAGACAACATGCCCTAAGAAGGAAACCTCTTCAAGCCAGAAAGCACATTTGCTAAACTTGGCAAACAATTTCTTCTCCCGAAGGACCGATAGTACCAACCTCAAATGTTGCGCATGTTCTTCCCGAGATTTAGAATACACAAGAATGTTGTCGATGAACACTACCACAAAATAGTCTAAATACTCATGGAACACCCGATTCATCAAGTCCATGAATACTGCCGGTGCATTTGTCAACCCGAATGGCATAACCACAAACTCATAATGACCATACCTTGTGCGAAAAGCTGTTTTGGGAACATCTTCAGCTCGCACCTTCAACTGGTGATAGCCACTTCTCAAGTCTAGCTTAGAATACACCACAGACCCCTGCAACTGATCGAACAAATCATCAATGTGTGGTAGAGGGTACTTGTTCTTGATTGTTACCTGATTCAATTGCCTGTAATCGATACACAATCTCAAAGTACCATCTTTCTTTCTAACAAACAACACCGGTGCACCCCACGGTGATACACTTGGTTTTATAAACTCCCTGTCAAGCAATTCTTGCAACAGTTCTTTCAATTCTTTCAATTCTGCCGGTGCCATTTTATACGGAGCTTTAGAAATAGGGGTAGTCCCCGGCAACAACTCAATACAAAATTCAATTTCTCTATCAAGAGGCAATGCATAATCAGAAGAGAACACATCTGAAAATTCACACACCACGGGAACTTCTTCTAACACAGGAGTAGTAATACTTCTATCAACCACACACGCCAAGTAACCCGCACACCCATGCGATAACAATTTCCTAGCTTTTAAAGCAGATATAACATGCAAGCCACTCTTAACAGCATCACCCACAAATACAAATTCAGGCACACCCGGCATAGAAAAAGTAACTTTCTTTCTATGACAATCTACTAAAGCATGATATGCACATAACCAATCCATGCCAAGTATCACATCAAAATCACGTATGGGTAACACTACCAAATCAGCATGCAAAGTGTGATCACCTACAAGTATATCACAAGCCCGGTACACATCCGAAGCCAACATATGCTCCCCCAACGGGGTAGACACCTCAAGCACAAATGACAAGGGCTGGGGCAACACACACAAGTTGTTCACAAAATGGGATGCAACATATGAATGTGATGAACCAGGATCTATAAGAACTCGAGCTCTACTACCGAAGACAGAAAGGCTACCTCCTATAACCGACGTCGACTCTGGCACACCGCGCTGATCAAGCGCAAACACACGACCCTGGACCTTAGGTCTACCATCGCTATCCCTCTTCGTGCCACTTGACTGCACACTCGCGCTCCCCGCTTGACTATCCTTTAACTTAGGACAGTTCCTCTTAATGTGACCCATTTCCTTACAGTTATAGCATTGCCCAGCTACTCTATTCCAACACTTATCTTCCGAGTGTCCCGGTCTCGAGCAAATACTACAAGTTTATGGAGTACCCCGTGGACTCTGTACAGATGCGGTGCTATTACTCCTCCCACCGAATTGTTGCCCCTGTTGTCTATCTGATTGTCCTCTTCCCTGATTTCCCCGGCGGTTATTGTTCCCACCGCTGTATCGGCTATTGGAACCCTGTCTCCGTCCCTGGTTCTGTGATGCTTGTGGAGGGTTGTTCAAATTTCTCCCCCGGTGTTCCTCTATGCCGCTTTCAATACCATAAGCTCGGTCTACTGTACTCTTATAATCAGCAAGCTGCAAGGATAGCAACTGTTTCCTATACTCTGTCTTCAGGCCTTTGATGAACTTCTGGGCCTTCTTTGCCTCCGTGGGAACCAAGTGACTACAATATCGGGCCAACTCTGTGAACTTGGCCGAGTATTGTGCCACTGTCATGCTACCCTGCTCCAAATCATAGAATTCCCTCTCTCTTCTTTCCCGAACTACCTCCGGAATGTACTGCGCCTTAAACTCCCTCAAGAAATTAGGCCAACTGTGAGGTTCTCCCCGTAAGTCCCAGCTCCCCTGTAATACCTGCCACCAGTGCTCAGCCGCTCCTTCAAGTTTGAACACAGCTAGGTTGACCTTCTCATCATCGTTGCAACCCAAGGCTGCAAATATCTTGATGATATGTTCGATCCACAATTCAGCTTTTGTGGCATTCGGTTCCCCAAGAAAAGTACGTGGTTTCATTTTCAAGAAACGCTCCAATGTGGTAGTATAATTTCTAGGCCTCGCCTCCGGTTGTGGTACCTCAACTTCCGGTCGTGGAGCTTCAACCTCCGGTGTAGTCGTTGCTCCCCCATTCAAGCGTTCAGTCATTTGGTTCATAAGTTCCATCATCCGTCCCATCATCACTGCCATATTTGTATTCGGGTTCTCTTGGTTCTGTTCAGGAGGAACATTAGGGGGTCGATTCACATCATCATCTCTCCCATCATTCCCACTGGCACTAGTACCGACCCGACTAGCACTCGCTCCGAACCTAGTCCGCACCATTTCCACCTACACATAACACTCGACGTTAAAATCTCAATAACACATACCATACCCACCTAGGCCATGGAACCTATCCAGGCGAATAGCTAACATAAGCTCTGATACCAACTGTGACGACCCGACCCGGATCTCTATACGAAATCCCAAGGTCGGGTCGCCAAAACAATATAACACGAGAAAAGCACGTGGCGTAACCACCCGTACTCACGACAAAACATAACTGAACCTGATTAACACAAGTATGAACAATCTTCGGCAATAGCAAGCCGGAAACAACTATTAACAACCACGAGTTTACAACTCGGGAAAGACAACTACTACAAAAAAAAAAACCTCGGCCACAACATGCCGGAATAAAACATAACCACGAGCTACGACATGCTCGGGAAAGAAACTAACTCAACAACGAATCTATACAAGAGCACGACATACATGTGTCGGCTACCAAAAGAATATACAAATTACACCAAGTACAACCCTTAGTAAAGTTTACATAACTTCACCACCATCGTCCTTACCAAAATAAACAACTAACAAGGTTGGGATACTCGAACTCCCAAACGTGGATGACTCGCAAGCTAACGAACCCATCTCAACCTCACCGAGAACTTCCGGGTTAGCTTGGATCTAAAGAAAACAAATAAACACATAACGGGGTGAGTCATAATGACACAGTAAGTTACTAATGCAACTACATGGCATGGCATGATGCTCAAGCAATAAACATAACATGGCATTAACATTTATATACCACAACACAACATATATCATCCTACTTGATATACTATCATTCAACTCACATAGCACTTTGGTTAACACATAAGTGCTTATACATAAACCATGTTAAAGAAGGATTCATATCTCTTTCTTCAACCTTGTGTAGCCCCTGCAATACACAAACAACCAATAGTGCCTCGATACGCGTGTGCGTAGTATCGACGTCCCCGACACAATCCCGTCGAGTTCAACCTAGCAAGCCAAAGTCATGCGTATTGTTATAACAGTGGGGCTACTTCTCAATTGTGGCCAACAGAAGAAGGGTGTGTGCATTCCGGTACGGCGACTTATAGCGATCACGAATCTCATTCGTGAAGACCATAGGTCGTCCCACCATGACATTAACGACAACGACGCCAGCTGGACTTACACAACACACAAATAGATAATCTTACTCAACATATGTAAATAACCGTCAAGTTCAAAAGTAGTGAACTTGACAAACATCATGTGGATTATATTTTTCTACATCATATAATCATCAAACACATTGTTCAACATCATAAAACACAACTTTAGAGCTACTTTACGTGTCTCTAACATACCAGTATCAAATACTCGGAGGACAGAAATTCATGTCAAATGGACTCTAATTTTCGTAGTAATTTAACTAGTGATTCCAAGAATTATAATCTTCCCAAAAATCCATTTTTGGTGTCAATTCATTAAGTTCATAAAATTGGGTATAATTGCTATATGCAATTTTTACCATTTAAAGTCTCTAACATGTTCTTGAGTTCAATCCTATAGTTGAGTTCTTGAATTCAACATGCAACATCATCTAACTCCAAAACATAACACATAGACATGTTATACATCTCAACACATCAATTAATCATGAAAATACTAAGTATTCAAGTCGTGCATGTAAAATTAAGAACAAGTATGCAATAGTTTCTAAGCATACAAAGGGGGTTAGTAACTTACCTTGTTTGCACAATCAAACCACTAAAACAAAAATCAAAACCTTCAAAATTGTTCCCCTAGTCTTTAGCAACTCAACTATGGTCTTGCATGCAGGGTTTGATGGCTGGATTTTGAGGAGATGTAATGCATACAGTAAACACACCTTGACAGCACACACACATACTCTCTTTTGTTCTTGAGTGAATTGGAAGTGAAAATGGGAGTGTTTGTTTACTCTCACTGATGTTAAGGGGGTGAGAAAATGGGTTTTCTTACGCTTAAAGTTGTGGCCCCTTTACACTCTAAGGTTTTGTCTTTTAAAAACATTAAAAAATAACAAAGACAGAAAATCTGCTAACAGGGTGATCGCTTCATAGCGGGACAAAGCGATCGCTTCACCCTACTGTTGACAAGGCGATCGCTTTGATTTATTCAGGGCGATCGCTTTGTTCTGAATTCCCAAAAGCCAACATTCTGCCTGAAGAGCGATCGCTCCCCCAAGAAACAAGGCAACGCTTTGTACCAAAATTTCAGAGACCAACTTTCTGCCTAGAGAGCGATCGCTCTGCCCAAAACAAAGCGATCGCTTCTTACCCAGAATGGCAGTTCTCAAGTAAAAGGTCATCCTATGCTACCAAAATCAATCCAAATGGTTCTTAAGCAAATACCACAAGTCTATAAGGCTACAATGCACCACAAACTACACAGATCAAGTTCATATTCTTAACATGGCATTCTTATTCATGCAAACAAAACATACACATACAAATAATCATTTTAAGAAAGCTAGGGTGTTACATGTGAGGTTATTTATGTTCTTAGTTTGTTTAGCTAGGTCAGTGCTATATAGAAACAAAATTATATATATATATATATATATATATATATATACATAACTTTCAATCTTGGATGTTAAAAAAGAAAGAGAAATAGAAAGAGAAAGAGAAGCTAGAATGAATGTTAACCTGAAAAACTGTTCTGTAGTTGATTGAGCTGAAAAAAACCCTCATTTGCTTCAAAATATAGTATGTTGACATCTATCCCCCTGAATTTTCTTCGACTTACTTCTATATGCTGAAGTTGAGGCCTTCCTTTATAGAGCAATGGGTGATGTCTCAGATCGTATAGGTCGGCCTACTGATATATTAAATGACTGCTGGATTTCAATTTTCCTATTTGAACTGATCATTTATTTTGTTTTACATTGTTTTCTACAGAGAGCTTTTTCTTCATTGGAGCTTCCTAGGGTTGCTATTGCAAATGGGCCATCCTCATCTTCCCAGTCCCCAACAGGTGGAAACCAAGAGAGTACTGACGTGGTTGCTTTCGATGGAAGTTCAAGTAGAAGTTAACAAAATGGGAGGCAGAGGCAAAAAAAGTAATGATCCTGCTCTAATTGAATGTTGCCATAGAATAAAGTCACCCAGTGAAGATTACTCTCCCATTGAATTGGTATATACCAACACATACATGCATAAACATTTTCCTTGGTGTATCTTCGTTACGAATAACAAACAACACCATTAGAATCTTTTCAAGGCTTCTCTGATAACATCGTGACAGGTCTTGGATTGAATCCTGGACCAAGGATAAAAACTTTTCCCCTTCTTTCATGGTACATATCTTAATGTGTCTTTGTTGCCCTATAAGGGAAGTTCTTTGCATTGTTCTTTTAACAATCTAGCAATAGTTGAGTTGGCCGAGTTCCAAGTACAACTCACTCACAGGGAGAACCTTAGCATTAAACAGCTCATGCAGAAGAAAAAATAATTTGATTGATAACTGGGACACTTATATTGCATTGGAATATTATCAAATCTGTACAGTTTATTGTAGAGCATGTTCTTGATGAAAGCTCTCTTCGTGTGTATTTGCTACCAGAATTTCAGTTTGTCTAAGTGTTTGTCGCTGGAATCCTGGTACTTTTAAAATTGATCATACATTTTTGTAGTCTTTTTAGTTATATCATTATTGTCTGGATTTAGTTTATCATTTAGTTTTCTAACAAGCACCATCTATGGGAAGAAGGCCCATGACAGAAAGTACTATCGAGCCTAAGATTACTCCTGATGAACCAAATTGAGAATCATCTTCTGAACCACGTGGCCCGTTAACATCAGCACAGAGACTTGTAACTTCTTCAGCATCCTACACTGAAGTTGCCCATGATCCATACGGGAGGGAAGCCAAACATTTTACGAGATCAGAGTGTTAAACAGAGACGTGATTATTTTCGGTTAGGAATTTTGTTTAGTATCAGCTTTAAGATGAAATATTCAGTACACCAATATGATAATCTCTCTCCCTCTCTCTCTTCAAGCCTGTCTCCACACTCTGTTATAGAGATGGACTTGCACCTATAAATTGTAATATAATGGTCATACTGATCATCTGTTTGTGCATTGTATGCTCAGGTCCGCATCGTCCTGGACGGTGTTGACAAGTTCAGCAATCTGATCGGTTCAGTGTATTACCTGGAGGGAGAATCTGCAAAGGACTTAGCATTGGAGCTTGTTGAAAGTGTATGTTATAACTTTCTCTTTCTAGTAACATAAAATAGATTTACTTAGGTTTACAACTTATGGTCAAAGCTAATGTTAATATGGTGGTCTTTTGCTATGTTTCAATTTATTTCTTCCAATTGTCTATTGCTTTAGCCTCTCAAGTAATCTACCCATTCGGTGGTAATAAATCCTGCTGTCGCATTTGAAAAAATAGTTGCAACATTATTATTAGATTTTTTAAACTTGACTGAAAAACTAATTCAATATTTGTGCTAAACATATAAATTTTGTTAAGTTTGTCTTTTTATGCATTTGTTTATTTACTTTGTGATGAGGGGTTATTTTAAACATGTAGAGATATTTATGATGATGGAAATAGTTATATATGTAAATATATTTGACCATGTGTGGAGGTTATTGCTTTAGGCTGACCTAACTCATAAAACAGAAGTTTGTAGTGGTGTATATGATTCTTAAGGTCTTGTTGGTTCAATTAACATCATTGAAGATGTGGCCAACATATCCTATATGCCAAGGTCATGTGAGGTTGCTTAAACCAAACATGTGCTAAGCTTATATCCTCTCCCCCTCCCCCACTCTAGTAAGTGAAATCACTTGCATGAAATTCCATTGTCAAGATGGTTTTTGAATGTTCCCATATATCTCCACTTCTTATAGATTTGATCTCATACAGACCATACAGTCCATTTATATTCTGCAAGTTAAGTGAATGAGGGAAATATTGAACCATGGAGCCTACACTTTGCCTTGCATAGCTTGATATTGAAAAGACACAACACAAGATTAATTCTTAATACATGCATCAGATTGTGCTAATGAGCCAGAAAGTTCAATACCCGAAACAACAGGAACATTAGATAGAAACACTTAAAATATATCTAAAAATGGCTTGGTACATGACCATTGAAACTTTTATCCATGGCCATGAAACATATTTAAACTTTCTCTTCCTTTTCTCTCTCTCTCTCTCTCTCTCTCTCTCTCTCTCTCTCTCTCTCTCACACACACACACACACTAATATACATTTACTCCTTTTGGTATGAATTTTGATCAAATGAACAAAAGATCTCATGTGGGTTTTCTTGAAATGATAAGAATTAGTTTGGATTAATGATGGGTTTTGCATATAATTACAGGTTGAGGATGCAAAACACTTGGCTACCAATATTCTATACACATTTGGGGGACATGCTGTTACCATTCAAGTTTTTTTTTTTTTTTTTTTTGTAAGTCAATTTATTCGGATCAAATTTGAGTGAATAGTCGTTCTGAGTGAACAAATATAGCTACCAATTTATGATTTCGTCGAATACAACAGTTGTTGCCACCAATTTATGATTTGGTCGAATACAGCAGTTGTTGCCATGGTGCGTGGCCAGCAAAGTTGTTGGCATGAGTTCACATGTTTGGTTGCACACTTTTACATAGTTTGATTAATTTTTTGATGTAATAAATAGACTTATAGTGTTATGCCTTTGATTGAGTTGTTAGTCATGCCTTTTGATTACAATATGCATATGAGATTTCGAATTTGGCCGGTGTAGGTGCAGGAACAAAATGGGAACCTCGATTGCTTTTGTAATTTTTTTTAAAAAAAAAATAGCTATTACAATTTTCAAAAATGTTGTCTTAGACTTTTTACAAAGTTTTTTAAAAAATGTTGTCTTAGACTTTTTACAACGTTTTTCAAAAAACGTTGTCTTAGACCTTTTACAACGTTTTTTGAAAAATGTTGTCTTAGACTTTTTACAACGTTTTTCAAAAAACGTTGTGTTATACCTTTTACAACGTTTTTTAGAAAACATTGTCTTAGATCTTTTACAACGTTTTTCAAAAAACGTTGTGTTAGACATTTTACAACGTTTTTTTAAAAAACGTTGTCTTAGATCTTTTACAACGTTTTTTAAAACGTTGTCTAAAAAAGGACCTATTACAACGTTGGCAAAGACAACGTTTTGAAGAACGTTGTTAAAGACCTATTACAACGTTTAAAAAACGTTGTTAAAACCCATTTTTGTTGTAGTGCTCTCGTGGTATTTTTATGTTGTTGTTCTCCGGCGCTTGTTTAGCCGTGGAAGTTTTATATTGTTGTTGGAATTTTGTTATTCGAGTTTTTGAACTCCTATTTTATTTAGTATTCCGCTGCTTGGTTTGGTTCGAGCTTTTTGTGGCTCGCTTTATTCAGTTCTTTCAGCTGTTCTTCTTCGGTTTGACGCTCCGAGTTGGGGTTCAGCATCAAATTTCGGACTCGGGTCGTCACAACAGGTGTGCGAAAATGACCTATTTTGGTTTGTGATGAGATGTTGTATTTTAGCTTAGATTTGCTTGAATCCATAACCTAAAAGTCTAAGACAAGGTGACTAATGGGCCTGCGTGTCTGTTAGAGTGGCAACTTGTACTTAGGCATAGCTTGAACAGCTTAGTGTTGCTAATTGTATAAGTCTTGAAGAAGATAGCCTATAGGACATCGGACGTCCTCTGCACAAATAGGCAAAACTTGATTCAGCAGTCGTACTTTGATATCGGACAAGCTCGTTCAAGCCAAGCTCTATCTGCAAAGTTGAAGAACTCCAAGAACGTCCGATAGTCATCTGCCGAAGATATGCCCTAACTCAAAGATCTCATTAATTGCGATACAACGTTAACCTGCAAAACGCATTTAATGAAGCTTTCCATTCTTGGCATACAATTCAGAAAAGGACATTCTGCCTGCAAGCACAGTCTACCCATTTTTGGCAAAATTTCAGGTGACAGACTGGAACTTGCAGAACCGCCTATCAGAGCTCAACAACACCATTAGAGCATTAAATGCTCTTGAATTCAAATTGAGCAACTCATGAAGATCTCCAACGGCTCCAAGGTCACTCCTGCATATAAAAGGAGACTTCATGGCAGCATTCATGGGATCTTCTCAACTACTCCAACTAAAAAATCTCTATAGTCTTCAAGTTCTTAAAAAGCTTAAACGTCCTATCTGTATACATTCATTGAAGAGCTTCACGCTTAGACGTCTAGTCCATTAAAGCTCTTCATTGATTGCAACACCTAGCTTTTCATAGCTCACGAGAATTGTATCTTATTGATATCAATTCTCCCACACAAACACTTGGTCAACAAAATTTTTGTACACAATCCATTAGAGATTTAGTTTGTAAAATATCTAGTGGATAAACTTAGTACACGATTTTCAAATCCAAAGTTGACCACTTTGGTTGTGGACGTAGCACTTATTCATAAGTGTGAACCATATTAAATACTCTGTCTACTTGTGTGTGATTGTGAATTATCTGTGTTGCTTATATTTCCAGATTTCCAAAACTGTTGAGAAGCTGCGATCTTATTCGTGAAGATCAGCCATTTCCAACTTGTCCCATACTTCACAAGACTTCCGCCTGCTAAATTTTTCTAACTTAAGTGAAGTAAGATTTTTCAAATCAATTTTTTAAAATTGAATATAGCCTATTCAACCCCCCCCCCTTCTAGCCTATATTGAGCAACCTTGGACCTAACAATTGGTATCAGAGCTTAACTCTTTGAAAACTAGTTTTTCCGAGATTAACCTCTTGAGAGATTAAAGATCATGGCTGCTCACCAAATGTTGGAAACTTCAAATGTGAACCATTGTCCTGTCTTGGATGAAGTTCACTTTGACATCTGGAAAGATAAAGTCAAAAGACATATGAATTCAATTGACAAACGTTTGTGGAAATGTGTCACGATGGACCCGAATTCCAATGAAGCCCAATACACCGGCGCGGTAGATGCAAACTGAACGAAATACCAAAGCGGAAGAGGAGTGGGATGATGAAGACAGAAAGAATGATGCTCGGATGGAAAGGCCATCAACATCATTACTAGCCGTGTCGATATAAGCACGTACCCATTATCAACTGAACAAGAAAGGAGATGTGGGAAGCCATCCTTGAATATCTTGAAGGTGATGGTGAGACAAAGAATAACAAATTATACACTGCATCCGAAGTTTGACTCCTTCAAAAGGATCCCAAAGAGTCTCTACGAAGCGCCTATGATTCTATGAGGTAGTCAACTCTTGCTATTCTTTAGGAAAGAAGTATGAAATGAAAGAAATAAACATGAGATTTCTAAATGCACTAGGCGTTTATGGCATGTTAAAATTACGCCATGAAAGAGTCAAAAGATTTAAACAAACCGACTCTTAGAAACCTTTATGCTAGTCTTTCGGTTTATGAGCTTGAGATCCAACAAGCTCAAGAAATGGAAAAGAGTTTTAAAAACTTGTCCTTACCACCATGTCTCTCGAACCTTCTGTTCAAAACCGATGAAACACCTTCTACATCCAGTGAAGATGATGATATTCTTTCGACGAAGCCTTTGCTATGTTTGTAAAGAAATATCAACGTTTCAAAAGGTTTAATAAATCATCATCACATAGGCGTCTTCTCACAAGCTGCCGTTCCTTATAAAACAATGCTCAACCAAAAGTTCGCTCCTTATAAATCGAGACCACCAAAAGGACAATGAGCTAGTTTGTTTTAATTGTAGGAAACCAGGCCACTTTGCGTCTCAATGTCCTAAGCCAAAGTATGAATTTTATAAGAAACGTCCGAGTCCAAATTTCAAAAACAAAAAGGGATGGTGGTGAAGACATTGATGAAAGCAACCTACCTACTTGGTGTGACACGACAGCGATGAGGATGACTCTGTGATTTTCTTTGAAGAAGCCAACATATGCCTTATGGCTAGGGAGTCACCACATGATTCAGTGAGGTCACTACCATTTCAACAGAATGACAGTGATGATGATGATGATGAGTTCAATGACCCATCAAAGGGAGAGCTCATCAAAGCTAACAAGGATATCTTTGGAAGAATTTTCAAAATTCAAAGCCGCCTATGTAAAACTTGCCAAGAAGCATGAACTAGTCGTCTCGAGAAATCAACCTTGATGTCTAAGATCAAAGATCTTGATAGACAAGAAGTGAAAGTATCAAATTGCAAAAAGAGAACAAAACTTTGACTGAAAAAGTGGACTTCCTACTTGAACACATCAAGAAGATAAATTCTGAAAAAGATGACCTTCAAAAGGTTGTCAATACTTGGAATAACTCTAAAGGAAACTTTGATACCATTCTTTCAAACCAAAAATCTTTAGATGACAAAACTGGTATCGGTTTTCAAAATGAGTTCAATGTAGGTAGTCCTTCTAGTTCTCAAAAGATGAGACATCAAGTAAATCTTGAAGAATCTCGTAGAAGTTTCTTATGACCAGCGTCTCCCAAAAGGCAAGGACTTGGCTTTAACAAAGTTCCTTTTGTTTATCCCAAGAACACAAAAGACAAGTCCAAAGGAAAGCAATGCGCGAATGACTGCTAATAGGGAGTCTGAGCAACTGAAACCTGCCATTAATCACCCTAAGGAAACAGGGATGACTAATAGCAAGTCTAGGAACTCTCAGCTCAAACCTATTAAATTTGTCAAAGGCAAGACTGCTGATATCAACACTGCCTATAAATGGGCAAAAGAAGTGAATTGCGATAAAAGCTTAAAGGACATGTGCTGTAAATACAAAATCTTTTGATAAGAGGTCTACTTATTGTAAACCTAATATCAACAAGAAAAAGCATTATCGCCTAAGTCCTATAGGCCAATTATCAGCAGAAAGATCATTCCAAAGACTGCTGATAATAGGAAACCTCTAAAAGAAATCATTACTCATGTTGAAGGATTTCACAAATGCTCTTTCTGCAAAAACTATGGTCATGAGTTTCATGAATGCCTTCTGAGATTCACACCTAAATCTAGAGGATCTACTCCTCCAAAGGTTAAACAGGTGTGGATCCCAAAAGGTTGCTAACCTTGAGGACCCAAAAATAAAAGGGGACCATATTCTTAAATGTCTATATTTCAGGAATGCTTTATGGCTGTCAATGAAGAAGAAAAAGATCTATGGTATCTAGACAGTGGATGCTCAAAGCATATGGTGGTGATCCATCTTCTCTCAAGCATTGTTGAAGCAAAGGGTCCCTCGGTCATATTTGGAGATAACTCAAAGGGAAGACCATTGGTTATGGAAGTATAATCGAGGCAATCTTTCTATCAACAAAGTTTCTCTAGTTGAAGGTTTAAAGCACAATCTGAGCATATCACAATTACGTGATAAAGGTCTAACTGTCAATTTTCTCTCAGTCAATGTCTCATAAAGGACAATGAGACATGTTCAACTATCTGGATTGAAAGGGAATGTCTATGCTGTTGACCTAAATGCAGTCGGAAGAAAATCAAATCTATGCTTGGTTGCTAGGTCATCATCTGACAACAGCTGGTTGTGGCACAAAAGGCTTAGTCATCTCAATTTCAAATACTTGGAGAAGCTATCAAAAGATAATCTAGTTGTTGGTTTGCCTAAGATATCAACTGAATCACACAGTCTCTGCAGAGCATGTCAACTGGGCAAACTACACAAATCTTCCTTCAAAAGCAAGCCTTGCCTATCAACAACCAGACCTCTACAGCTCTTGCACATGGATCTGTTTGGACCTGTAACTACTACAAGTCTTGGTGGCAGCAAGTATACTCTTGTGGTAGTTGATGATTACTCAAGATTCACTTGGGTAGAGATGATGTCCACCAAAGATGAAGCATATGACATCATTACTGAACTCTTCAGAAGACTACAAACTCAGAAGCTGGATGATATCTCTGATGTCAGATCAGACAATGGAACAGAGTTCAAAAACAATGGTGTTGCCAAATATTGTGATGACCATGGAATTGGTCACAACTTCTCAGCAGTTGGCACACCTCAACAAAATGGAGTTGCTGAAAGGAAAAACAGAACTCTCATTGAAGCAGGAAAAACAATGATTGCTGAAGCAAAACTGCCTATGTATTTCTGGGCAGAAGCTGTGAACACTGCCTGCTTCACACAAAACAGGTCCATCATAAACAAATTTCATAACAAAACTCCATATGAAATATGGAGAGGCAGAGCTCCCAACATTGGATTCTTTAAGATCTTTGGTTGTAAATGCTATGTTCTTTACAATGGTAGAGAACATAGAGGTAAATTTGAATCCAAAAGTGATGAAGGAATTTTTAAGGATATGCCAAGTTTTCAAAAGCATACGAGTTTACAATAAAACTTCACTAAAGTTGTTGAATCGTACATGTTTCTTTTGATGAATTTGATTTCATTGGGCCACATTTGGCTCCTAAGGTTACTAATGATTCGATGAACATGAGGCAGTGCAAACAAGTCCCGATGCTGATCCTCCTTCTTCACAAGAGCTTCCAAGAGTAAACTGTTAGAATCTTCAAGCGAACCAACAAATGAACACTCGAAAACCCTGAATCCACTTTGCCTTCCACACCGGAAGTCATACAACCTACCTTGGAATTAACCTACCCTTTAGAAAATCAAGCTTGATCACTTCTACTTCTCAAGAATCCAACTCTGCGATGCAATAAGACAAATTCAACTGCGAAGTTAGGGAAGTAAAAGATCATCCTATCACTCAAATCATTGGAGATCTTAATGTTGGCGTTCAAACTAGACAAGCCTCAAGGAATGAATGCATGTATTCTCTGCATTTGTATCTAACATCGAACCCAAAAGATTGATGAAGCCTGGAAGATCCAAGTGGGTGGAAGCTATGCAAGAAGAGCTAAACCAATTTGAGATGCCAAGTCGGTCACTGGTACCTAGGCCTAAAGAACAAGCGGTTATTGGCACAAAGTGGGTTTCGAAACAAAATGGATGAAAACGGCAATATTACAAGAAACAAGGCAAGGCTGGTAGCCCAAGGATATAGACAAGAGGAGGGTATTGACTATGATGAGACATTTGCTCTGTTGCTAGATTAGAAGCTATCAGATTATTCTTGGCCTATGCCTCTTTCAAAGACTTCAAAGTTTATCAAATGGATGTAAAGAGTGCTTTTCTAAATGGAGAACTTCAAGAAGAAGTCTATGTAGAGCAACCTCCTGGATTCATAAAATGTTCAAGAAGAAGATGTCTACAAGGTGAGGAAAGCCCTTTATGGACTTAAACAAGCTCCAAGAGCACGGTATGAGACCCTTTCAAAGTTCTTGACATCTCAAGGCTTTGTAAGAGGTCAAATTGACACTACCCTTTTCATTTGAAACATAAAGGTCATTCCTTACTTGTTCAAATATATGTTGATGATATTATCTTTGGTTCTACTAATGAAAATCTTTGCAAAAGGTTTGAAAAGCTTATCAGAGTAAATTTGAGATGAGCATGATGGGAGAGCTCAATTTTTTCTTGGTCTTCAAATTCAACAAAGTTCAAATGGTATCTTCATCAATCAAGCCAAATATGCAAAGGATGTTATCAAGAAATTTGGTCTTGAGAATGCAAACGACTTAGCCTCCTATGGCTACTAGCGCCATCTTGACAAAGATGAGAAGGGCAAGAAAGTGGACATGACTCTCTGAGGCATGATTGGTTCACTTTATACTTAGCTGCTAGTAGGCGATATCATGTTTCTTTGTTTGTGTTTGTGCTAGATTTCAAGCTGATCCAAAGGAGTCTCACCTACAAGCGGTCAAAAGAATCATCGGATATCGATAGATACTCCAAATTTGGGAATCGGTATCCTAGAGATTCATCTTTTAATCTTATAGGCTACTCGATGCTGATTTTGCTGCATGTAAAGTTGAGGAAAAGCACAAGTGGGACTTGTCAATTCTTAGGAAATAGACTTGTCTCATGGGCCGAAGAAGCAAACCTCTGTCTCCTTCAACAAGCGAGAATACATAGGCTGTGCTGTATGCTTGTCACAATGCGTGGATCAAAGACAACTTGTTGATTATGAGATTGATAATTGTCCTATAATGTGTGACAACACGTCGGCAATCTCGTATCTCAAAATCTGTCATGCACTCCAAGACAAAGCACATTGATGTGAGATATCACTTTCTTAAAGATCATGTTGAAAAAGGTAACATCGGCATGCAATATGTGCCTACGAGAGAATCGGGTAGCGAGACATCTTCACAAAACCACTTGATTCAACCAGGTTTGCATATTTAAGAGGAGAGCTTGGTATGCTTGACCTCAATCCTTAATCCTTTCTAGCTAATTCTTTAAGTTATTTCATAAGCTGCATTATTAAGCGCCTACGTGATCGGCCGATCTCAACTCTGAGTAAATAGACAACCTTGGGTAAGTGTCTATCTCCATATCGGCGATCTTCGATAAAATAGGCGGACTCGATAATATAGGCGGACTTAAGGGCGTCATACGTACGGTGACTCATCGGGTAATAAATGCGGATTTCAAATTTTATCAAATATCATTTATTGACTGTCGAGGTATAAAAGGGCAAGATGTACGGTGACTCTTCACTTACTCCATAACCGCCATTTTCAAACTTTCAAAACCTCTCTACCTTCGAATCTACAACCTTACTCAAATCCTCTTAAACCTACAAATTTCTCAAGTTTTCAAGCTTAAAATCATCAATGGTAAGGATTTCTACACATTCTTGAGTCATTTAAATCAGTTTTAGGATCTTGTTTTGACCTAATTTAAGGTTTTCAAACTATCGCCATTGATTGTGCTATCTTGCGATTGTTGCTTGAATCTTGCTTCTTTAGTGTAAAATGTGTTGTAGAGATTCCTGTGGTACTATGTTTTCAGTTTATATCAGTTTGTCTGCTTGAATCTGACAAACTCAGTAGATAATGTAAAAACCCAGATGATGAACTGTTCTTATATTATGCTTTAAATTGTCTATATTTTGGGTTTTGATCGAGCATACTTGTTTATGTTAATATCTGTGATTTCTTGATTATCTCTTGTTTCTTGCATATGCGATTTCTATATATCTTTGTTCTCACATCTGCCGATCATGTAGGGAAAGTCTAAATCCTCAGGGCTGCCACATTCATCTTCCGCCTCGCAAAGCCAACCGGGCATTGGTGTGAGCTCCCAATCGGGATCCTTCCCGGTCAAACTATCATCTGGGATGACCATAGACCGAGACTCCATCATTAGCACATCTGCTGGTGATGCCCTACTAAAAGATTTGGTGAGTGTGGCCTTCTTCCTTGTTCCAACTCAACGACACCCACTACTGACAATCTTCTAGGAGGAGTTTTATACAAGGATGATTACGCCTCCTCCTCCAGCTAATGTCTCTGAGCCAGTCAATTTAAGCTACATCAAGGGCTACATCAGAGGTCACTATATCAAGTTGACCTACAAGGATATTGGAGAAATCCTTGGACTGCCTGTTGAAGGCAAATTGGACTTGACCGATCTTGAATCGGCACTTGCTTGGAAATGATGAGGGTCGTCCAACAGAGAGGTTCTCCGAGATGTCCGGGAACCTCTTCCCAGAAAACCCTTATCATATCAGCCATCGCTCGACAAGAGCATCTTATTCAAAAATGGCTCGAGGGACATCTTCACTTCCCCGGTGATGTGGACCAAAGCGTGGTCATATGGCAACTCAATGGGCCAAAATCATCTTCTCAATGCTATCCCGGAGCGTTCTGAAGTCCAAGCTCACCCTTCCTTGAAGAGGCCCTTTGTAAGGTGTTGCATAATTAGCCTAGATTTGCTTGAATCCATAACCTAAGTCTAAGTCAAGGTGACTAATGGGCTGCGTGTCGGTAGAGTGGCAACTTGAACTTAGGCATAGCTTGAATAGCCTAGGATTGCTTATTAAGTAGCCTTGAAGAAGATAGCCTATAGGACATCGGACGTCCTGCACAATAGGCAAACAATGCATCGCCATCTTTCATTTGATTATCGGACAAGCTCATATCGGCCAAGCTTCATCACAATGTTGAAGAACCTCAAGAACGTCGATAAGAGCTGCCGAAGACATGTCGATTTGAGGCTTTCATTAACTTCGATGCAACGTTAACCTGCAAATCACATTCAATGAAGGTTTCCATTCTTGGCATACACTCGTAAAAGGACATTCCTCCCGCAAGCCTGAGCGCTATTTTTAGCAAAGTGTCAGAAACATCGCAAGCTACGGTCAGCCTATCGAGTCAACAACCATATTAGAGCATTAATTGCTCTTAAATTCAAATTAGAAGATCTCCAACGGCTCCAAGCTTCCTCCTGCATATAAAAGGAGACTCCATTGCTGCATTGAAGAGACTTCAACAACCCCAACTTCTGAATCTTCATAGTCTTCAAGTTCTTACAAGCTTACAAGTCCTATCTGCATTACATTGAAGAGCTTCATACTTAGACTCTAGTCCATTAAAGCTCTTCATTGATTGCAACACCTAGCTTTTCATAGCTCACGAGAATTGTATCTTATTGATATCAATTCTCCCACACAAACACTTGGTCAACAAAATTTTTGTACACAATCCATTAGAGATTTAGTTTGTAAAATATCTAGTGGAAAAACTTAGTACACAATTTTCAAATCCAAAGTTGACCACTTTGGTTGTGGACGTAGCACTTATTTATAAGTGTGAACCATATTAAATATTCTGTCTATTTGTGTGTGATTGTGATTTGATTGTGTTGCTTTAAATTTCCAGTTTCCGATCAAGAACTGCCGATCTTGTCCGCCAAGATCACCATTCTCAACTTGTCCTGTGCTTCACAAGTCTTCCGCCTGCAAAATTTGTAAAACCCTAGTGAAGTAAGATTTTTGAATCAATTTCAAAAATTGGACATAGGCTATTCAACCCCCCCTTCTAGCCTATATAGAGCAACCTTGGACCTAACAATTGGTATCGAGCTTAACTCTTTGAAAACTAGTTTTTCAAGATTAACCTCTTGAGAGATTAAAGATCATGGCTGCTCACCAAATGTTGGAAACCTCAAACGTGAACCATTGTCTGTCTTGGATGAAGTTCACTTTGACATCGGAAAGATAAAGTTAAAAGACATATGAACTCAATTGACAAACGTTTGTGGAAATGTGTCCGAGATGGACCCAATTCCAATGAAGCCTAATACTGCGGCCGCGGTAGATCCAAGCTGCACGAAGTACAAAGCCGGAAGAAGAGTGGGATGATGAAGGCAGAAGAATGATGCTCGGATGGAAAGGCCATCAACATCATTACCAGTTGTGTTGATATAAGTACTTATCGGCGATTATCAACTTGGACACGGCAAAGGAGATGTGGGAAGCCATCCTTGAATATCTTGAAGGTGATGGCGAGACAAAGAACAACAAATTATATACACCGCATCAGTTTGACTCCTTCAAAAGGATCCCAAAGTCTCTGCGAAGTGCCTATGGCGAGATTCTATGAGGTAGTCAACTCTTGCTATTCATTAGGAAAGAAGTATGAAAAGAAAGAAATAAACATGAGATTTCTAAATGCACTAGGCGGTCTATGGCATGTTAAGATCCTTGCCATGAAAGAGTCAAAAGATTTAAACAAATTGACTCTTAGAAACCTTTATGCTAGTCTTTCGGTTTATGAGCTTGAGATCCAACAAGCTCAAGAAATGGAAGTTTTAAAACTTGTCCTTGGCCATGTCTGTGAACCTTCTGTTCAAACGATGAAACACCTTCTACTTCCGGTGAAGATGATGATATTCTTTGACGAAGCCTTTGCTATGTTTGTAAAGAAATATCAACGTTTCAAAAGGTTTAATAAACCATCATCACATAGGCGGTCTTCTCACAAAGCTGCGTTCCTTATAAAACAAGCTGCTCAGCAAAACACTCTGCTCTATAAATAAATGAGGACCATCAAAAGGATAATGAGCTAGTTTGTTTTAAGCTGTAGAAACAAGGCCATTTTGCCTCTAAATGTCCAAAGCCAAAATATGAATTTTATAAGAAACGTCCAGAAACTAAATTTCAAAAACAAAAGGGATGGTGGTGAAGACATTGATGAAAGCAATGCACTACATGGTGTGACTTGACATGATGAGGATGACTCTTGTGACTTTCTTTGAAGAAGCCAACATATGCCTTATGGCCGGTCACCACATGATTCGGTGAGGTCATTACCATTTCAACAAGATGATGGTGATGATGATGATGAGCTTAATGAACCTTGAAGGAGAGCTCATCAAAGCTAACAAAGACATCTTTGGAAGAATTTTCAAAATTCAAAGCTGCCTATGTGAAATTAGCCAAGAAGCATGAACTAGCTGTCTCGAGAAATCAACCTTGATGTCTAAGATCAAAGATCTTGATAGGCGACAAGTAAAGTATCAAATTGCAAAAGAGAACAAAGCTTTGGTGAAAAAGTGGATTTCCTACTTGAACACATCAAGAAGATAAATTACGAAAGATGACCTTGAAAGGTTGTCAATACTTGGAATAACTCTAAAAAACTTTGATGCCATTCTCTCAAACCAGAAAACTTTAGATGACAAAGCGGCATTGGTTTCCAAAGTGAGTTCAAAGTAGGTAGTTCTTCTAGTTCTCAAAGGATGAGACACACGGTGATTCTTTGAAGAATTGGTTGGAAGTTTCTTATGACCAGCTGATCTCCCAAAGGCAAGGACTTGGCTTTAACAAAGTTCCTTTGTTTATCCCAAGAACACAGACAAGTCCAAAAGCAATCTGCCCGCAATGACTGCTAATAGTGAGTGAGCAACTAAAACTGCCATTAGTCACCCTAAGAAAACGGGATGACTAATAGCAAGTCTAAATTCTCGGCTCAAACCTATTAAATTTGTCAAAGCAAGGCTAGCGATCCCACACTTTATAAAAGGGTAAAAGAAGTGAATTAGCGAGATAAAGCTTAAGGACATGTGCACTGTAAATACAAAATCTTTTGATAAAAGGTCTACCTATGGTAAACCTAACATCAACAAGAAAAGGCATTATCAGCCTAAGTCCTATAGGCCAATTATCATGAAAGATCATTCAAAAGGCTGCGATATTAAGAAGCCTCAAAGAAATCATTACTCATGTTGAAGGATTTCACAAATGCTCTTCTGCAAATGCCATGGTCATGAGATTCATGAATGCCTTCGAGATTCACACCTAAATCTAGAGGATTTACTCCTCGAAAGGTTAAACAAGTGTGGATCCCAAGGTTGCTAACCTTGAGGACCCAAAAATAAAGGGGACCATATTCTTAAATGTCTATATTGGAATGCTTCATGGTGTCAATGAAGAAGAGAAAGATCTATGGTATCTAGGCGGTGGATGCTCAAAGCATATGGTTGGTGATCCAAATCTTCTCTCAAGCATTGTTGAAGCAAAGGTCCTCGGTCATATTTGGAGATAACTCAAAGGAAGACCATTGGTTATGGAAGTATAATCAGAGGCAATCTCTCCATCAACAAAGTCTCTCTAGTTGAAGGTTTAAAGCACAATGCTAAGCATATCACAATTGTGATAAAGGTCTAACATGTCGGTTTTCCTCTAGTCAATGTCTCATAAAGGACAATGAGACATGTTCAACTATCTGACGAGGATTGAGAAAAGGAATGTCTATCTTTGTTGACCTAAATCTTTGTTGGAAGAAAATCAAATCTTTGCTTGGTTGCTAGGTCATCAGCGACAACATTTGGTTGTGGCACAAAGGCTTAGTCATCTAAATTTCAAATACTGGAGAAGCTATCAAAGACAATCTAGTTGTTGGTTTGCCTAAAATATCATTGAATCACCGGTCTCTGAGAGCATGTCAACTAGGCAAACTACACAAATCTTCTTTCAAAAGCAAGCCTTGCTATCAACAACCAGACCTCTACGGCTCTTGCACATGGATGCATTTGGACTGTAACTACTACAAGTCTTGGTGGCAGCAAGTATACTCTTGTGGTAGTTGATGATTACTCAAGATTTACTTGGGTAGAGATGATGTCCTCAAAGATGAAGCATATGACATCATTCTTGAACTCTTGAAAGACTACGGACTCGGAAAGTGGATGATATCTCGATGTCGAGATCGAGACAATGGAGCGAGTTCAAGAACAATGGTGTAGCCAAATATTGTGATGACCATGGAATTGGTCACAATTTCTCTCAGGTTGGCACACCTCAACAAAATGGAGTTCTTTGAAAGGAAGAACAGAACTCTCATTGAAGCGGGAAAGACAATGATTCGAAGCCAAGCGCCTATGTATTGCGGCGAGAGGGTGAACAACACACCTTCACACAAGCAGGTCCATCATAAATAAATTTCATAACAAAACTCCATATGAAATATGGAGAGCGAAACTCAACATTGGATTCTTTAAAATATTTGGTTGTAAATGCTATGTTCTTTACAATGGTAGAGAACATAGAGGTAAGTTTGAATCCAAAAGTGATGAAGGAATTTTTAAGGATATGCCAAGTTTTCAAAGCATATAGAGTTTAATAAAACTTCTTAGAGTTGTTGAATCATGTTTCTTTTGATGAATTTGATTTCATTGGGCCACATTTGGCTCCTAAGGTTACTAATGATTGATGAATATGAAGTGCGAACTGCTAAGTGATCTGTGATCCTCTTCTTTTCACAAGATCTTCAAGAGTCAACTGTTAGAATCCTCGAACCATCAAATGAACACTAAAACCACGAATCCCTTTGCACCACAAGTCAATACAACCTACCTTGGAATTAACCTACCCTTTAAAAACACCAATTACTTCTACTTCTCAGAATCCAACTCTGCTACAACAGAGACAAGTTCAACTGCGGAAGTTAGGGAAGTAAAAGATCATCCTATCACTCAAATCATTGGAGATCTTAATCTTTGGTGTTCAAACTAGACAAGCTTAGAAATGAATGCATGTATTCTCTTGCATTTGTATCTAACATTGAACCCAAAAGATTGATGAAGCTATGGAAGATCAGTGGGGTGGAAGCTATGCAAGAAGAGCTAAACCAATTTGGATGCCAAGTCAGTCACTAGTCCCTAGGCCTAAAGGACAAGCGGTTATTGGCACAAAGTGGGTTTTAAACAAAATGGATGAAAGCGGCAACATTACGAAACAGGCAAGGCGGTAGCCCAGGATATAGACGGGAGGAGGGTATTGACTATGATGAGACATTTGCTCTGTTGCAAGATTAGAAGCTATCGGTTATTCTTGGCCTATGCCTCTTACAAAGGACTTCAAAGTTTATCAAATGGATGTAAAGAGTGCATTTACGAATGGAGAACTTCAAGAAGAAGTCTATGTTGAGCAACCACACTGGGTTCATAGGCTGTTCAGGAGAAAGATGTCTACAAGGCGAGGAAAGCCCTTTATGGACTTAAACAAGCTCCAGAGCCTGGTATGAGACCCTTTCAAAGTTCTTGATATCTCAAGGCTTTGTAAGAGGTCAAATTGACACTACTCTTTTCATTATGAAACATAAAGGTCATTCCTTACTTGTTCAAATATATGTTGATGATATTATCTTTGGTTCTCTAATGAAAATCTTTGCAAAAGGTTTGAAAAGCTTATGCGAGTAAATTTGAGATGAGCATGATGGGAGAGCTCAACTTTTCCTTGGTCTTCAAATTCAACAAAGTTCAAATGGTATCTTCATCAATCAAGCCAAATATGCAAAGGATGTTATCAAGAAATTTGGTCTTGAGAATGCAAAGACTTCGGCACTCCTATGGCTACTAAGCGCCATCTTGACAAAGATGAGAAGGGAAGAAAGTGGACATGACTCTCTGAAGGCATGATTGGTTCACTTTATACTAGCTGCTAGTAGGCACGATATCATGTTCTTGTTTGTGTTTGTGCTAGGTTTCAAGCTGATCCAAAGGAGTCTCACACAAGCAGTCAAAGAATCATCGAATATCGATAGATACTCCCAATTTGGGAATCTGGTATCCTAGAGATTCATCTTTTAATCTTATAGGCTATTCGATCTTGATTTTGCTGCATGTAAAGTTAATGGAAAAGCACAAGTGGGACATGTCAATTCTTAGGAAATAGACTTGTCTCATGGGCCAGCAAACAAACCTGCTGTTTCAACTTCAACC